>OZ024708.1:12516976-12812727 GCA_964016945.1 Microplitis deprimator | reverse complement strand
AATCCCTTTAAATATTTTATTTACAGGATAAAAATTAAACAAAGTACACATGACTATTATATAAAAATCACGTCAATCATTGCAGCACGGATCTTTTACTTCTTCATCAGTTATTCTTTGACATCATAATGAATATAATATTTACACTTACAAGATCACATATGTATGTCAGCGCAGTAAATAGCATCAAGGACTTTGAATCGGAAAGACGCAGGTTCGAGCCCAGCAGTTATCGGGTTTTTTTCATCAGTAAAAAACATTTTTACTTTCTCTAATTAATGCTCTTAATACAATAGATAACATTCCGGATCGAATTAAAATTCTCTTATTTTTTTTTCGCAATTTAATATTTTTTTAAAAATAATTACTAATAAGGCAACCCTGATAAGGATTTGATGAGGATATCCTGGTAAGAACCTGATAAGGTAATCCTGATGATGATTCGATGAGGATATCCTGGTAAGGGCCTGATAAGGCAATCCTGATAAGGACCTTATGGGTCTTAAGCGTTACATCCACATCAGTTCCTCGTCAGGATATCCTGACGGGACCTTATTTGAAAAAAGGTTAACCTGATAAGGACCTCGTCAGGTCCTCATGAAAAATTCTAGTCGGGCATACGCACATACACCGTAAAAAATAACCAGGGTAAGTCTAAGCGGTGAAGGTGTTAAAATTTTCGGTGTTAAATTTCAACGACGAAAGCAGTGTGAAAATATCACCGCCGCTGTTGTGAATATTCTTTATCGGTGTTAAAAAAATTTCCCGGTGTTAAATTATTTTACTTTGTGAATATTTTTACTTACTTGATCACTACAGTGAAACAGTGCGCGTGCGCCCGACTAGAAATTACTTTAGGATCGCCCAGTGTATGTATCTGGACCTCATTGGGTCCCAATGTGGCATTCTCAATAGGGTTATCCTTATGAGGGCCTAATCAGAACGCAATCGGGAAATCCCAAGCAAAAATAATTTTATTTTTGCTTGGGATTTCCCGAAATAATTCATGGTCAATATTTTCCAACTGAGTCGTAAGTCGGGCCAAAGTAGGAAATCTGAATGTAAAAATAAAAAGTTATCATCGATATTTCCCAATTGGGACATGAGTGGGACCTAAGTGGAAAGAAAAAACGTGAAAATAAAAAAGTTATTTTCATTTTTCCCCATTAGGTTCTGTGTGGGATCTAAGTGGGAAAACCCAACGTGAAAAGAAACCTTTTTTAGGAGGTACTCTATTTTGGCCAATAGAATTTTGAAAATTTTTTCTATACACTCCGAATATCATTTTTTGTTTCTTCATCTGTTATTCTTTGGTATCATAAAATAAATATCCTATTTACACTCGCGTGATCACATACGTGGTTCAACGCAGTGGATAGCATCAAAGACTTCGAATCGGAAGGATGCAGGTTCGAGCCCAGCAGTCACAGAGATTTTATCATCAATTCGAATTATGTACAATTGTTCAAAGTAATTCTCTTAGTACATTAGAGTACATTTCGGATATAATTAAAATTATCCTATGTTTTTTTCGCATTTTAAAATTTTTAACTTTCCGCTAAGGATATCGATGATTTTCGAAAAATTCGAGAAGTTATTGTTTTCACCCCGATTTTTAGAAATCGAGTTTTCATCAGATGTTTACGTTTTGAGGTCCTAGGAAGCTATTCTATGTTCAGAATGATGCCCGAGTGTGTGTGTGTGTGTGTGTGTTGAACGGTATATAACTTTTTACCTAATAGACCGATTCGAATGGTTCTTGTGGCAATCGAAAGAGCTTGTTGGCCATCAAATTTCCTTAAAATTTGAGATCATTTGATCTAGTAAACTCGAAAACATTTGAGAATTACAAAAAAAAAATTTTTTATTTCTTACTTTTTTTTTTATTTCTCAGAAACGAGTTGAACGATCGATTTCAAAATCTAATCAGTTCTAGAATTTAATCAAACGCGTCGATCACTGCCTTAACCATCTCAATCGGTTAATTCGTTCGAGAGATATCATTTTTTTTCGCGCACACATGTCTTATGTATGTTATATATAATTTTTACATCCATATTTTTCCATGTGGAAGAAGAGACGAAATTTTTGGAACATGAAATTGGTTTTAGTTTGAAATATTCAACTACAGTTCGTAGAAAAGCATGAGGCAAGTTGATTAATCTGGATAATGTGGCCATTCAAAAATATTCAGTGAAAAAAAAATTTGTTCTCTTCAAGTGTTTGTTATTTGATTTATTTATTTGAAGAATAGAAAAAGTTGATTCTAGAGTAAAGTAGACCATGGCTTTAAAAAATATTTTAGAAAATGCCCACACTATCAGGGCTGCTGAACTTGCCCTATCGTTTCTACAAACCATAATTCAGCTGTTGTAAACAAGAGGCAATATGTTTGTCTTAAAAATTGTGTCTTATTTCATTCTGCGTTCCTCTAAATAAATTAATCGATTCATTATAGATTGTCTCAAAATTGAAACAATAAAAGATATGTAAATTTATTTTTTTGCCGCCACTTATTTTTCTCAGTATAAATTATCACAAAGATCTATCTATTGGTGCAAATAAGTAATGTAGAAGTCTATTATATTCTAAACTGGTGAAGGGTCTCTGTGAGCTGGGTCAGCCAATTCCCCAGGGGGTCGTTAAAATGAAATACTCGTGAATGTAAGGTGGCTACCATCACCAACTTTAACTTGTACGATGGACCCTGAGTTCGTATAACCAACCAACCAACCATCCAACAGGACCGATCTTCATCCACCCCTCATCTTGCTACTCTACTCGACAGCTTTCATGTGTAGGTAAATCGTTGTTATCTAGACAGTGTGATAAACCCATGAATGGTGTTGCCGCGAGAGTCCGAGGACGAATGGACCTTGAGAATGCAAAAATCCCAGTAGACTCTATTTCTATATACCTAAACCCATTTAGGTCCTATACTATAGGGGTGTTAAATAATATGCCTTGCTGAAAATAAATAACCAGATTTATCTGTCATATAACTTATACGTCAATTAATAAATGAACCCATCTTTTTCGCGCTATAAAAAAATGAAAATTTTTAAAAATCGAAGTTAATGGTTATGGTTCGATTTTCGAAAATCGAGTTTTCATCAGATGTTGAAGTGTTGAGGTCCTAGGAAGCTATTCTGACTATTTTCAGAATGATGTTTGAGTGGCTGTGTGTGTTGTGTGTGTGTGTGTGTGTGTGTGTGTGTGTGTGTGTGTGTGTGTGTGTGTGTGTGTGTGTGTGTGTGTGTGTGTGTGTGTGCAACTGCTATGCATATGCTAGTGGCGGATTACGGAAAAAAATTTTTTTTTTTAGTTTTTTATTGATTTCTCAGAAACAACTGAAACGATCGACTTCAAAATCTATTCAGCTCTAGAACTTAATAAAACGCGCCGATTGCCACCTTAGCCATTTTAATCTGATAATTTTTTCGAGAGATATCACGGGAGAAATAAATGGTAAAAAAAAGTTATTTGCGAATATCTTTGAAACAACTCAACCTAACAATTCCAAAATCTGATCAGGCCCAGAACTCAATAAATTGCGTCGATTGCCACTTCAACCACCAAAATCGGTTAATTTGTTCGCGAGATATTGTGGGAGGAAGTTTTGAGGCTGGCCCGCAGTCAACCGATAGACAGATTTTTTTCTTTAGTTTTTTGAGGGAAAATCAAAGAAAAAATATTTTTTCAATTTTGACTTCCATATCTTAATAGGAAATCGAATTCGCTACAAAAATGTCTAGAATTGTCATGCTTGTAACTACAGTACAAAAAAAGTTACGAGCCTTCAAAGTTCGAAAAATGAAAATTTTTTTTTTTATGTATAATAACAACTCTAAAACTTCCCATTGTAAACGTTATTTTTTGCAAATGTTTGAGCTCAAAAAACGCTTGGACCACCAAAAAAAAATTGTCTTGCTGAAAAAAAAATAATTTTTGTTCAATTATATCTTTGGAACAAATTAACCAACTTGTACGTGTTTTGCGGTAATCATAATGGCATTTTAGAACACAAACACACACACACACACACACAAATGAACGGATGAATAGACGAACGAATCATTTAACAATAATTACAATAGCTTCCTAGGACCTTAAAACGTTGACATCTGATAAAAACTCGATTTTCGAAAATCGGGGGTGAAAACAATAACTTCTTGAATTTTTGAAAATTTACAATTTTCTTAGCGGGAAGTTGAAAATTTTTTACGTGTATTTTAAATAGGAAAAAAATTTTTCCGGTATATAATAGTTTATATTTCTCATAAATTATTCAATACAATTTTTCATTGTATGACTTTTCGATACAGTTACATAGGGGTGGGAGGGGCAAAAGGGGGTACCTATGGAAATACTAAATTTTCGATGACTAAAATACGCCAAATCTTTTTGTTTTTAATGATATCCAAGATAAATAGATAAAATTTTTAGCTGCCGTTAAGAAATAAAATTTCTACTTTTGGCGGGCAAAATGGGGTACCCTTTAAAAAAGTTAAAACAAAAATTTCTGAAAGTTCATCAAATTTCATTAAATTAAATTTTTTTTTATGTAAAATACATACAGAAAAATTATATTTCACATCATTGGTGGATACGAAGGGAGAAAAAAATTTTTTCGTGGGGCAGAGAGGCCCCCCTCCGAAAAATGATAATTTTTTTTTTTTTTTTAATTGAATTCTTATCAATTAAAAAATAAAATATTATTTTCGAATATTTTTAGTGGCCAAATTTGCCCCAACTACAGAAAATCAGCCGAACATATTAATTTTTTTTTAATTTGACGATAAAAATATGAAAGAATCATTTTTCAAAACTTTCGGCTGGTCCATTTTGCCCCAGGTATTATGGGTAGGTCTAAAAATGCAGAAATATATTAAATTTTTTTTTAATTGACGATAAAAATTTGATAGAATCATTTTTTCGATTTTTGGGCTGGTCCATTTTGCCCCAGGTGTCATGCGTAGGGCTGAAAATGCTCAAAAATATCGGATATACAGTAATTAGACGAAAAAAAAAAAAATTTTTTTTTCACCAAATTTTTGGGGTACCCCGTTTTGCCTACCCTACCCCCCTTTGCCCCCCCCCCCTTCCCCTATGTATAGGTAAGAGTGGACTAATGTTATGGATATACAGAGAAATAAAATGACTCCAATTCGCATGTCGCCGCAAGCATTTTTTGATCTACCCACTTGCGGAAGAAAATTAAGACCAACTTCACGATATTACCAATAAAATTTACTCGTTTCAAATCGATGCCACGTGACTGTTTAATCGTAAGAATTTTATTAAAAAAAAAAAAAAAATGAACAAATTGATGAAGAAAAAGAATTTTTTTTTTTTTCATTCACGAATGTATATTTTAATTTAAAGAATTTTATAATTCCGTCTGGTTTTTTTCTTGGGTATAAAAATTAACATTAATTATATATATATATATATGTATATGTAGCGACTACGTCACTACACTTATATTATTGATATTCATAATTTCGGATAAGTCCGTTAACCATCGATCGACATCGATCGCCGAATATTACCCCCACGCAGATACGATATTCGGTAGCAACAGTACACACAAGTACACAGTACAGTACACGCGTACATTAGAGAAATACCCGGCAACTAGCCAACACATATCTAATGCGTCTAGCATTATATTGTATTATATATTTAATCAAATAACACTAATTATTTATTACTCAGTTAATATAATCAATTGGATCCAGATAAATTAATTAACGTAATGATCAAGTTCCTATAAGCCTCATCCCAGTCACTACATTGGTGACTGCCCGACTTGATTCTCAAGAGGACGCCATTTCGTGCACACATTCCAGGTGGCAAATAGCACGTTGAGTGTAAAACATTGCGTCTCCGCTGATTGCTGATCGCGACATATTAATTTCGCGAGTTCTTCACGACAGTGAAGTGTGTGAATTAAGTGTTGTGCAAGCCTTTTATCACGGTTGGTGCATTGCAGGGCATTTTGGACATATGCCGCTCTGGTTTATAATTTAAGGGACACCATCGAGGTGCAAATTAAATTGTGATAAAAGTGATTAGTGAATTCCCCTGGAAAATGCAGTGAATAACATTATCGTTTGCGTTAATTTTCACCCAGTGATAACTTTTTTGTGCGACTCGAAGCATCTTGAACATTCCTAAACGGTGATTCAGCTTCGACGGACACTAATCCGCTTACAGTAGTATTAAATTTTGTGTTAGTTTTATAGTGTTAGTGTTTCGCATACATGTACGATGTCGAGTCCAGAGGACAAGAAAGACGATGTCTTTTTGGATGCCAAGCCAGTCATTGTCAACTCTCTCAAGGCACCTCACTTCAACCCGAAGCGAGTGAGTTTATGGTTCGCGCAGCTCGAAGCTCAGTTTGCGATCCACGGCGTATCAACTGAGAAAGAAAAATTCAACCACGCGGTTTCTATCATCGACACAAAGTATGCATGTGAGGTTGAGATCCTCATCATCAACCCACCAACGACGACGCCATATGCCGAGTTGAAAGCCACGCTCATCGCGTGTTTCTCAAAGTCAGAAGAAGCTAAACTGCGTCAGCTTCTAGATGGCGAAGCGATCGGTGACCGATCACCTTCACAGTTCCTCCGCCATCTTAAATCGCTCGCACCGACCATTGATGACGCTGTTCTGAAAGCAAGATGGTTGGCAAACTTGCCCAAGAAGACACAAGAGCTTCTAGCCATTTCTCTGAAATTTATCTGCTATTACCATACAAAGTTTGGTGAAACCGCGTCCAAATGTACGCCAGGCTGTAAGTTTTCGGAAAACGTGAACGAGAGTCACTAGCGGCGGAAAGCGACTCTCTCGCATCTTCAAACCGCCTTTTCGTTGTCGACTTAACCACGAGTACTCAATCCCTCGTGGATTCTGGTTCAGATCTTTGTATGTATCTATACGGGCGGATGAAATGCAAGCCTACACCAGTAGGATTCCAACTTCATGCAGCAAACGGCTCGCTGATCGAAACATACGGTTGCATCACTCTCTTGTTAAACCTCGGTTTACCTCAAGAATTTACGTGGAGATTTATCATCGCTGACGTCACGAAACCAATCATTGGTGCCGATTTCCTGAGTCATTTTAACTTGTTAATCGACCTCAAACATAAGCAATTACGTGACGGCTCCACCGGTCTCCAAAGACGCGTGGATTCAATACGTTCGGATGCAAAGTGCATCAAATTAATCGAAGGTGATACAGTTTACCATAAACTGTTATCAAACTACCCGGCCATAACTCGACCTGAAGGAATAACTTCAGCCAAGAAGCATTCTACAGTGCACCACATCAAGACGACATCGGGACCTCCAGTATCGTGTAAAGCCCGACGTCTTGCGCCAAATAAATTGAAAATTGCGCACGAAGAATTTTGCAAGATGGTTCAACTGGGTATCGCAAATCCATCGACCAGTCATTGGGCATCTCCACTCCATCTTGTACCCAAGAAATCTGGAGATTGGCGACCATGTCGCGACTATCGACCACTCAATGCGCGTACGATACACAATAATTTCCCGACGACTTGACGATTTTATCGAAACGCTGCACAGTAAAAAGATATTTTCAGTGCTAGATTTGGTTAGAGCCTTCAACCAAATTCCCGTCGCCGAAGAAACCATCGAGAAGATAGCCATCATCACTCCTTTTGGGTTGTTCGAATTCCCATACATGACGTTTGAACTTCGAAATGCCGCGCAAACTTTCCAAAGTTTCATCGATGAGGCCACACGAGACCTACCGTGTGTCTTCCCATATATCGACGACGTACTAGTAACTTCAGAGAACCAGGAGCAACACCTCAAGCACTTAAAAATTTTATTTCAGCGCTTACAAGACTACGGACTTGTCATCAACGCAGCCAAATCGGTGTTGGGCCAGCATAAGGTAAAATTTTTAGGCCATCACATGAGCGACCAAGGTATCAAGCCGTTGCCCGATAGGGTAAACGCAATTATTAATCTAAAATTTCCTAGTAAGATTTCTGTATTACGGGGTTTTCTAGGTACCATAAATTTCTACAGGAAATTTATCAGAAATGCTGCAGAAATCCTTGCACCACTAAATAAACTGCTCGAGGGGCCAAAAGTCAAAGGATCAACGCTGATCGTCGAGACACCAGAACTTCGACAGGCTTATGACAACGCAAAGCAGGCGTTAGCCAACGCTGCAATGCTCGCGCACCCGGACGATGACGAAACTTAGGCTATTTTCTTTGACGCATCAAACACAGCCATTGGTGCAGTTCTGCAACAACTAGTTGACGGAGAATGACAACCACTTGCTTTCTTCAGCAGAAAACTACAGCCATCCATTCAGAAATTATCGACGTACGATCGTGAACTTCACGCCATCTACGAAGCTGTCAGACACTTCCGTCATATTTTTGAAGGTAAGCAAGTTGCGATTTACACCGATCATAAGCCGTTGCTCTTTGCTTTTCAGCAACGTACTGAACGAGCATCACCGTGGCAATTTCGTTGCCTCGACTTTATTGGCCAATTTACGAGTGATTTTAGACACATTTCTGGACACGAGAAGATCGTTGCAGACACGCTGCCACGCGTTGAAACCATTTCGACGCCGATTCCCACGCACGAGCTGGTAAACGCTCAGAAGAACGATCCTGAACTTCGAGATCTTCTTAACAACGCAGCAACGTCACTACAGTGGCAACGAATTGTCAAAACGACCATCCGGTCGCAGTTTATTGTGATGTTTCATCAGATAAACCACGTCCATACGTTCCTGATCAACTTCGAAAGAAAGTTTTTGACGCGCTGCACTCTCTGGCACACCCTGGTACTAGATAATCTCAGAAGCTAGTGAGCAAACGCTACGTTTGGCCATCAATTCAGAAATATTGTCGAGAATGGGCCAAAGCTTGCATAAACTGCCAGCGAAACAAGATCCATCGCCACGTGTCTTCACCTCTCGCACGTTTTGAATTACCGACGCAACGTTTTGAGCATATCCACATCGATTTAGTCTCTCAACCAGTATCTCGCGGCTACAACAAGTACCTGACGATTGTCGACAGATTTTCCCGGTTTCCAGAAGCCGTCGCACTTAAAAATGGAGACACAGATACTGTCGCACTTGCGCTGTTTAGAGAATGGATCTCAAAATACGGTGTACCAACTAGAATAACGTCTGACCAAGGAGGACAATTCATACCATCGTTGTTCCAATCTTTGAACAAATTATTTGGCATAACACATTTATTAACGACGCCATATCATCCTCAATCCAATGGACTGGTGGAACGCCTACACCGGCAACTCAAGGTCGCACTGCTGTGTCACGACAACACTTGGTATGACGCGCTACCAGTTGTCTTACTTGGTCTACGAGCTGCCTGGAAAGAGGACAACCAACCTACCCCAGCTGAGCTTGTATACGGTAAACCGATTTGTTTACCTGGTGAACTACTAGTTCCGTCAAATAAACACGCAAATGTGGAAAGCATTTTACGTGATTTAGAATTATATTTTAATAACTAGGAACCAGCCGAAACCTCGCGTCATGGAGAGCGTCCTGTTTTCTGTTTTAGAGACCTCAACACTTGTTCCCACGTACTGGTGCGAGTTGGACAAATTGGACCATCATTCTCAACTCCGTATGAGGATCCATACGAAGTCGTCGCGTGACACGATAAATACTTTATCGTGAACTTCAAACGCACAAATACTGCAATTTCCATTGACAGACTGAAACCTGTCTATTTCGTGGCTGACGACACAAAAAATGATTTTGTTTATAATTTATACCCTCGTTTAAATTCATTTTTTTTTTGTTTATTATTTATTGTATTCTCTCAAGCTAGTACTTTTCTCACAATGTAGCACACATGCTCAAATTTTATTATTTTTTTTTTGCATTGTAAATATTTCTTATTATTTTTCATTTGTAATAAGCATCATTTTTTTTTTAAGAGAGGAAGTACTGTAGCGACTACGTCACTACTTATATTATTGATATTCATAATTTCGGATAAATCCGTCAACCATCGATCGCCGAATATTGCCCCCACGTAGATACGATATTCGGTAGCAACAGTACACACAAGTATACAGTACAGTACACTCGTACATTAAAGAAATACCCGGCATATAGCCAGATATTTTTTGGAAAAAAATGGGAATTTTTACAATTTTGCTTGTGGAAAATACCTTTGTTGGCGTTGTAAATTTTACTATGTCAATATGTAAATGGTACCTATATCACATGGTAAATTTTGCTTTGTTACATAGGAATTATTTCTATATTGACAATGTAAATTTTCTTATATAAACATTGGGAAAATAGCTATATAATATAGGAACAATTCCCATGTAGACATTGAAAAAATTCCTGAGTTGACATTGCTGGAATTCCTTTAATAACATAGGAAATTCTTCAATGTCAACATGGTAAAATTTTCTATGTTAACATAAAAATTATTCCCATGTTAACAAAGTAGAAATTACTATCTACACGGAGAGAAATTTATGGTAACAATTACAATATATTAGGAGAACGGTTCCTATAATGCATGCTAACCGGTTTTATTGAAATGTTGATAATAGGAACGGCACAGATATATATTATAGTTATCATTACTATAATATTATAGTAATTGTTACCATAATATGATGGTAACCGTTACCAAAATATTATAGTATCGTTACCATAATATTATGGTAAGCATTACCATAAAATTATAGTTATGTCTACCATAGTATAATGGGAACGATTACCATAATATTATAGTAATCATTACCATAACTTTTTCACGTGCGATATGGGAACTGTTGACATAATGATGGGAATTGTTACCATACTTATGGGAACTTTTCCCAAAAAGTATGGCCCTATATATTATAATTCCAAGTAATCATTACCATAACAGTAAGGGATCATATTTCATAAGCGTACTAGGAACGGTTACCGTAAATTTCTTTCCGTGTACTCTGTAAAAAGAGCTGTGTTAAAAATGGACTCATTTTAACTCCACGCGGTGTTAAAATGAAATAACACCGGTTTAGGAGGCGTAATTAGGCGGTGTTAAACCGGTGTGAAAGCAGGGTAAATAGCGTCCGCTCCAAGTATTAACGTTCGGAAGCTTATAAATCGCAAAACATTGCTTTACACACACGCGCTCAAATACGCGCACTCACACACGCATACTTAAACAAACCAGCACACACGCGTATGAACACACATGCACCCACGCATACTCACACTCAAGCACTCGCACAAACACTCAATTGCACGAGTAGACACACACACAGCACACTGTTTAACTGTAGTGATCGAGTGAATAAAAATATTCCCAAAGTAAAATATTCTCACACCGGTAAAGAATATTTACACCGGCGGCGGCAGCGTTATTTTAACTCCGGGGATTTTTTTCAACACTGGTACAGAATATTTACACCAGCGTTATTGTCCACCACTTTCGGTGTTGAAATTTGAAATCGGAAATTTTAACACCTACACCGCTTGGACTTACCCCGGTTTTTTTAGTGTATGTAAAAATGACAGATTTGTAAACTGACTTTTTTTTTACGTAATTTATTAAGTAAATCAAAATTAATTTATTGAATTGACGATTATACTGTCGGAAACACGATGTAATTGATTTTTACGTATACGTTTATATTAATTGCATTTATAAAAACATTTGTTTATTGGTAGGTGCTACAAAAAAATGTCAATTAAACTACTCAAAATTTTGCGAAAACTTTAAAATTATATTTTCGTAAATCTTAAAACCTTCACACATCTCTACTTTTAAGGCCTAAATAATAATAATGACCAAAATATCTGGTATTTTGTTGGATTTAGCTTCTTGAGGACTTTTCCTATACAACATAGCAATTTTCCCTACGTTGACATTAAAATTTTTCCCATGTCAACATAGAAATTTTTACTATGTCAACAGAGGAATTTTTCCCTTGTCAATATAGGAAAAACCCCCATGTCAATATAGAAGAAACTACTTCGGTAACATGGGAAAAATTCCTATACTGACAGAGTAAAAATACCCATGTAAATAAAGGAATTTCAGCAATGTTAACAGAGGAATTTTTCCATGTCGATATGGAAATTTTTCAAATAGTAATATAGTAGATATTCCTATAATATAAGGATAAAATTCCTATAAAATATTGATATATTCTCATTTTTCCCTAGTAAAATTTTCTATGTCAACAAAGGAATTTCTCTTAAGTAGAATTGGGAAAATTCCCATGTTTTTCTCTCCGTGTAGTTATAATTTAAACAGTGTCAACATTTTAGAGTATTTAATACAAAGAGATTATATACTTGAGTAATCTATTCTATTCAATTGAATATTATTTAATATTAAATATATATTTTGGTTACTTTCAATTAGAACTGCGATTCTATTGAAACGAATGTTTTTTAATAATAAAACTACCCGTCAAAATTTAGAGCCCATTTTGAACCTTCTAAAGTCCGATCTATTTCGGACTTGGAGGCTTAAAATAGAGTCTATTTTCATGTTAAATTAAGTTCGATTTTGGTCCCTGAAGTGCTACAAATTGCCGTTTTCAGCACTTTAGGGTTCAATATAGGATCTGATGAAAAATTTAAACTAGGTCCTATTTTGAACCTCTGAGCCCTATTTTATTGTAATAATAATAATATTCATATTATTAATATCATTAGCATTATTATTATGATTAATAATAATCTGGTTTACGCTGGATTTTATTTGCATTTACACTGGTTAAAATAATTTCAATTAAAATTATCGAAATATGTAGCAAATGCTGTTAATAGTTCATTTTTTCATAATAAATTCAAAAAAATTATAACCTCAATTAATGAAATGGATTATTATTAGTACTTATTATAATTACAATAATATTATTTCTCTTTTTGTGAAGCAGTTTTCATTTTAAAATTTTTATTATAAGCAATTAAACTATGGCTATATATTTGAAATTTCAATTGAAAGTCCCCTAATTATCATAAATGCGAATTAAATCTATGGTGACATAATGTAAAAATTTCTATATCTGAAAAAAATTATCGGTCAAAATTTAGAATTTGAAAAAATAACGTTTAGTATGTAGAACAATAAAGACACTGCAACAATTGAATAATAAACTATTGTTTAAATAGTGATACTTCAGTGTTTATTAAAATATAAAAAATTAAACCAAAATTTTCCCCATTAAAAAAATTTACAATTTAATTAACCACCTGTTATTAATAAATTTCATTGCATGTCAAAAAAATAATGCTTACAATTAATTTTAAAAAATCTTTAATTTTTTATATCACCATAAAGAATTTAATTATAATGAATCAAAATTTATTACGCGACTAATATTGTCGGACTTAAAGGTTCCAAATCGGACCTCTCGGTGAATGTTCGGACCTCTGGGTTCAAGTTCGGAGCTAGAAGACTACAGAGCTCTTGATTGGATCTATTTCGGGCTACAGGGGCCTATATAGGCTCTAAATTTCGAGTCGGGTACCTCAATTTCCCGCAAATATAATATCTTAATAGTTAAGATATCAAACTTATTATTAAGATATGCCAAGGGCGCTCACACGTGCTAGCGGAAAATAATGAAATTAAAACATAAAGAAACTGCCCACCTGTCTAAAAAATCGGGTAAATCAGCATCCACTTTTTATTAATCAGTGTCAGTGCAATAATCATTTATAATTGTATACTATAGTGTTTTCAGTTAAATAAAAAATACTAAAAGTGAACCTCCATAATCTATTGAGACCAATAAAAGCCCACCTTTTGATAAAAAAATACGCAATAATTTTAAAAAGACAATTAGAGTGAATAAAATACTAATGTGAAATTAAATAATAATTAAAAAACTATGATTGTTAGTTTTAATTTTACTAAATAATTGTAATATTTATATTATATTCATTCTAATAGGTATTTTGCATTAATTGATGTTTTTTATATCATTTTATTAAAATTGAAATAATAACCAATTATAGTAAATGTGACAGTTTTTTTATTGATTAAAATACATTCACTTTCCTCGAATAGTTTTACGATTAATTAAATATTTTTATTTTTAATTTAATCCAATATATTTTCAACGGAACTATTCGAATAATTAATTTAAACACAGACTTATTTAATATAATTACCACATTCTTCAATTCAAGAATTCTACTTCTCCAATCAAATATTAATATCTTAACTATTAATATATGTAGAGTTGTGCCAAGAATATTCGATTATTTAAAATGAATATATTGTTTATTCATAATGAACGGAAATCTAATTCTCCATAATTAACTCTACTATTTATTTGTATTGAAGAAAATATCGTAACTATATATATATATATATATATATATATATATAAGTTAAGGTCATTCTACGATATTGATTAGCCGCACCCTTAGTTAGCGCCATTGCCACTTTTATAGTATTTTTTTTTCTTCTCTCAATCTTATCTTCTTCGTTTAGTCTTTTATATCCTTTTCTCATTATATCCCTTACCATTATTTCGTCCTTTTCTGTTTATCATTTCTTTCTTTCTTAGTAATACTTTACTTATTCTATTTTATTTTCATCTGTCCTCATTTTATTTTTATTTTACTCTTATTTTCCCACATCGTTGGAGACTATTATACTGGCAGCTCCGTGGAAACGCTCAGAAAAACGAGCATTTACATTATGGGGGTGGATGATCAAAATAATAAAGAAATATGAATAATACTAAAGGTATAACATCATTAATCAAATTGTTCTTATTCATTACTAAATACCATTTACAAAATTTATGCTCGATAAAAATTACAGCAATGAAAAAAACAATTTAACCAATTATTTTAAAAATATAAAATTGTCTTATATTTTTTTCAATAATAAAATACGTAATAAATTTTTTATTTCTTCAGATATTAATTTTTTATATTTATCAATAAAATATTATAACAAAGCAAATTTATACGTAAAGAATATTAATCGCTGGGCAAATCGAAATTTCTGTAGTAATTAGACACCGTATGGTTTGAAATAACATCTAAAAAAGAGTTGGTGTTCGTAAAAAAAAAAGGGAAATGAGAGAATGAAAACTAGGGAAATTGACAGTAAAATATACAGAAAAAGAAATATCTTCAAGGGGTTCCTAAATCTATATATATAATTATATACTTGTATAGGGGGAATGCTGCTTGCTAATTACAAATCGTAGCTATATGTATGTAGGGGAGAAAAACCATTTTTGCCAGAATCTACACACTCATACTTACATATATATACATATATATATTCACAACATAAGGTTCCCAAGAGCATGCGTGTTATTACATTAAGCTTCTAACATTTGATATAACTCATCTAGACATCCACCACTTTTCTCATTTACTTCATCTGTCAATATTTTATTTCAAGGCCGAAATTAATTCTATACCCCTATGTGTATTTTTTCCTTCATTTTGTACAACGCACACGAATAGCTTATATTGCATTAATTGGCCTCGATTGATGCTTTGGATGTTATGAAAAGCTCAATATTCTATACTTCAGGCTAACGACATCTGTATTTAATTAACACTATTTCTTATGTGTATGTGTATGTTTATTGGTTTTTTTTATTTTTTCAGGAAAACTATGGAGAGGGGATAATGAAGTGACGTGGAGAAGTGATCAACAAAGCTATAAAAGAACATCACCCTTAAATATTTGTGCAATTACAACGGCGGCTGCTATGACCACTACAGCTAGTAGTATCACATCACAACCTCACTTGTCACCTTCTATAGCAGCTCCTATCACTACACCAGACCATAGGACTGCTATTTCATTACAGGCTAAACAGGGTATATCTCCAGGTAATTATTTCATTAACATAAATATATTACAGCTTTATTGTTACATATTTTAACCAAGGAGACTAGAATTTTCACAAAAATTTTGTATAGGAAATAATATAAAAAACTTTGTTAATCGAAAATTACTTTAACTTCCATCCCTTAAAATTTTTTTTTATCTTTTCAGTTGTGCTGATTAGTAACAAGTATCTTTTGATACGTTTCAGGTTATTAATTTTCGTTGGAATATTTCATTTAAATTTATAACCCAAATAAATTTCTAGACTATCATTATATTCTTAATTTCGTTCATTCTCTGAAAAAAAATTAGTACTTACTTATTGGTAGTAAAAATTATACGACTATTTGAATTAGTGACTTGCTATTCACTAGTACATAGTACATAAGTCACTATTTTCACTATTTCAAATTTAAGACAGTAGAAAATGTTTCACAGGCTTCAAATGTAATGTAAATAGTACTAGATACTTTTTAGAGGGTAAGTTAAGACAATTTTAAATTAGGGTTTTAACAATAATCCAATGAAAGTCATGTCATTTAAGGGACAATGTAAGATTTCTTTTACATAAAAATACTAATCGTAAATATAAAGCGTCTATTAAATTTAAAAGATCATATATTAAATTTTCATGCATTAAGAATCAATAGAGTTTAATACACGTATATACATGTATATATGGAAGAGAATAAAAGTAAAAGAAAGTGGTATATAGTATCAGCAGTGGTATTTATTCTGTGACAGTAGGGTACACTTGGACACTGGGGATATGGGAAAGGTATCGATCTGCGCCGGAAGCAGTGAACAATCCAAAAAGGCGGAAGGGCAGATATAGAACGGGAGTGGAGTATATTTAATGTCGGCGACGACGGGTCGTTTCGTTTGCTTAAATAAATATTAGTTGGACAATGGAACGGTGACTATAAGAGGAGAGTGCCGCGGATACCACGTGGTCTTCAGGGGCTACTCTCTCCTTACTTCTTTTTCGAGAGAAATGAACCCTCTACTTGTAGGTATAGGTATAGATATACATTTGTAGTAGATATGTTTAAATCGAATAGAGATATTGGTGAAGGTTAGAAAGAGAACGCAAGATTACTTCGCGGCATGTTTAATGCATCGTTCAACATTTCCATGTCAAACATCGCTTTGACTCGCGGAATTTAAAGCGACCAGAAAACCGTTGAACGCTATAAACATATTCGTCTCCTCGACATTCATATGTATTTGTATATGGCCAAAGGAATATAATCTACTCGCCGTTTGCTTGATGGAAAACCTACCCATCTTTATTTATTCTTGTTTAATATATTTGGCTACTTGCTACATACTTCAATTGACCAAGACTATATTTTCATGATTATATATCTTTAAAAAAATTACAAATTTATGATTTTATATCATATCGTCTCATCGTATTTTTTTTTTTTTGGTAATTTGTATCATCATATTTTAAATAAACACTATTAAATCTTAAAAATAATATTTAATTTTACATACTTTGACCATCAAGGGTCACACATTCAGCACGAATCATAACGATCATAAGGGCTCTGTCTGTTCTCAACGTTTTTGATCAGTTATAGAAATCGAACGAATCATTATTTTTATTATTAAGCAAAAGTCTGATTGGTTTTGTGCAAATAACTCTTCAAATATTGCGTTCTCCGAAAAATTGCAAACGACTATATTTTCTAGCGTTTTAAATTCTATATAAATAAAGGTATCTTGTACTATATCTTTAAAATTAAATAACATTATGAATAATGGTACCATTGCTATATTTGAAGTTTAAAGTTCTAAGAATTAGATTTAAAATTTGAAGTTTGAAATTACTCAGTTTTCTGGATTCTATATGATTCTTAAGAGTTCAGAAAATACGAAAAAAATTTTTTTCATACCTTGGTCTAAAGTACGTATCTTCGGTATCAATTTCAAGGCAGAAATTTCAAGATTTGAGCATTGGTAGAACTACGCAATCGCCATCTGTAACAGCTGGAGCAAAAATTTTTTTCATGCGTACCAATACGTGAAGCTGCAGCGATTGCCCCGACTACGGCAGTCTGTTACTAGTCGCTAACTGTGTTTACGCTGGTATACATGGTGTATATGAAAACTACGTATTTTATGAGAATATAGTAAAAAATTTTTATTATTCATGTGATCATGATAAAAATGATAAAAACAATAAAATGCAATAAGATTCATCGTAAATAATTTAATAATTTTATCCTTGATTATTTAATTATAAATAATATTCTTGTTTCTTTATGGATAACTTAAATTTTTTTAAATTTCAATTAGTTTGAATGAATAATTTTTTAAAACTATAATTATATTAGCTTTTTCATTAGTTTTATGTCTGCCCCACGACCAGCAGCATTCATTTTCTCGTGCCGCAAATTTCAGGGCAGGCATTGTTAATACTTGCAATTGTTTCGTACTTCCGACAGGCTATAAAGAAAAACAGTGTACACCACACGGGCAGAAGTTTGAAAGCTCTGAAGTGCACGATATGATGCCCGAGGCGAAACCTTGGTTTCGCCTCGGGCATCATAACGCGCAGTGGAGAAATTCCAAACTTTCTGCCCCTGTGGTGTAATATACTATTAATTGGCAGAAAAAAAAAAATTTTGTACATTTCGAAATTAAATTCTTCGGAAAAAATTTTTAGTTAAAAACATAAGCCCTGGATATCTCGAAGGGAGTAAAAATAATTGTAGAAATAATAAGTTAAAATGTCGGATAGTTTTGAAAATAATTGTCGAGTATTCCTTCTCTTCTTTCAGTTTATAATTTGAAAAATAAATATAAAAAATTAAAATGAAATATATAAACAATAGCTTATTTATTTGGATATAATTTACGACAGTAGTATACAGAAAAAACAGTTAACTTGAATCAAGAAAAGTATTCTTGATTTAAGAAAATTTTTTTGATCGATTCGGGAAATAAAATTATACTTACACCAAGTAAAAAATTATCTTTAAATTTTTTTCTTGAATCAAAATTTTTTTTCTCATAACATATTTTTACGTTTAATTAAAAAAATTTTCACTTGTTTCAAGAGTTTATATTACTTAAAGTAAGAGATATTTTTTTGAAACAAGATACATTATTTTTATGCACCAATATTGCATTCTTTGTTTAAAGAAAATAAAATTTCGCGGACCAAGTATTACACGGAAAGAATTTTTTGATAAAAATTACTCTGTAATTTCGAGTAATCCTGGGCCGTTGCAAAAAATTGGTATTTTATCTTTTAAATTAAAATTTTTTGTTTAAATATTAACGTAGCTAGACTATGTTTTACTCTATTATTGAGTAATTTTTTAAAAGCCTTATATTTAATCGATTATTGTGAATATTTCATCTTAATCTATTAATTTTTACTCCATGCGATTAATTTTCACTCCCCAATATACCATTCTTTTAAACCCATTTATTTTATGATGAAAAACTGCTTCTAACTCGAATAAATTTTCTTATCTATGGAAGTAATTTTTACTCTACACTGCAGAGTAATATTTCAGAAGTCTCCGTTAATCTGCGGTTAATATCGGCTTCGATTAAATGTCTTTTATTTTGCTCGCGACAACTTACATGTTACGCACACAAACGTAGGCTTGGAAAACGATGATCTCTGTATCTCTCTATAACTTAATATTTATTTTAAAATTAAAAAAAAAAATTGTATCTTTTCTTTTTCAACACAATACGAGTAATTGTTTTTTTTATTCTTTTTCAAAATATTTATTTTAAGTCATATTCTAAGGCAATTAGATGGTTTTTAGATTTTTTATAGAAATTTCAGCCTATTCATTGTAATTTTTATTATAATTCAATATAAATTTTATAAATTGAATCATCAACTTTTTATCATAACCTACGAGTAAAAATTGAACTAGAGAGAATTTAATAAGACAGCCGCGAGGGGTAATTTTCACTGTCAATTGTGAGTAAAAATTAATCTGATTGATTTTTATTCACTGAAAGAGAAAAATTTCAAAATTCAAAAGTAAAAAGTCGTAATGGCCCAAGATTACTCAATTTAGAATAATTTTTAGAATAAATAATATGGCAATATTTAACGAAAATTCTTTCCGTGTATACTTTTCACGCAAGTATTTTTGTATGCTCCGATCAACAAAACAAAAGTTGCTTAAGCCAAGAGAAAAAATTTCTTGGGAGAAAAGATAGATATGGAGAAGGGGAAAGTCAACGGTGCTAGGCAGCAGCAGCGGGAGTAGTTCGGTGCTCGCAACGAGATCGCGCCCAGCTGCTTGTATCGTCCCTGGTAAGAAAGATATTCTAGAATTGTTATATTCCAACTTTGAATAGAATTTTGTTCGAGTACTCCTCTCTCATCTGACAGAGTCACATGTACATTTTTTGATTGTACTATAGTATATCCTATAGTACACCATGACCTTAATATTTACTATTAATGGTTACTTGAATAATTTTTCTCGAACTAAAAAAACAAAAAAATGCGTTTCAGATAAAAAAAAAAAAAAAAAAAAAAAAAAAGAATTGACACGACAATCTTTCGGAGGAGAATACATTTCTCACTGAGAAAAATTTTCGTTTTTTATTAAAGAAGCAAACTTTTGGAGCAAGAAATTTTTTTTCAGAAGACTGATTTTCTTTAGCCAACAATTTTTTTTCGTAGACCAAGAAATTTTCAATTTTGCTTCAAAAATAATTTTTTTTTGGAGCAATAAGATTTACTGTCTTGAACAAAAAGAAAGTTTTTGAATCAAGTGTTTTATTTTTATTGAATCAAGAAAGAAAATTCGGAAGACTATAATTTTCTTGAATCAAGTTAACTGTTTTTTCTGTGTATATATTTTTTAATTTTTTATTTATTTTTCGGATTATAGTAGATATTGGAAAATAGAAAATATGTTTAAAGGATAGAGAAAACTATTATAGAGACGAGCGATACACATGTGCGTTTCCCATTTACACGCTGGACGGAAGACGAACAATTTTCAAAGCACGCTGCTAGAGAGGGTCACTTGAAATATGAACACGCGAAGGACGTTCCTGTGGGGTCGCGCGTGCCACGTGTTGTATAAGATTGCCACTCTGTTTAAGGCCACGCATGGTCACTTCATTGAATCCTTTATATCCTTCCACTCCCTTTCACCCGTAGTTTTATACTAAATAAGATTATACTGAGAAAAAAATTCTCTTCGGACAACTAAATCGGTTTTGTTAAATTCTGCCAAACTAAAATTTATTCGGAACAACTAAATTTTACTACATAAACTTAATCTATTTTGTCATTTATAATAAACGATTTAATAGATTTGATGTAGTTGACGTTAATATTTCTTTTGCTAAGCTAATAAAATCATTTGGTAAAGTTAAGAAATTATTTATTTGATAGACAACTAATTTATTTTATAGTGCCAACAAACGTATATATTGAAGCAATATATTATTCTATTAACTCTAATAATTATTAATTAGACACAAAAAAAAGTATATTAATTTAGAATAAATATATACTTGTTTGAATTTTACAAATATATATTTAAATTTAATGATTATTTATTTGAAAAAAAAAGAAATTGATTTAATCAAAATGAATAACAGAGTGTTATCGTTATTAATTAGTGATAAGTAGTGTCAATTAAATAAATTTTGTGTTGTAAATAGATATCTATTAAAAATAAAAATATTTTCTATCGAACAAAACGTTTTTTATCTAATAAAAAGAATTTTTCTATGATATGCATTTATTTAATTGTTTAATAATATTCTGTCATTTTTGAATAATATTTAACTATTATTAATAACTCATTCTCTAAGGCTAATATATTTCATAATGACTACTTTATAAGCTGTACTGGTAATTAGTTTGATTTTATGCTTGGTACTTAACGCATAGTTATCTTTTCTTAATGTTTTATAGTTTCTTATAATTTTATTCGTTGGTTAATTATAAAATATCTATTTAAATCAACCAAATATATGATTGGCAATGAACAACCAAATCATTTTGTTGTCATAACTAAAATTTAGTTGTCAAAAGAGAATTTTTTTCTTAGTGTAAGTAAAAAATAGGCCATTCGGCAGCCGAAATGGAAGGTAGATTTTTCAATTAATTGATATAAAAAAATAGTTTTATACATACATAGCTTGTTAGTGTATAGTCATGATATGAAATTAGACTCGTTTTCTAGGAGTGAGGGTTATAAAAGACAACGATTATTATTGATAGAGAACTTCAGATCGTTGATTTGACATAACATTATATAGGTAATGTACCAAACTAACCTTCACATAAATAAAGTATTGAAAATTTAATTAGTATGAGATCATAATTGTAATCGCTGTTACCATGACAAGCCCAGTTAAAATAACAGTAATACTTTATTTAAAATATAAAATAGCTGTGAAATTAACAGGTTATTTTGTTTACAATAAAATACACGTGACAAAATTCTATTATAATGGGAAATTCATAAGTTATGTGAAATGAAAACCATATTTTCAACATTTTTGATTTCATTAAAAAGTTCAAGGGTATTAAATTATTGGAAAAAATAGTCAAAACATAAAGCTTAAGGTCATTAATGCGAGATTATTAGTCAAGCTTTTAGATACTTTTAACGGAATTTGTGTATAAATATTAGTTTTGAAGTTATTGATTTTTATAAAAAAATCTACCTAAAAAAAATCTGGGCGGCGGTTGGCCCTGCGGGCCAGCCCCAAAACTTCCCGCTGTTATCGAGCTCAAGGAGCTCGAAAACATTAGTGTGGATATATTTTCGAGCTTGAAAATATTATTACATGCAATTGTTTTGTTATAATCTTTTCAAGCTCTAACAAGTTACGTTTTATGCTGAAGTTTGAAAATTTAAGAATCGAAAATCATTAATGAAGAAGCGGTTTTTACAACTTAATTCCCGATTATGTTCAATCAAATAAGTGTACTGAGACAGAAGTCAATGTCAGGGATTAAAATCAAGATTTAAATGAGTTTTGACTTATGTTAGAAACAATAAAATTTGAAATATCCGAGAAAAATATTAAAAACTGCGTTTTTTTATTTTTTTTTGTTGATAATATGATTAAAACTCAAAAACAAGTTAGGTGACATTATATGACGATCGAAAGAAACCATAAAGAGGAAGAGTTGGTATGATGTCAGACATATTTTAGTACATTACATCATGATTTATCCGGAAAAAATAACATGAAATGTTATTTTTTTAATTTTTTAATTTTTCGACGCCGATATCTTTTGAACTAATTAACCGACTTTGACGTATGAGGTAGCAATCGGCATGTTTCGTTGAATTCTAGAGCTGAATATAATTTGAAATCGATCGGTTTAGCCGTTTCGAAAATATTTGTAAACCCGATTCTCACCATTTCTTTCTCCAACAACATATCGCGAACAAATTAACAGATTTTGATGGTTGAGGCGGCAATCGACGCGTTTTATTAAATTCTAGAGCTGATTAGAATTTGAGGTCGATCGTTCAAGTCGTTTCTGAGAAATCACTAAAAAACTAAAAAAAAAAATTTATTTTTTTCGTTATTCGCAAATATTTTCGAGTCTACTTAATCAAATGATCTGAAATTTTCAGGAAAGTTGATGGCCAACAAGCTTTCGTTTGACACCTCAACCATCCAAATCGATTCATTAGTTAAAAAGTTACAAAGAGTTTACATACATACACACACACACACACACACACACACACACACTCGGACATCATTCTGAAAATAGTCAGAATAGCTTCCCGGGACCTCAAAATGTCTATATCTGATGAAAACTCGATTTTCGAAAATCGGGGTGAAAACAATAACTTCCCGAATTTTTGAAAATTTACAATTTTCTTAGTGGGAAGTTAAAAAAGAAATTAATAAAAAAAATCAAGTGAAAAACCACAAAATCGTTTAATGCATTGTTCCGCAAGATTGGAGCTTGAATACAAAAATTAAAAAAAAAAAAATTTAAGATTGTTAAATAGCTTTAATAAAAAAAATTATTAGGTCGTAAAAAAAAAAAAAAAAAAAAAAAAAAAAAAACAGTGACTATCACGATACATAGACAATAGACACATGTCAAAGGTTTACATTATGTGTATTTTTCTTTCTGTGATTTTATAAACTCAATGTCCGAATTGACAGACGAAGGGTAAAACACGCGGATTATGGAATGAAGGGCTGATTTGAAATATTGACTACATAGATTTGAACTATTATTGCCGAGTGTAAAAACACGGTACCATTTGGTGCTAAATCGATTGGAGACTAGTTTATGCGTTAACACCAGTTGGGAATAAAAAATGTATGTATTTATTATTAAAAATTTTAGACAATGTGTCGTCTATATTTGAAAATAAAAAATTATTTCGTTAAGATTTTATTTTTCATAAAAAAAATATTATTCAAAATATGATAAATACGTCGGTTAATTATAGAATTAAATTTTTAATTGGACTTTAATATTGTTAAATATTGTATATGACAATATACAAATTTAAAAAGTATGGACACACTTAAATTGTATCAACTCTGGTTGAGCGACTTTATTAAATATCTTTTATTAGCTTACGTTTTTTCTTCTTTTTTTTTTTTTTTTTGTTATTTGATTAAAGTAATATACTAGATTGAGTATTGATTTTGAATGAGAATATAAAATGCTAAAGAAAATGAAGTATTGAATAGACGAAAGTCTTTGTTCAGTTATCACAAGTCCCGATCTCAGATCAGAATTGAATTCTGATTTACATCGTATTCTTGTAACAATGCCAAAATTTTATTTAAGTTGAAAATAATTCAAACATGTCTCACATATAATGTATATAACAGATTAGACGAAACAAAAATAATTTTTTTTTACAAACATTAGAAATACATTATTTTTCAATATTTTTCCAACTTATATATATATATATATATATATATATATATATATATATAAATTAACGATAAATCATATAAAATATTTAATCGATTACTTGTACGTTGAAAATACACGCTTATTCTTCTTGCAATAAGTTATTTTTAAAGATCATAATTTTAGATAACCTGATCTTTAGACTTTCGACGTTGGGAATGCTGGCGTGTAGGCAAATTGAGGTGAGATTGGAGGTCAGGATTCTGCCATCCGTTGGAGCATCCGCAGCTTCAACAATTTATCGGGTGGTATAAAAGTATTTAATTTATCTTATTTCCATTTTAATTATAATTATTTTTAAAAAATTAGTTTCATTAATCCATTTAAATTAAAAAATAATTCATTTTTTAACAAAATATTTTTAGTGAAAATTAAAAAAAAAATGTTAATAATGTCTTAAATATATCTAAATCTGATAATAAAATAACACGTCAAGATATGAATTCACCCGGTAGATAAATTTGCACTCACGCGTAATACCATGGATATCTCGGTGTACCAGCTAACGTGATTATTATAAAGTCAATACGTTGCTAACTCATCAGCCGACTCCGCCCTCTAACAGCTCGGTAATATGTACTGGGCAAGAAGGCAGTTACGCTGTGAGTATAAACCACCCTATCGGTACTCTCTTTTCCTCTTTAAACTTATTTAAACTTATATTTTCTATCCCTTTCTTAAATTCACATCTTACTCTCAGCATTAGTAAAACGTCTAAGTGTTCTATGTAGTTAATAGTTATCTATTTTACGTTCAGTGTAATGTCCATATACTCCTAAATCTTACGTTTTAAGCTCAAACGTTTCTCTTTTTTGCTTTGTATAATATTTAGGCATCCCATAAATAATAAGATTATATTTATATATGTATAACTAACAATATTATAACTTAATATGTAGTAAATAATCATAGAAGAGCGAAAGCCAGTCAACCCCCTAAAAAATTAAACTAATATAAAACTAACCGGCATATTTTATCACGGTCACCTAAAAAGTAGAGTTTTTATAATTTATTTGATAGATCTTGAAAGCTTAAAAAAAAAAACGTGACACGATAGCCTTCCTCAAAAAATTGTAAAAAATACATAAATAATTTTTTGCAATTTTCGTATTTTGTTAGGACCAAATTGTTTATTAGCACAAGATAGCCTCTAGCGGTAAGTTATAATTACTCTAAATTAAAATATAAAAATTAAAAAAAAAAAGAATTTTTCTCATTTTTAGTTGAATCATTGAATAGTAGACCATGAGCGTAGATAATTTGTGCTGAATAAAAATTGAGATAACTAAAAATCGAAATTAAATCATTTTTCTTGATATTTTTTTGAGTTTATCCAAACAACTTCGGTTGTTTCTAAGGTAAATAATAATTGTTTTTCTTGTTACAAAGAACAGTTAAATACGTGGAGCTTGAATTTAAAAAAATTTTTTAATTTTTGTCATCGTTTCGATATGCTCTGGTCAGTGAATTTGCTCTAATAAACGATTTAACTGTAAATAAATATCTTGAAAATATATTAAAAAAAATCTTTTATAATTTTTTTGGAAGGGACTCACCGAGAAATAGGGGACTGCTATGCCTCTATTTCCCCCCTAACAATATTTTTATGATAACTATAGTTTTGAGAAATCTTTAAGTTACTGGATGATTGTTTGTTAAAAATGAATAAGAAAGAGGTAAATAAATTAAATTTATCGTTTGTTTTTAGTACACGGAATAATTATTCTTGTTTGAAATGTTATGGTGCCATAATAAAGCCAGACCGTGTTAGCCACCTGCAAAAAATGACATAAACACATGCCAAAATTACTATAGCAATAGTAAAATTGACAGCGATATTATAAAAAATTTCTGTCATCATTGGAAATTTTAGTATAGTCATGGTAATTTTTCCATGTGTTAATTTCAATTTCCGTCAGATGGCCAACATGGTCCAGCTTTACGATAATACAATAGCATTTCAAAAAAAAAAAAAATTTCCGTGTATAGTTATTAGTTACCACTTTTACCGGCAGATGAAGATGTCCAAGTTAAAATTGATGGACCAGTTGACTTTGGTAATTGAGAAACGAAGACAAGCATCTTCTTCTTCTTGCTTTTCATTTTCGTATTCATCTTGTCTTTCATCTTGATCATCTGTGTCTTTTTGTTTCATGTTTTCCCGTTCTCCGTCTTCGTAAGATATAAGATAAAAATTATCCGGTGTGCAGCATAAAGAGTAAAGTGTATATCATAGAGTTGGATGCGCGTGGTTTTAAGGGTCAGAGGTTAAACGACGTGATTGAGTCTTGCTTACAAGGAGCCGCCCTACACTGCTTCCTTCAGGGTTTTACGATCTACCAACTCTCTTACTTTTTCTCTCACTCTTCAGTTGCTTTACTCAGCGAAGGGAAAAGAAAACCATAATGCAATTCAAACTATAATACTTGACTTTAAATTGAAAAGATTGCCCGGAGATGTAAGGGAGTTGAGAATGTCAAGACTAAGGGTGTTGTTTTCATTCCCTTGAGCTTAGGACCAGGTTGAATGGTTGATACTCTTTTAAATCGAAACACTTCACACTATATATATATATATATATATATATATATATATATATATTGACCTTGATAGATATGACGAATAACTTGGAACAAATTAGTGTTAATCTAGTCATCTAGTTCATGGTTAAATAAATTACGAATAGCTTGTCTAAGATTATTATCTGATGTACTTTAAATTTTGCACATGGAAATTAAGATTATATATATTTTTTTGGGGTTTTACATATAGATAGTGTAAGCTTGTCGTGGTATAAAGTTTGTTAGATCTTTACAATTCATGGTTTGCAATTCATTAATGGTGTCTTAAACATGAATGCACGCATGAATTAACGTACTTGATATTCGAAAATAGTGTTTCTTCTATTTCCTGTTAGAAGCCAGTAAATTCTATTTAAATTTAATTATCTATCAATCATAAATACAGAAGAAATAAATTTTGTATAATTACATAGTAAATTATATCCAATATTTCCCGACTAGAAATTGTCCCAATACATATATTGGGTCCCAATTAGGAATCGATGTGGCATGCCCAGTAGGTCTACCCTGGTCGGAACCCGGTCGGAAAGTTGTCGGGATATCCCAATTCCAAAAGTAGTTACCCGACATCAGTTTTTCCTGAGTGGGACCTAATTGGGAACTCATTGGGATAGCCCAATGCAAAAATAAATAGCTTTTATTGGTTTTGCCACATCGGGAATTTGTTGGGATATCCCAATGCAACAATTAGTTACCCAACATCAGTTTTTCCTGAGTGGGACCTGATTGGGAACTGTTTGGGATAGCCCAATGCAAAATTGAATGACTTTTATTGGTTTTGCCACATCGGGACCCAATCGAGAACTTGTTGAGATATCCAAATGCAAAAATTATTATTATTTTAATAACTGTGATGATTCACATACAATCTGAAATGCTTGAAATTTGTTATTCAAAATTTTATTTTTTCAAAAAGTTAATAATAAAACACATTTACTTTTTATACTTGTACACGGAGAGAAATTTATGGTAACCGTTCCTAGTAAGTTTATGAAATATCATCCCATACCGTTATGGTAATGATTACTTGGAATTATGGAATATAGGCCCATACTTTTTAGGAAAAGTTCCCATAAGTATGGGAACAATTCCCATCATTATGGTAACTGTTCCCATATCGCATGTGAAAGAATTATGGTAATGATTACCATAATATTATGGTAACGATTACTATAATATACATGGGTACCGTTCCTATAATCAACATTTCAAAAAAACCAGTTACCATGCATTATGGGAACCATTCCCATAATATATAGTAATTGTTACCATAAATTTCTCTCCGTGTACTTGGTGCACTTTTTTACAAATGAAATCTGTTTTTTGGCTGATATTACCTTTTCAAAGTTCAGTTATTAGCCTTAAATGTAAAACTTTCAGAACATTCACCTTTTATATTTCATTGTAGAAAAATAATTGAAAATATATGTTTCCATAGGTTAAATATTTCAAAGATTTGAATACTTTGACGCAATGAAAATTAAGATTTTTAAAAAAATATAATTTATATATAAAGAAATATTCTCTTTCATAATTTAATATATTTTTTTTCTGAAGCTAATTCATTTATAACAGTCGGAACATTATTAATTATCTTTTCGTGCTAGCCGAATTTACAATAAGAGATGCCGGCTGGCGGCGCTTAGAGTGGAGAGTGGGTGGAGAAAAAAAAATTAAGAGAGGATACTACAAATAAGTATAGAGTACAGACAAGATGATAAATCCGATAGTGAGCGGCAGCTGGTTCACGGGAAATTGCTCTCTATTGTCCATCTAACGCTCGTTCGTGTTATTATTCTGGAAAATCATCTTGGCCCTTTGTCTACTGCTAATTTCCGATACTGTTCTTTAAATTACTATTTACTTTCTCATACTCGTATATATTTGTATTTCAAACTGTTGACTCGTTAACATATGGAAAACGTTTCTCAACGGATTTTTGTATTTCCAGTTTTTTTTTTTTTTTTTTTTGAAATACATTTCTCACATAGTTTGCGAAAAATGACTTATTTAAAATGTTTAACATATATTTTTTTGTTTTTTTTTTTTTTGTTTTCATGGTTTTAAATTTCAGTGTGAGGTTATAAACTGGAATATCTAAGTTTTTAAAATTTATAGAAATAAAATATGTAAGAATACATTAAAATTGTGAATGTGTTTAAGCACGCATCTAAAACGTGGGTACGAGTGTAATGAGAGTCTTAAATACATTGTGAGAGGTCGAATAGCAGACCCAACATTAGCATATAGCAGACCCAACATTAGCATATCGGTCGAGAACTACTTTTTGAACTGACTTGTGGATAGACGTCCCTCTGATGCTTTATTGAATTAACCGATTGTACTTTGCATATACTATGTATAGGAGGAGGGGCAAAACGGGGTACCCCCAAAATTTTATAAAAAAAAAAAATTTTATTTTCTAAATGTTTTTTAAACATTCCAAAATCACTTTTGTAAATATAATTGAGCAATATTTTAAATTTTTTTGTTAAACTTTTTCAAAAATCGATTGTCAGTTGAAAAATATTAATGACTTTTGTTTTATGATAAAAACTATTAAAAGTTTGGTTTTCTTCCTTTGTATCCATGTAAAATATAATTTTTATTCGTGTAAATTAATTACAAAAAAATTTAACTTAATCAAATTCATTTAAAATCCAGAATTTTTTTTTTTTACTTTTTTTTTTAGGGGGTACCCCGTTTTGCCCCTCCTTCCCCTATATATATATATATATAGGGGAGAGGGGGCAAAAGGGGGTAGGGTAGGCAAAACGGGGTACCCCCAAAATTTGGTGAAAAAAAAAAGTTTTTTTTTTCGTCTAATTACTGTATACCCGATGTATTTGCGCATTTTAAGCCCTACGCATGACACCTGGGGCAAAATGGGCCAGCCGAAAAATCGAAAAAATGATTCTTTCAAATTTTTACTGTTAAATTAAAAAAAATTTAATATATTTCCGCATTTTTAGCCCTACCCATAACACCTGGGGCAAAATGGACCAGCCCGAAGTTCTGATAAATGATTCTTTCATATTTTTATCGTCAAATTAAAAAAAAATTAATATGTTAATTCATTTTTCGACTGATTTTCTATAGTTGGGGCAAGTTGGGCCACTAAAAATATTCGGAAATAATATTTTATTTTTAATTGATAACAATTCAATTAAAAAAAAAAAAAAAAAAAAAAATTATCATTTTTTGGAGGGGGTTCTCTCTGCCCCACAAAAAAATTTTTTTCTGCCTTCGTATCCACCAATGTTGTAAAATGTAATTTTTCTTTATGTATTTTACATAAAAAAAATTTAGTTTAATGAAATTTGATCAATTTTCAGAATTTTTTTTTTTCAACTTTTTTTAAGGGTACCCCATTTTGCCCGCCAAAAATAAAAATTTTATTTCTTAACGGCAGCTAAAAATTTTGTCTATTTATCTTGGATATCATTAAAAACAAAAAGATTCGGCGTATTTTAGTCATCGAAAACTTAGTATTTCCATAGGTACCCCCTTTTGCCCCCCCCCCCCCCCCCCCCGCCCCTATATATATATATATAATACACGACCGGGACCTTGAAGAATTAGAAAAATTTTGAGTTGTTATTCAGGTAGTAGATTTTGACCAGCTTTTAAAAGGTTCAACCTTTAATACCAACTCATTACACTACTCTTTTGTAAATATATTCAAAGCGGCTGTTTTGCTTAATGCTGTATAGTTGTGTCTATACAGGCATAGTATTAGCGTATTAGTACAGAGTATTAAATTTGCAATGACTCGTTTATTATTCGGCTTGAACTAACCTGGCTTTATATTTTTCATTTTATAAATTTTAAACCCAAAACTATTCAGAGCGATTTATGATATTTTTAGTAATTGAAAAAAGAAAAAATATGTATTTAAGGTTGTGGTACCACTTTTGAATTTAAAACAAGGAATACAAGTTATATTTTGGCGAATTATAGTAAACTAAGATAAAATTCGCAATAAGGGAATATCAAGTACCCATTGATCAATCTGATGAAGTGCCCTCTCTGTCATCATCAAGACACGGCCTTTAACCTAAGACTCGACCTTTGTAGTCATGACACACGACGTAAAAGCAATATCATCACATAAACAGAAAAACAGACAATAACGTGCAGTCCAGTGCACCCCTTACAAATATTGCTTGACCCCTGGTTTTTCGTTTTTTTGTTTGGGTCAATGTGTTCTCGCCTTATACAAAATGCTATACACATTCTACCTGAAAATCTACTTCTAATTAATTTTAAGCTGTTCATTAGGGTGGCGCAAAAAATCGACGATTTTTTTTCTTGATCTCGCATGAAAATTTATTGGTTTATGATGTTTTAAGAAGCCTCTCCAAAAATCAGCTCGATAAGAAATTTTCGAGAAGTCGCTCACGAATTTTGAAAATATCGAAAATGATCGAAATTCAAATTTTTCACATCAAATTTTTTTCTTTTTCGTGGCAGCAATAGTTTATATTTGTGAAATCATGATGATGCTGTAAATTTAAGCCCAAAATTTAAATATTTAAACCTCGCTCAAGAATTTTGAATGTTTCCGAGTGCTGTCTTTCGGACAATTTCGAGCGACCCTTGAACATTAATAATAAACCTTCTCGATTATTTCAGAATTAATTTGCATGACAATGAATGAAAATATAACCCGAGAAATAGAAATAATAAGTTATTTAGATACTTTTTGATTTTTTAATTCGATTTGTAGGTTTTTTCGTTTATTCAAAACTTGCAAAATTTTATTGTTTGAGACTGTCCTGTATATTTTTGGTTAAGCAAATTATATTTTACTGAAATAACAATAATTGAGTTATAAAAGAATACAAAAACTAATTCAAACTATTAATTACATATTATCAGGTAGTATCCAAAATTCTTGAGCGCCGTTTAAATATTTAAATTTTGGGCTGAAATTTTCAGCATAGTCATGATTTTACAAATATAAACTATTGCTGCCACGAGAAAGAAAAAATTTAGAAATAAAAAATCCGAATTTTAATCATTTTTGATATTTTCAAAATTCGTGAGCGACCTCTTGAAAATTTTTTATCGAGCTGATTTTTGAAGAGACTTCGTAAAACATCGTAAGCCAACAAATTTTCATGCGAGAACGAAAAAAAAAACAAAAATCGTTGGTTTTTTGCGCCACCCTACTGTTCATATAAATTTATATAACCGTTGAAATTTTTATATCATTGAGTAATTTGAAGAAAAAAAAAAAAATCGATCTGTCAGTTGACCCTGCGGGCCAGCCCCAAAACTTCCCGCAGTTTTCGAGCTTCTTGAGCTCGAAAACATTGTTCTGAATATATTTTCGAGCTCTTCGAGAAAAAATTTTTTTTTAATTCTTTCGTTACCGGTTTCTCTTGAACGAATAAACCGATTTTGATGGTTGACGTGGCATTCGACGCGTCTTATAAAGTTTTAGATCTGATTAAATTTTGAAATCAATCCATCTAGCGAATTAAAAGTTATTTGAAAAAATTTTATTTTTGAAATATCTCCGAACTTAACCTACCGATTAAGCTCAAATTTCCAGTGCTTATAGTATTTAACAAGCCGCGTCGAATGACACCTTCACAATCAAAATCGGTTCATCCGTTCAAAAGTTACAGAATATTTACATACATACATACGTACGTACGTACGTACATACACTCGGACATCATCTTGAATTTAGTCAGCATAGCTTCCCAGACCCTTAAAACATCGACATCTGTTGGAATTTCGATTTTCGCCAATCGGGGTGAAAACAATAAATTCCCGAAATTTTTGAAAATCATCGATTTTTTTAGCGAGAAGTTAATTATACTTAAATTTATAAAAGTTTTAAATCTATTATATTAAAATTTAATAATTTACTTATGACAAATTAAAAATATTTTGAAAAACTAATAGAAAATTTTATATTACAATAAAATGTTAACAACAAATATATTGAAGAAGAAAAAAAAATAAATTGAAATAAACGATTTCTTTCAGAATAGTCGCGTGGCAGAGTATTATAAAAGAGAAAGCATAATAAGTATTCTTTTCCCGTTCGGATGTTTGTAGCCATCGCCATTAAACTGAGTACACAATTAAGCCAATAATTCACATAAGCGACGAACGCATCTAGCATGTGCATAACAGTTGCACACACACACAAACACACACACACACACGCGCGCGCGCGCGTGCGCACATATATATGTCAGTATGGAAAAATTTTATACTATGCATTTTGTCGGAAGTGTCATATGTATGTGTTTATCAGGATCAGCAAAGTATATGCGGTGGTAGTTTGTGCGTAGGCAACAATAATAGCTACTGACCATCGGGCATCCGAATGGACTTCCACCCTATACCGATGATTCAATTTTTACAATGGACCATTCGACTGGACAATACTCTAGTCAAATGCAGCGAGCTATAGAATAATAGATATAAGAGCCAGCAGCGGAAAATGAACAAGGGGGATCTTGCCGGCTGACCTCGAGAGCCCCTAAAGCGTGGGTGTATGAACCCAAATTTACCATTCAGGTTTTTCCATTTCTAGGATTTACATTTATAATATTAAAGTTATTCAAAAAAAAATAAAATAAAATAATCATAATTTAGTGGTTCAACGCCTGCAAGTGAAGTAAATTTTTCGCAAATGATTAGACATGAAAACTCAATAAAATAATTTATGCTACCAATTTCTAGTGGGTAATTTGAAATTGTTAGTGTCTTATAAGACTTGAAATTGTCATAGATGCGAATATGTGTGTATAGACTTATAGGACATTTTATAGTGTGCTATAATATATATTTATAAGAGACTGTATCGAATGAAGATTGCCGGCTGCAGCGCTCCTTTACTTAGCTTCCCTGTTTTTAACAGAGTACTATTCACCCTCTCTTTTGATCGAACCCTCGATTTTTCACCCTCTTTATTGGTCCACTAAGGGTCCGTGAGGCTTGACATCAGCATTAAAATTGTAACATGCAAAGAATTTCTTTATATTTTTTTTTTTCTTGAGATTGTTATTGTGATCATAAAATCGGTTTTTGGATAATTAGGTGTCGATTTGGATTACTATAAAACAATAATAATTTAATTTTAATTATCCGGAGAATGAGTTTTTGTTGTAGATATATATATATATATATATACATATATATATATATATATATATATATATATATATATATATATATATATGTGTGTGTGTATATATATATATATTTTAAATTAATTAACAGCTATGAGGGCAGTTATAATTAAGACAATTGATAAACTCACTAAATTAAATAATTTATTGATTCGAATTGGGTAAAAAAATAATTGAGTACAATGTACTGTTAATTGTAAATATATTGTCTTAACGATGCAATAAATTTTTAGCAATTTAATATATTAATTGTTCAATCTATTATTGTGAGTAAAATTTATTTTTTTTTTATTTTTCATGATGAAAAATAAAACTAAAGTTGTAAAAAGTTTTAACTGTTCTTAATGTAAGTAAAATTAATGGTGGAGAAAAAAAATTTGTTTGTTAATTTATTACCTGAAAATATTCATACAAATGTACGGAAATTTTTAGTAGGGCTTAAGAAAATTTTAAGTTCTGAATAAAAGGATACTATCTTATCTAAATTCTTAAATTTACATTCCATTAGACCTTGACAAAAAAAAAAAAAATATTGAAATTTTTTTTCTATCATAAAAACTTGCTGGTTGGTTCTGAAATCCTAACTAAGTATTTCCTTTTACGACTTAGTACAACTTAAACCGTTATATTGCAGCCCAAAAATATATGATCCCCGGTCTTACTTATTTGTAAATTCCATTGAAGTAATGTAACGAAAATATTTTTCTTAGTGATTCTTGTCTAGGTTTAACTAATTTTTTTTTAATATTTTTTTTTTTTTGTCGTGAATCTCTTAACAATTCCAAACTGTGAAAGTAAGGTCAGAATCAGAAACTAAGTACTAAGAACTAACAAAAGTACAGTACCAAATAAAAAAAAAAAGAGTATTTAGTGAGTGACATTCTACAGGAGTTTAAATAAAATTAAAAGTCCACTTATGTTAGGTAAGGCACATCAAAAAATAGAGTAACATTTCTATAATTCAGAGGCTAGAATGGTATGTATATAACTACATATCTACATCAAGAGTATGTTGGATGTGAGTGCGAGGGCGGGTGAGGATCAGGGGCGGATAATGTATGTACCCTCATAGTGAGAAGGGGGGTGAGGTTAGGGTGGTAAGCGGGGGTGGAGAGAGAAGAGAGACCCTTGGCCAGCTGAGAAGAGGGGCTTTGCTGACCATCGTGAACAGACAAACTCTTGGCTCACCAGTAGACAAGTTGCCCCCGTCTGGCGAACTTGAAAATTCTTATATTATTTGACTATTTTTTAAGTGATCACTATCTTGACTGATGTGTTTTTTATATTGTTTACTCATTATCTATTTTAATTATTGATAATTATTAAAGTTCAATTATTAGTGGTAATTTGTAATCGATAACATACCAAATTTTTTGTGAATTTTTTACATTATGTAAACATCAAAAATTAACATGTGTGTTTTTATGTTTCAATAATATAGTTTTATATTTTATGATTTGACTGTGTAATTTGTAAGTTTTGTTATCATTTTTTTTCTTTTTTTTAATATAATCCAATGGTGGTCGGAATTTGTCATTTTCGTGTTAAGAAAAAAATGCATGCAGATGCTAAAATTAAATTTCGCATACGTAAGTATTTTATTTATTTTGATATGTAAGAATAATTTTTTTTTTATAAATTACTCTGATAAATAAATAGTTCATTCAAAAATCTTAGAACTGAAAAAAAAAAATGATTGGAGAATTATTTGAATGAGAATCATCGGTTAGTGATATTATAAATGCCCGTATATTTATATAAAACGTAGCTACATATATATTTACGTGACATAAGATTTATGACACATGACAATTGCTACTGACATATTAACATTTTTTTAACTTCATCTCTATTAAAAGGCAGATGATCTTTTTTTATTTTTTATTAATATGGAGTTATGTGCTACCAGAAAAAGTAATTTTAACATTTGTTATTTTTTTTTACAATATAAACTCAAAAAATAGATTTAGATATTATACTCCAATTACTAGAATTAAGAATTGAAATTAACAGTTGATGGAAATTCTAAAAAATTTAATATAAAAAATAAAATGAATTTTTAGTTGGATAAAATGGTGGTTTAAAATGCAAAACCCACCCCCTTATTTTGATTAGGCGAACGTTTGAAATGGATTAGGGTTACGCGGCTAAGGGGAGTTGTACAATCGCCATTTTTAAATTTCTTTTTTACTTTTCGTGTACATCGTTTCTACATGTAAACACGTATATATATATATACTGAAGAAACAATTTCTTCAGTATGTATATCTATTGATGGAGTTGATACTTTTTAATAAGATCTTATTTATATTAAAAATTTATTTTTGATAATAAATATATATAGTCATAATTTAAACAGTGACAAAACTTAGAGTATTTAATACAAATAGATTATATACTTGAATAATCTATTCTATTCGATTGAATATCATTAAATATTAAATAGATATTTTGGTTACTTTCAATTAGAACTGCGATACTATTGAAACCAATGTTTTTAGGTAGATTTTTTTAAAAATCTAGGTTTTGTATTTGTCCTCATGGTTGATTTTTCAAGGAATTTTGTCATAACCTGCCATAATTAGTTAAGTAGAGTTCGAAAATACCATTCGTTGAAAAATTTATATATGTATGTATATATATATATATATATAGATATATATATGTATGTAATATAACCAAGTTTTGAGGACACGATTGCGTCTACAATTCTTATCAGATCTTAATGAAATTTTTTACACTTATTCTATGGGCGATTATTACGGTTAAGTTCGAATATGGACTAAATCGGTCAATTAGTTTAGAATTTATGGCTGTTTTAAATTTCCACGATTTTTCGAAAAAATCAGTTTTTATCCACTTTCAAGTTCATATAATTTTAGAACTAATACTCATAGACTATTCCCGTAAAAATTATCTGAAAGCTGGATTAGTAAGCTTTAATTTATGACCTTAAATTTTATGTTTTGACCATTTCTTCTAATAATTTGATAGCCTTGAAAATTTTAATGGAATCAAAAAATGTTGAAATATGGTTTTCATTCCACATAACGTATACATTTTCCATTATAATCCAGCTTCATCAGTTGTTTTTTATTGTGAACAAAATAACCTGTAAATTTCACAGCTATTTCATACTTTAAGAGTATTTCTTTTATTATTTATGATGTATCAAATGTACCTCTACGCCCTATGATTATCACTGGTCTTGTCATTACAATAGCACCCGCAGTTCTTATCGGATCTTAATGAAATTTTCTATACTTATTCTATAGGTGATTAACTTAATCAAATTTGAAGATGAGCTAAATTAGTGGATTAGTTTTGAGGTAATCGCTGTTTGAAATTTTCATGATTTTTCGAAAAAATCAGTTTTCATTTACAGTTGAAGTTCATATAACATTAAAACTAAAACTGATAGACAATTTCAGTAAAAAGTATTTCAAAGCTTGTTTAGTAAGCTTTAATTTATGTCCTTAACTTTTATGTTTTGACCATTTCTTCCAATAATTTGATAGCCTTGAAAATTTTAATAGAATCAAAAAATGTGAAAAATATGGTGTCATTCACACATAACTTATGCATTTTCCATCACAATACAATTTTGTCAGTTGTATTTTATTGTGAACAAAATAACCCCTAAATTTCACAGCTATTTTATAGTTTAAAAAGATTTCTTTCATTATTTATGACGTTTTGATCGTATCTGTACGTCCTATCACTAACTGGTCTTGTCATCGTAATAGCGATCACAAGTATAATCTCAAACTAATTAAATTTTCTATACTTTGTTTACGTGAAGGTTACTTTGGTATATTACTTATATAATGTTTTGTCAAATCAACTATCTGAAGTTCTCTATCGAAAATAGTTGTTGTCTCTTTTTACCCTTACTCTTAAAAAACGAACCTAATTTCATATCATGACTATTCATTAATATGTATCACAAGATATGTATGTATGAAACTTTTTACATAGATAAATTGGAAAATCTACCTACCATTTCGGATGCCGAATGGCCTTTTTTAATAATAAAACTACCTCAATTTCCCGCAAATATAATATCTTAATAAGTAAGATATCAAACTTATTATTAAGATATGCCAAGAGCGCTCACACGCGATAGCGGAAAATAACAAAATTAAAACAAAAAGAAACTGCATGCCCACCTGTCTAAAAGATCGGGTAAATCAGGATCCATTTTTATTAATCAGTGTCAGTGCGATAATCATTTATAATTGTATAATATAGTATTTTCAATTAAATAAAAAATACTAACAGTGATGATAAATGCTAAATGATTTAAAAAAAAAAAAAAGTTGGAGTGAATAAGATACTAATGTGAAATTAAATAATTATTAAAAAACTGTAATTGTTGGATTTAATTTTACTATATAATTATATTCTTTATATTATATTCATTCTTATAGTTATTTTGCATTAGTTAATGTTTTTTATATTATTTTATTAAAATTATAGTAATAAAAAAATATAATAAATGTGACAGTTTTATTATTGATTGAAATACATTCACTTTCCTCAAATAGGTTTACGTTTAATTGAAGATTTTTTATTTTTGATTTAATTCAATATATTTTCAACGGAACTTTTCGAATAATTAATTTGAATATAGACTTATTTAATATAAGCACCATATTATTCAATTTAAGAATTCTATTTCTCCATTCAAATATCAATATCATAATTAATAATATATCTAGAGTTGCGATAGCAGTGAAGGATATTAGTAATTAATAAGTTAGTGCTAGGCTCAGATACTGGTATCTTAACTATTAATATATATCGGGTTGTGCTAAGAATATTCGATTATTCAAAATGAACATATTGTTTATTCATAGTGAACGGAAATCTAATTCTCCATAATTAACTCTACCTACCATTTATTTGTATTAAAGAAAATATCTTAACTATAAATATATAGTTTTTTCAATACACGTAAAAAAAAGATACACTGAAAAAAAGAAATATTTGTCCCACATATAAATCGATTTATTTGTGACTTTTTTCTAAATATTTCTTAACGACGAATAAATATAATTGGTACAACTACAAATGACAGTTGATTCGAATAATTTTATAATTTGACAGAAATATATAATTTGCTTGTGGTAAGTATCTGCACTCAGAAAATTAAATAATTTTGTTTATTATCCTAAATTTCTAACTCCAATCATCTAGAATGATAGGAACGTTTTTAAATGCAAAGATAGTTAGTGTTATAATTTTTTGCAATAGGATTAATAATTATTGGATGATAACAATTACTATCGGGATGTTAAAAATTACCATCAGAATGATAACAGTTGATATCAGGGATGGTAATTAATATTATTGATTGCAATGAAAACATTGATCGAAAATTCTATAATTTTCAAGTAGGGGAAGGGAGGGCAAAATGGACCCCCCAAAATTTTAAACATGAAAAGTGTTTGGGTGTGGGGGGGGGCAAAATGGGAGACTGAGGTAAAATGGGCCATAGGCCCATTGGTTCCCCCAAAATTTTCGACATGAAATGTGTTAGGGGGGTAAAATGGGCTGCCTAGATTTGCAAAATCGTAAATTTTCAAATACAAATATGATGACATAATACTCAAGTTTTATTTCTAAATTTTTTACAAGAAAATGACAATTTCTTAAAAGTTAAAATACAAGTATTAAAATTATTTATATTGTAAACTCTTCATTGGCGTACTAGCCTTATTTTAATTTTACTTTTAAATTGTAAACAAATATATTCTATTTAAATTTAGAAATGTACATTTTATTGTTTAAAATGTTGAAATAAGTTACTGTAAAGTCGTCTAGATCAGCGTAAAATAATAATTTCCGAGTGAGAGAGCTTCTGTCAATAACTGAATGATTGAGTATGCTCATTAAAATAAGAATCATCCAAGTACTGAGTAATCAATTAAATTTGGTCATTATTAACATTTAGTATTTTTTATTTTTGTAAGATGATGGTTCGTCTGACGGTTTCATTTTAATTGAATTAATTGTTATTTTACTTGCCTTAGATGGTAACTATTATAATTTCTGATAGTAACTGTTACCATCAGAAATTATAAATGTAACTATTTAGAATAATAATAGTAATTAACTCTAGTTAACATACATGATCGTAACAATTATCATCTATATGATAAATATTACGATCTAGATGATTTATATAATCATCTAGATAATATTCACTACTATCGGATTGATAGTAAAAATTTTTACCATAACAAGATGGTAATTCTTATCATTTAATTTTCTGAGTGTGATATATTTGTAGTAAAGATATGAAATTTGCGACGAATAACCTGAAATTGGACGATACTATACATACATTTGAAGCCTTTATTTATATGTAGCAATTGTATCATTTCATTACCACAAATAAATCGCTTATTTCACTCAATTAAACGACTCAAATATATTATCATTCTCACAATTAAATATTTATTTGGCCATATCCAAATATACGATATACTTGGCTCAAATAAATCATAGTCGGCTCAAATAAATATTTTTTTCAGTGTAGCTCCTCGATCTAACGTATAGCAACTCGTAAATCGTTACCACACGATACTTATATACACTAGGGTGGGTCAAAAAAATCAACTATTGCTTTTTTTACACATGCGATCGAAAAATGGGTTGCAAGACACCTTAAAAAAATTCTCACCAAATATGAGCTCTTAATTTTAATAGGAAGATCCTCCGCATCGCAGTTTTTTATTTTTTTCTCAGTCCAATAGAAAAAAATTCATACCTCATCATTAATTGATTGTACAAAAAAATGTTTAAAAAAAATTTTGTAGGAAATTGAATGCTCTACAAAAAAGGTATCATATTTTTTCCGTAAACCTTACCATTCCAATGATATTGAAGATTTAAGTTTGATCATTTTAAGACAAATTTCATTTTTGTTTATGAATTTTATAACTCGACAAAAAATGACTATTATAAAATGCGCAATACTAATTTTGGTAGGAAATTAACTGGTGTATAAAAATTGGTGTCTTATGTTTCGGCGATTAAATTAAGCGTTCAAAAGATATTCATCATCAAACTTTCCATATGTACTGATTTTAAGAGTTTTTGATTAGATAATCGAAAAAATTTCAATGTAATTTATAAGTTTTGAGAAAATTTACACGAATTTCAGTTTTTATCAGCTGAGAAACTTCAAAATATTTATCAAGTTTTCTTTTATGTGTAAGTATCTTAGTCCACATTTAAAAAAATAAATTGTACATTATTTATCGCTTAGTTAATTATTTGTTGATAAAAAAAGCAGTTTTCATTATGAATATATTATGATATGTTTCAGTTTCAGAGAAAAATAATGTCTAATTAGTTATAAAATATGACAGAGAGATTAATCTTGCCAAGTCTGGTCGCACCTAATATTATAGTCGAATAATAGGGCGCCACTGGAAGATGGACTCGGCCTTCCAGAACCGGATGTTATAGAATTTTATTTTTAAATAAATTAATTAATTTAATTTCTCAGAGTCGTTTGCAATATTTTGTGAGAGAGGTGAGGAATTGTAATAATAGGCTGAAATAATGTTAATCAAAGTTTTTTTTAATTTAAGCACCTTGCTTTATTTATTTAACCTTATGACAGTAATTATTCTTATGACAAACTAATACTTATGACAAACTAATATTCATATGACAAACTAAATTTTATCTCGTCTCCCGGACGGTTCCTTATGGCAAACTAAATTATCTCGTCTCCCGGACGGTTCCTTATGGCAAACTAAATTATCTCGTCTCCCGGACGGTTCCTTATGGCAAACTAAATTACCTCGTCTCCCGGACGGTTCCTTATGGCAAACTAAATTATCTCGTCTCCCGGACGGTTCCTTATGGCAAACTAAATTATCTCGTCTCCCGGACGGTTCCTTATGGCAAACTAAATTATCTCGTCTCCCGGACGGTTCCACACCCACACACCCACACGCACACGTTAAAATACCGTCCCCTGGACGTTAAACCTTAACCAATTTTTATATTAAAAACATCCCCTGGATGTACCCTTAATTCTAACTTAACATGTCCACCGGACCTAAATCACAGACACAGTTTCATTTACTTAACATTACTTGTTGACTCTACTTTAATTTACTGACCATTTCTTATAACATCATTACTATTGTCTCGAATACTCGTGACTAAATTTCCAATAATAAATTTCAATAAAATATATAATTTTCCACAATTAATTTATTATGATTTATCTCACTATTTTTAACTCAGTATATTAATTAATTAATTAATTTGTAGTTTTAATTGAATTATTAATTAATTAATTTTTATTGACAATTTTCGCTAACAATTTTCCCATAATATTTTACTCACTGATTTTATTCAATTTTTACTGACCATTTTCACTAACACTTTTTCATAATATTTTATACTTAATTTATTACTGACAAAATAATCCGTTTTCTCCATTTACAACTATTATCATAATTTCTAGCGTCTTTACAAATTCCAATTTAATTCATTTAGGTATTTTATTAATATTTTAAAATTAATTTATAATTATTTTATGACTAAATTTACGGCTAGAATTATGTTGAAAATTTACTAGAATATTCGGCCAGTGACTTGGCGTCGCGAGGCCTGAAATTAAGATTTACGACACGGACAAATTATCTAAAGCAGCCGACAGGCCTGAGATACTTTTATAATTAATATTGAATTTAAATTTATTTAATTGTCGAACGATTCACGCGGAAATTTATTTTATTCCAGCCTAGAGGCCTCGAATAGAATAGATTTTAGAGTTCCGTACAAAATGGCAAACTAGAGACGCGAGACGCGATTAACACAGCCGGCAGGCCTGGGTTTTCAATCAATTATTTTATGAGACTACCGGAAAGATTTTAAGTAAATAATTATAATTAATTCGGCCCTCTAATAATTAAATTAGAGGCCTTAATTAATTATAAATTTACCTTTATTAACTGTACAGCAGCAACTGATCGAAGCGTGGTCGTAAATAGTTTCTTAATAAATCTGCTGGTGACTTCCCGGTCTCTATCTCTCCTTGTCTTCCTCACTCTCTGCTCTCCTCCAATTAATTATTTTGATTGAATATCTGTCAATGAACAGTACGCATTAGTATTTTGTAATTAATTGTTAATTAATAAAATTATCGGCCCAAAGGCCTAATAACAAAATAGACAGATAGTTAATTAATAAATCGCCTCGTTCCACGTGAAGCGTGAACGGACTTATATAATTACCTTGTTGTTAAATGCGTCTGAACACTTTCGTCGTTCACTAACTCTGGTCTTCACTTAGGCGTCCATCGCCTCTGGTCGTCCGACTGACTCTCTCGATTTTTGGTTCCGCACTCACTTATATCTTTTTCGATTCGGGTCTCTTCGATTGACCCCCGGAAAACTAATGCCCACTAATTAACTAGCCAAGGAAACGGACAGATGTTCGGGTCTCACTGATTAGCGACACCCGGTGACACGTCGAATCACTTAATTTAATAGACCGGGTAATAATTAGGACCCGTTATCGACCGTGGACAAATTCAAATTTAGATTAAAATAAATAGTCATGGGAATCCATTTTACACTGTTACAAAAAACAGTTTTTTATTTCAATTTTCAACTGAGTTATTAATTTTTAAACAATTTTTATTGTAAGTAGGGTAATTTTTTTGATGCTCTTTAACAACTTGCAATAAGAAATAGAGTACAAAACAAAAATTCTCTATAGAAGTAATTTTTCCTAGGATAATATCTAGCTATAGTGGAAAAATTTTTAAAGCCGTTTTGAAAAGAATATCGAAAAAAAACAACATAATCGTGATTTCTAATGATTAAAAATAAGATTTTAAGAATTGTTGAAAAAAAATTTTTTTTAATTTTGAAAATAAAACTCAAATAATACTTATATTAATGACAAAAAATTAAATTTGTATAAAATTCATAAATTACATTGAAATTTTTTCGATTATCTAATCAAAAACTCTTAAAATCAGTACATATGGAAAGTTTGATGATGAATATCTTTTGAACGCTTAATTTAATCGCCGAAACATAAGACACCAATTTTTATACACCAGTTAATTTCCTACCAAAATTAGTATTGTGCATTTTGTAATAGTTATTAATTGTTGAGTTATAAAATTCATAAACAAAAATGAAATTTGTCTTAAAATGATCATATTTAAATCTTCAATATCATTGGAATAGTAAGGTTTACGGAAAAAATATAAGATACTTTTTTTGTAGAGCATTCAATTTCCTACAAAATTTTTCTTAAGCATTTTTTTGTACAATCAATTAATGATGAGGTATGAATTTTTTTCTATTGGACTGAGAAAAAAATAAAAAACTGCGATGCAGAGGATCTTCCTATTAAAATTGAGAGCTCATATTTGGTGAGAATTTTTTAAGGTGTCTAGCAACCCATTTTTCGATCGCATGTGTAAAAAAAAATAATAGTTGATTTTTTTGACCCACCCTAGTATACACTGTAAAAAATCGCCGGGGTAAGTCCAAACGGTGTAGGTGTTAAAATTGGCGGTGTGAAAATAACGCCGCCGCCAGTGTAAATATTCTTTACCGGTGTTAAATCAAATTTTCCGGTGTTAAAATATTTTACTTTGGGAATGTGTGCACATATGTGTGCGTGTGTATGCATGTTCGTGCTTCATGTGCGTGAGTGTGTGCGCTCGCGTGTGTGTACGTGCATGTGCGTTCGTGGGCGTGTGTGTATGTGTGCGCTCGCGTGTGTGTGGGTGTGTGCGCTCGTTAAGGTGTGCGTGTGTGCATGTGCGCGACTATGCCCCATACGACTTTCCGTAGTCGTCATCTCACACAGCACCGTCCAACCTAACTAAACATCTATTTTCGCGCATCTTGTTTTAAATATTGTATAATTGTTGCTAGCAGAGGCTTAATAAAAAAAGTTTATAAAATGATTGTGATGTTGAAATGTGAACTCTCGAATAGTTAATAAATTAACACAGTAGAATCTCCATAAATATGTCGATACATTTATTGATAATTGTTTTTTCATGTTTTTTATAATCAAATATACATTGATAACCTAAAATCTAAATATTATATGAAGCTGATATTTTATTATTTAAATGTGATACGCAAATAAAAAAAAAATGAGAACTAAATTATTATTTAATTTAATATTAAATTACTAATGAATAAACTCAAAAAATTAAAATATTTATTCATATTTATATTTAAAATTTATTTAGACTGTAGCTAACTAATAAATCAGTTTTATAAATTATCTTATTTAATCAAAGTTATTTGTTTATAATTTATTCATGAATGATAAAGGTTTTTAAATATTTAATATAATTTGCAACGCGCGTGACGTCAGATAGAGTTCAGAACGATACCTATAGGTCTAAGAGCTATCTAACGTAATTTTGTCAGAACGATACAGTAAATCGTTGCAGTAACAATCTGGTAGATAAGTAATGCGTATTGTTACTGTAACTATACAGTATACTTTTGAAAGCTATACTTTTTTTCCGTGTACTCCTCTGTCATTTGACAGAGTGACAATTACCTTTTTGGATTGTACTATAGTATATTCTATAATACATCATGACATTAATATATAATACACTGAAAAAAAGATATATTTATAGTTAAGATATTTTCTTTAATACAAATAAATGGTAGAGTTAATTATGAAGAATTAGATTTCCGTTCATTATAAATAAACAATCTATTTATTTTAAATAATCAAATATTCTTGGTACAACTCTACATATATTAATAGTTAAGATACCAGTATTTAAACCTAGCATTAACTTATTAATTACTAATGTCTTTCACTGTTAGCGCAACTCTAGATATATTAATTGTAAAGATATTGATATTTGAATGAAGAAATAGAATTCTTAAATTGAATAATATGGTACTTACATTATATAAATCTATACTTAAATTAATTATTCAAGTAGTTCCGTTGAAAATATATAAGATTAAATTAAAAATAAAAATCTTTAATTAATTGTAAAACTATTTGAGAAAAGTGAATGTCCCGACTAGAAATTTTAATGTGCGACCAATTGGGTTTCCCTATTGGGGCTGCACATAGGGATTTCACGCAAAGACCTATCGGGCCCCAACAGGGCAATCCCAGCTGGGTCCCAATAGGGAAATCCCCAAGAGATCCCACTAGGGTATCCTTGCTAGAAAAAATATTAAAATGTGAAAAAAAATAAAATAATTTTAAATAAATCGGAATTGTAATTTGATGTACTAGGAATGTTATTTAGAACGAGTGCACATGATTTAAATTGATGAAAAAATCCCGGTGACTGTTGGGTTCGAACCTACATCCTTACGATTCAAAGTATTTGATGTTGTCCACTGCGCTGATCGACGTATGAGATCGCGCGAGTGTAAATAGTATATTTATTATGATACCAAAGAATAAAAATGATATTCGGAGTGTATAGAAAAAATTTTCAGCTGCCGTTAAAAAAAAATATTTTTATTTTTTGCGGCCAAAATGGGATACTACCTACACAGAAAAAAAGATTTACTTGGTTCAAGTAAAATATTCTCTTTAAAATTTTATTCTCGAATGAAGAAAAAATCGTTTCTTGTTTTTAGAAAAGTTTCTTGCTCTAAGAAATTTTTTTTATTGCTTTAATAAATTTGCATTTTGTTTTGAGAAGTTTCACTTGTTTCAAAATAATTTTCTTTTTTCGAGAAAATTCAATTTCTGGATTTAATTGATTTGATCTTTATCATAGAAAATGTTCCTCTCTCAAGAAAATTCAGTATCTTGCTCCAAAATGTTTATATTTTACTTCAAGAAAATGTTCTCCTCTCAAGAAAATTTAGTTTCTTGCTCTAAAATGTTTTTATTTTGTTTCAAGAAAATGTTCTTCTCTCAAGAAAATTTAGCTTCTTGCTCGAAAATGTTTTTAAACTAAGAAAAATAACTTTATAAATCAAGACAAAACTTTCTTGGACCAAGAAATTTTTTTTGTCGCAATCAACAATATAATTTCAGTTGAAAAATAAATTTCTTCAGTAGAGTAAAGAAATTTATTGAGCTAAAAAACTTTTTATTTTTTTTATTTTTTATCGAAAAAATTATTTTTCGGATCCAATATTCTAACAATGCAGATAAATACTTTATCAGAGGCATTAATCAGAGGATAGGGATACTTTCTCAATGAGTTATATATTGTAGCAAATTGAGAAAAATAATTATATCGCTCAACGCAGGAATCGAAGCTAGATTGATTCGGCGTCGCGCAAGAGCTTTACCAACTAAGCCATCCCAGCCTTTGCCAGGCTACATTTCTTTTGGCTACATCTATTAACCCACACTGACCTTGCGGTCAGTCATATTTTTTAATCTTAAAAACAGAATTTAAAATAAAAAGATTTTCCACAATAATTTGGAAAAATGTTACATTTTGGCTAAATACTAAACAGATTATATGAATTTTTCATAAAACAATTTCGTTATAAGAACATAAAAATTTTTTATAAAAAAAAATTCATTTAAAAAAAAAATTACAAATTTATTTAATATTTATTTATTTATTCACGCCAATCGGCTTTGTACATCTTGTTTAATCATTACAAAAGTAGTGTTTATTTAGTAACTACACTGAACGAGGATATAATATAATATATTATTTTATATTATCGTTTTATATTAATGTTTTATATCAATGACGTGGTACAATATCTTTTATTTTTTTTGAGAAACCTGATAAGGAAACACCAAAGAAATTTATGGAGGCACAATAGTCGTTAACTGAGTTAGCTATCCTGTTCCTCGGACCATAGTGCACATAGCTTTTCGATGATTGAGTTGTACTCAGCAAACTGTATGATCTCAGTCCTGGTTTATTGCAGACGAAACCAAATTGTTCTAGAATTTCTGGGGAGTCAATGTGGCCATTTATGGTTTTGTAGAAAAATACAAGATCAGCAACTTCTCTCCTGTAGGAAAGTTTGCTGATCTTAAATAGATTATACACATCTTCGACTCTCATACTTAATCCTTTAGTTCGCATGTAGAATACTATGTACTTGATCTGTGTCTTTTCCACCTTGTTGACAAGAAGATTGGTATAGGGTGACCAAATTATAGAGCAGTACTCAAGTATCGGACGCACGAGAGCTGAGAAGAGTCGAACTAGCGTATGAGATTCCCTGAACTCTCTTCCCGATCTCAATATGAATCCGAGAATCTTGTTTGCTTGTGAAGTTATTTTATCCACGTGACTAGAGAAACTTAACTTTTTATCAATAATGACACCTAGATCTTTAGTTGATGTAACTTCCACGAGTTGTTGTTCATTTAGTTGATACACTGCAGGCCACGGGTGTGATGAACGGGAGAAAGACATGGCTACACATTTCTTTATGTTCAATTTAAGCTTATTTTCTTCACACCAAACACTAAGCATATCAATATCACGCTGAAGGATGCCAATTTCATCTCCACTAGCTATTCTTCTGAATATTTTCAGGTCATCAGCATACAGCAAGTATTCTGATGCCAAGTTGTTGCCTATATCATTGATGAATATGTTGAATAAAATTGGCCCTAAGTGTGACCCTTGCGGGACACCAGAGGTCACCTTATATTCATTTGAGACGTGGCCGTTGACACGTACTTTCAAATGTCTACCTGACAAGTAAGAATGAAGCCAGTCTAGAGCTTTGCCCTTTACACCGTATCAGTTTAGCTTACTGACAAGAATTTCGTGATCAACCATATCAAAGGCCTTGCTGAAGTCAGTGTAGATCGCGTGAACATCCGTGCATTGGTTTAATGCGTTGAGTATGTAGCTGACATATAGATATAGGTTTGTTGCCGTGGATCGTCCACCAAAGAATCCGTGCTGCTTTGTAGATATAATGTTTTTAAAGGAAAACGTTATTTGTGGTAAAATAAGTTTTTCAAACAGTTTGGAGATGGACGGCTGTAAACAGACTGGTCTGTAGTTGGATACCGAAGATCTAGAGCCTGCTTTATGTATTGGACTAATAAATGAGGTCTTCCAATCTGAAGGAAAAATACCTGACTCTAGTGATTTACTAAAAACATGGGTTATAGGTTCAGTGAGTCCAGCTGCACAGCTTTTGAGAAACAAGTTAGGCACTCCATCCGGTCCAGCTCCTTTTTTTACATCTAGTTTTCGTAGCTGTTCGAAAACGTCATCAAAACGAACGTTAAATTCAGACAGGTTAACATCATGATAAGTTGGTTTTTCTTCGGCCTGGGTCACAGGTGCGGATAAGGTGCTGTCGGGATCTGTGGCATAAATACTTTTAAAAAACGAGGCGAAGAGATCACTTACTTCACTGCCATTACTGACCGTTTTTTCTCCCCAGAACATTGAGGATAGGATATCTATATCGTTGCGCTTCTTATTCTTGATGAATTTCCAAAATTGACTAGCATCAGTTTTTATCATTCCCTCGACTCGTGATATGTAATTATCGTAGCATATTGTTTTAATTCTTTTGCACTCAAGCCTTAATTTACAGAAATTATTGTAAGATGCTTTGGAACGTGATTTTTTATAGTTTGCATGCGCTTCTTTTTTTAGTTTTATTTTATTTATTAGTTTTTTGGAAAACCAGCAGGGATAATTATTTATTTCATTGGTGTGTACTGGGACGAATTGAGCGATTGCCTCATTAATTTTATTGTAGAACCAGCTGACTTTGCTATCCAGAGAATTCAATTCATATAGTTCGATCCAATTAGTCCTCAGGAAGAAGCGGTTAAGTTCAACATAGTCAGCTTTTTTAAAGGCATAAGTTGGTGCACCATGTATCTTGAGACTAGTTTTAATGTCAATACTAATACTTAGTGGTGGATGATGTTTGTCATCGTCTATTATGGCTGCTGTTCCCTCCACTGTTATGTCTGTGCTACTGAAGCACAGATCTAGAGTGCGATCATTTACGTTACAGACCTCATTATATTGTTGACATCCAGATAATAGCATTTCTCTGTATAGAAGATTCTCACAATCTAATTGCGGGTAGCTGCTAGGGAGATTGTAATCACCTGTAATTAATAATTTACAATTATGATATTTAGCTCTTATGTACGATATTGACGCAGCGTGATTGCAATAAGTATCCGCAGAAGATAGTGGAGGTATGTAAATACAACCTAATATCACTTTCCACACATTTTATTTTAACAAATACTTGTTCAATATCATTATTTACAGTTGATACCAATTCGGCTGAGATGCCACGTTTTATCGCTATGAATGCTCCACCACCACGCTTATAGTTACTTGTTAGGCTATCTCTGTCTCTTCTGAATATAACATATGACTTGTCAATTACCTCGCCGTCCGAGATAGATGAGTTCAACCACGATTCACTAATACAAATTATATCCCCATTGTAGCTTGCGGAAGAGGTTAAGAAACTTTTTAGTTTGGTTCTTAACCCTCTAGTGTTTTGATAATAGACGATCAAGCTGTGTTTCTTTATGCTTTTCTTTTGGTGCCCGAAATGTCTGCTTATTAACTATTTCCGGAATCCCGTTGATGTATTTAATTGTTTTATTGCCGTCACCCTTTTTGTTCAAGGTTTCGAGTTCAAGACGCAGTGCCTTGAGATGATTTTGCTGAGCACGTGTTAGGTTAGGTTTAAACGAGACTTTAGGTTCACTGCCTGATGGTTTAATTTTCAATAAGGTCCTGGCAACAGTTACAGACGGGGTGTTTATTAGCAAGGGACGATTCTTACCTACAGTTGGTCGACCAAGGCGACGAAGTTGTAAATTAGGTATTATATCTGATAACTCCTGTGGAACCAGTGCAGCTATACTTTCACGATTATCTTGCAGGCGATCAGCTCCTATAGGTTTTATAGATTCAGGCACATTCATCACAATAACCTCGCTTTCCCGTTTTTTACGCTCATTGATTTCAGAGATTATGTTATTCGGGTCGACAGAACATTCGCCGAGTGAGTTTAATTTCATTTCAGCAACTCTGACTCTTCCCTCCAATTGACTATATTGCTTGGTGATAGCTTTGCCTTGCAAAATATTATTTAATTATATAAATTAATTAACTTATTATGATAATATAATTCAATTATTTACTTTTAATTTATTTCAATAAAAAATGTGGACTCGGTATAAATTTACTGTGCTAGTGCGAGAAAGAGAGAGTAAGTTAGGATTCAATTCTTAAGAACAAACTTTTCTTCAGCCAAGAAAATTTACTCTTTGCTCAAGTCGGTCATACAGCTTGTCTGGAGAAACTATATTACCAACAGGAGAACAGAATTTTGTTGGTACAACGAATTTATTTTCTTCGATCAAAAGATATTGTTATTGAATGAAGTAAATTGAAGTTCTTGTTTTAAAAAAAAAATTATTTACCTTAATTAAGAAACGATTTATTGCCGCAAGATTGAAAATTCAAGTAAATTTACTACTTGATTGAAGAAAATTCTGGCCTTCCTTCTTTGACCCAAAAATTTTCTTGACTCGAGAAAATTTATATTCAGCGAAGATATTTTTTTCTGTGCAAGAACGGTAAAGAAATTTGCTTTATTTTAACGTTGGGTTTTTCTACTTAGATTCCACACAGAACCCAATTGGGAAAAATGACAATATTTTCTTCATTTTCACATTAGGATTTCCCACTTAGGCCCCACACAAAAGCCAATGGAAAAAAATTATAATAATTTTTTATTTTCACGTTGGGATTTCCCACTTAGGTCCCACACAGAACCCAATTGGGATAAATGACAATATTTTCTTTATTTTCACGATGGGATTTCCCACTTAGGTCCTACACAGAACCCAATTGGGAAAAATGACAATATTTTCTTTATTTTCACGTTGGAATTTCCCACTTAGGCCCCACACAGAACCCAATGGAAAAAAATTATAATAATTTTTTTATTTTCACGTTGGGATTTCCCACTTAGGACCCACTTAGGACCCAGTTGGGAAATACTGTCTATAAAGTATTTTCATTTTTGTTTGGGATTTCCCGATTGGGCTCTGCTTGGGCCCTCATGGGGATTTCCCTATTGGGAATGCCCCATTGGGACCCAATGAGGTCCAGATATATACAGTGGCCGTTCCTACAGAAATTTCTAGTCAGGGTATTTTAATCAATAATAAAACTGTCACATTTATTATAATTTTTTATTATTATAATTTTGATAAAATAATATAAAAAACATCAATTAACAAAATAACTATGAGAATAAATATAATATAAATAATATAATTATATACTAAAATTAAAATTAACAATCAAAGTTTTTCAATTATTATTTAATTTCACATTAGTATTTTATCCACTCTAATTCTCTTTTTGAAATTATTGCGTATCTTTCTCGCGAAAGGTGGGATTTTATTGGTCTCAATAAATTATGGAGATTCACTTGTAGTATTTTTTATTGAACTGAAAACACTATAGTATACAATTATAAATGATTATCGCACTAACACTGATTAATAAAAATGGATGCTGATTTACCCGATCTTATAGACAGGTGGGCATGAAGTTACTTTTTGTTTTAATTTTATTATTTTCCGCTATCGCGTGTGAGCGCCCTTGGCGTATCTTATTAATAAGTTTGGTATCTTAACTATTAAGATATTATATTTGCGGGAAATTGAGGTAGTTTTATTATTAAAAAACATTGGTTTCAATAGTATCGCAGTGTAACCAAAATATCTATTTAATATTAAATAATATTTGAGGAGGTCCGATACCGATTATCTTTCAAGGGGATCTTATGGATTTTCTATTGTATTTTTGCAAGATTCCAACTCCTACGCACCAAAATTTCACTAATAGAATATGTTACGAATTGACTTACTTTTAGGAATTAATACAATATATTTTCATTATGATTGCATTGAATCATAAAAAAAATTTTTTTTTAATTAAATAAGTCATTCAAAAATAAACGCGGAAGTACGACAACAGCGCGATAGTGTTTAGTAATTTTTTTTACTATTGTTGGTCACAAGGCTTTTTATTATCTGGGCCTCAGGTCCAACACAAGCACTATGTAGTAATGTGTATTAGTGAGTAAACAGAAAAGAATTTCAGCTGATTTTTGTTTTTATTAATTACGGAAGAAAGTAATATTAAAAAGAGGAAATATTGGATAGTTAAATTAGTATCAGAAGCTGTTTATAATAAACGTTTAAAATTATCAGAAAACGGAAGAAAGAAGTTTATACGCTAGACGTATTAGAGGTTAAACAAAGTCAAAATGATATTGGTGCTACAAGCTTATTAGTTATTCAAATTTCCCGCGGTTGTGTCATTTTACGCTGTTGCGGTCGTTTCTTAGCTTCACAGCACATGTGACGTCATTAACTAAAATTCGCCTCTTATTTCATTAATAATTTAATAACAAACTCATAATCAAACTTAAAAAAAAATATTAATGTGTTCAGAAATGTTTAATTATTTGATACTGAATAATTTATAGAGATGGTATTATTGTAGCAAGAACTATACCACTTTGGAAAATGATTCCCATTTACGCCCGTGTCCAAGAACGAATTTTGAAAATTTATTTTTCGAAAACGTTTTAAAATCTTTTTTTTTTTTATAACTTTGTCGATAAAAAAAAGTTCAGAATTTTTGTTATTATTTCGAAAATCGGTATCAAACCTCCTTAATTGAATAGAATAGATTACTCAAGTATATCATCTATTTGTATTAAATACTCTAAAATTTTGTCACTGTTTAAATTATGACTATACTTATTATCAATAATATATCTTTAATTTAAATAAGATCTTATTAAGAAGCATCAACTCCATCAATATATTTAATATAAAGAAATTGTTTTTTCAGTGTATTAATTAATGGTTACTTGAATAATTTTTCACGAAATAAAAAAATTAAAAAAATACATTTCAGACAAAAAAAAAAATAGTATCAATACGTCAAACTATCGGGGAGAGAATTCATTTCTGACTGAGAAAATTTTTCTTTTTATCACACGGTGAAAAATTTCCAACAAATTTTACTATGGGTGCATTGTAACATCGGACCATAAGAAAACTGGTACAAAATTTACAATTGTCCCATAATAAACGTATGCGCATAGGCCCCAATCGTGTCGTCTGAGCATACATTTACTATGGGACAATTGTAAATATTGTACCAGTTTTCTTATGGTCCGGTGTTACAATGCACCCATAGTAAAATTTATTGGAAATTTTTCACCGTGTAAAGAAGCAAACTTTTGGAGCAAGAAATTTTTTTGCTCGGCTCAAGCAACTTTTATTTTTAATTTTCCGCTTCGCCTCGGCCAACAATCACATGTGATCTAATACATTTCTTACTTTACTTCCCTAAATGTGTAATATACTATTTCGGAGTAAGAGTATTTTTTTCTTGGCCCAAGGGGCTTTTTTGTTTCGTTCAAGACGTTTTTTTTTTTTTTTTTGTGGCAAGAAAAAGTTTCTTGGTCCAAGTAAACTTTTTTTCGTTCAAAACTTGGATTTTTTGAAGTGAGAAAATACGTTTCTTGGGGCGAGAAAAAGTTTATCGGTGCAAGTAAACTTTTTTTCGTTCGGAATGTTAATTTTTTGAAGTGAGATGACTCATTTCTTTTTTAGCCAAGAACTTTTTTTCTTGAACCAAGAAATTTTTAATTTCACTTCGAAAATAAATTTTTTTTGAGCAAGAGAATTTACTGTCTTGAACCAAAAAAGAGTTTTCGAATCAAGTGTTTTATTATTATTGAATCAAGAAAGATAATTTAGAAGACAATATTTTATTTTGAACCAAGTTAACTGTTTTTTCTGTGTACTTTACATTTGATTGTGAAGTTTTATCATTTAAGATACATAGGAAAGGTAGGATTTTTTTTTTCCAATTCTCTATAGCTCAGCCGCATTTCAAATTATCAGGTCGCCATTTGCATCATTGAGTGGGCAATTTAATTAATTTTATTAACTAATATTTATTAATTTTTTAAATGAAATATTTGTCAAAAATTTTTCAGGAGCTTATCAAATTTACTCCTTCTTTTCATAAATGGGTTGAATCAAGAAAAAGAGAATTATTTATACTGATTTAAAATTATGATAAAACGACATTTGTTCGAATTTCAAAACAAATAATATATTTGCAAAATTTATGAAATCCCTATATCACGTGAACGAAGAACTTGACTTGAGCCACTTAACTGAGAAGACCTTTTTCGTAGAGAATCAAATTTCTTCAAAAATCGTTACCTGCATTTTTATTGTAAATTACGTTATTTCGTCAATGTCAACTAGAAACCCAAACTATCATTAAAAAAAATGATTTTTTCCGAACCAATAATGAAAAAAGGAATTAAAGTCTTAGTAAAATTACTACACGGAAAAAAAAACTTTAAAAATTACTGTTTAAAATTATAATCTGGATCCCGGGTGTGAATATGAATTTTGACATTCCAAATAATAAATTTTATAATACGTATCGTCAATTTTCTAAGTATTATTTACGATTTTTAAAGTTCAAATTACTATTTAGAATGATAGTATTTACTGATCACTTTATCATTATATTGCTTGTCGTTCTCAATTTATAGAGTTAATTTCTTTCCGTGTATGGATCGGGTCTTTCACCCAATAACATGAAATGCGGCTGAGCTATAGAGAAAAGAAAAAAAAATCCTTTCCCAATCCTAATCCTAATCCACTCTTTGAATTTTCTTTTGCTGATAGCGTGAGAATTTTATTTAAAAAAAAAAAATCCAATAACTTCATTTGAAGTAGGGTAACAAATTTGAGTCACCGACATTTTCGTAGGAAATTTTATGCTCTACAAAATTGTTCATGAGCTCATAAGCTCTAAAACGTACGGTTCAAAAGTTACAGGTATTTAAAGTTAATATTTTTTTAAAAATCAATTGTATGGTTATGGTCATGTTATTAACACAATCTTTACATAAATCGAGTTAAAAATAGGTGAAGAACATTATAATAGTACAATAAATTTGTTAAAATGATAATTTTGATCGTTGCTGAGTTTGAATCAAAGTAAATTGAATAAAAAAAATCGGTCTGTCAGTTGACCCTGCGGGCCAGCCTCAAAACTTCCCGCAGTTTTCGAGCTCCTTGAGCTTGAAAACATTGTCGAGAATACATTTTCGAGCTCTTCGAGCTCTCTCTTTTTCAACAAATTCCCAAAACAATCTTACCAAATAAATAAACGCGGATTTATAACCTGCCATTTATAGGCACTAAATGTAGTACATTTCGAATATCTGTCACAAAAACTAATGTATTTATCTAGTACAATCGAGTCTAAGACGCTCGTATGTTGGTACTCTCACCTTCGGCTCGAGCACCAATATTCACACCTCGCATCTTAAACACGATCGCACTTGATAGATAAACTACTATTATTACACTGATAGAAGGATTTCTTAGCATTTAAAAATATTACTTTGTATTTAAAAAATCATTTCATGAACATAATTTTGTTGTATTTAATAAATATTTCTTACTATTTAAGAAATGATTCATTTCTATACTAAGAAATCTTTTTAACTGCTAAGAAATCCTTCTATCAGTGTGGAAATTTTTTCATGAAAAATTTAAATAAAGTTATGCTATGAGAATACAAATAAATTTATCTCGAGCAATCTTCTACTTTAAAATTTAAAATTAATAAATTAAATTTATGAGATGAAATCTGAATTTTTTAATTAATCCAATATTTTTATAACTTAGAATTTATAATTCAAATATGTAATAAATTTAAAATATTTCGAATATTTATTATATCCTATAATTCATATTATCAGTCAGTTAATCAATAAAAAAAAAAGTTTACATTTAATTTTATTGATTTCGTCAAGAAAAAGAAAACGTTTTTTTAAAGCACTTGCAGTGTTTCCAAGTCAGCTGATAAATACTAGCTTAAGCGGATTATTGAAATGACTCAAGTGTCAGCTTTATAAAATGCTATCGACAGTTTTTAAAAATAATCTATCAACTTAATTTAAATAAATTATTGATCTATAATATTTTTAAATTAATTAGCAACAACTACAGATATTTATAAAAAAAAAAAAATAATAATAATATTTGGAGTTTGAACGTAAATTATAGAGCAAAAGCTATTAGATGAAAATTAAATGGATGAACGTTGGAAATATCATCCCTTGAAAATGTAGTCAAGCATGTCATCGACATATATATATATAGCGGAGGGGGGGGGGGCAAAAGGGTGTCCTTAAGGAAATACTAAGTTTTTAAGGACTAAAATACGCTAAATCTTTTTGTTTTTAATGATATTCAAGGTAAATAGACAAAATATTTAGCTGCCGTTAAAAGAAATAAAATTTTTACGTGTTGCGGGCAAAATGGGGTTCCCTTAAAAAAAGCTGAAAAAAAAAAATTTCTGAAATTAAACAAATTTCATTAAATTAAATATTTTATATGTAATATACCTCAAGACAAATTACATTTCACATCATTGGTGGATAGGAAGGCAGAAATTTTTTTTTGTGGGGCAGAGGCCCCCTTCCAAAAAGTGATAAATTTTTTGTAGCTTTTTTTTCTTATTTTAAAATTTTTTTCATCAGTAAGAATGTATTTCTTTCCCTCGACAACTATTTTTGGTTTTAAAATACTCAAAAAAAATTTTTTTAGGTGTAATAAGTCGTTCCCCCTTGATCAACTTAATTACTAATTATTATTTAGTAAGAAAAAAAACAACTCTATATTTCTTATTTGTCATTATTTTAAATCCAAAATACGTGTTTTTTGATTTTTTAGATTACAGATTATTTTGCATTATTTAAAAAATTTTATCAATTAAAAAAATGAAATATTATTTTTGATTATTTTTAGTAGCCAAATTTGCCCCAGATATAGAAAGTCAAATGAAACATGAATTAATATATTAACTTTTTTTTAATTTGACGTTAAAAATATGAAAGAATCATTTTTTCATGATTTTCGGCTGGTCCATTTTGCCCCAGGTGTCATGCGTAGGGTTAAAAATGCATTAATATTTTTTGTTGACAATTTTATTGTCTACTAATTATTACTTGTCAAGTTTTTTCGAATTCCGCATTGTTTTCTAGTTATTTTCGTTTCAAGGACGAGCTGTTGAAATCGATCTGAACACTACTTTTTCAAGCTCTTGAAATTAAAATGAAAATCACTAGAACACATGTGGAATTCGAAAAAACTGTACTGAAAATACTTTGTAGAGATTCAAATTGTCAACAAAAAAGATCTTACAACATTTTGTGATAAGTCTGATATTAAAATAGGAAATCGAAGTTTTCAATGAGCTAGGTCTCTAATTGAGACAGAATTTTTTTCCTTGCGCCAAAATCTTTTTTTTGTGTTAAACTATGGTTTTTTCCACGTAAAAAAATGCTGCTCCGAAATGACGCACCGTAATATATATATATATATATATATATATATATATATATATATATATATATATATATATATTAGCCCGAGTCGAAATTTAAAACGTATCTCAGGCGTTTAAAGCGTATCTCAGGCGCCTCATATATCACATATTAGCCTGAAATATCATAAAAACATTATAGAGGTCATAACTTGACGGAAAATGGAAAAAAAAAAATTTTACCTAATACCCAGTACAAGAGCTTTTTCATTTTAATTGGAATTAAAGAATTATTGAAAAGTTTTAAACACGCTCTTAACGCCTGAGACGTCTCAAACGCGCTTTCAACGCCTGAGACGCCTGAGATACGTTTTAAACGCCTGAGACGCCTGAGATACGCTTTAAACGCCTGAGACGCCTGAGATACGTTTTAAATTTCGACTCTGGAGGGTGGTGCAAAAAAATCGACTACTTTTCTTTTTTCGATCTCGCATGAAAATTTGTTGGCTTACGATGTTTTAAGAAGTCTCTCCAGAAATCAGCTCGATAAAAAATTTTCAAGAGATCGCTCACGAATTTTGAAAATATCAAAAATGATTGAAATTCGGATTTTTTATTACAAAATTTTTTTTCTCGTGGCAGCAATAGTTTATATTCGTAAAATCATGACTATGCTGAAAATTTCAGCCTAAAATTCAAATATTTAAACGGCACTCAAGAAATTTGAATATTTACTGATAATATGTGACTAATAGTTTGAATTAGTTGTTGTATTTTTTTATAACTCAATTATCGTCATTTCAGTAAAATATAATTTTTGCATAACCAAAAATATACAGGACAGTCTTAAACAATAAAATTTGGCAAGTTCTAAATAAGCGAAAAAAACTACAAATTAAATTAAAAAATAAAAAAGTATATAAATAACTTATTATTTTTATTTCTCGGGTTATATTTTAGTTCATTGTCATGCAAATTGATGGTAAAAAAATCTAGAAGCTTTATTATTAATATTCAAGGGTCGCTCGAAAACGTCCAAAAGACAGCACTAGGAAACATTCAAAATTCTTGAGCGAGGTTTAAAAATTTTAATTTTGGGTTTAAATTTTCAGCATTGTCATGATTTCACAAATATAAACTATTGCTGCCACGAGAAAGAAAAAATTTAGAAATGAAAAATCCGAATTTTAATTATTTTTGATATTTTCAAAATTCGTGAGCGACCTCTTAAAAATTTTTTATCGAGCTAATTTTTGGAGAGGTTCTTAAATATATATACGTTCCCTAATATATATACGTTTTAGCATCAGACTTGTGGCGATCGTTGAGAGGGTGACTTATCAGACCGTTATCGAGAGATCTGGCCGCGTTTCTGGACCTTGGTCCGGTCACGATCAGAACCCAAGACTAACCGTATGTTCGATCTATATATTCCCTCCTCAGTATTCCGTAACCTCGCATGTCTTCCAAGCCGCACCTTAATTAAGCGTTATGAGTTGGAACCCTCGTTAACCGGATACCTTACTTCCTCCTGACGCGAGTACATATACTAAAGAGGTAATCGTGAAAATTCGCGATCTTTATTCCGCCGGGAAAATTAGATACAATCGAATATTCGATGCCATAGATAAAAATTAAAAGTTTTATTTACAAAACGTAAAGAATTGAAATCAAGAAATTGTTAACCATCGGGAGCAGAATTGTTTAAGATTACCAGTTGTGTTTTCTATAAATTAAATTATTTTTTTTTCTTTTCTAATATCAGAGAAATGATGATGCCTTTGCCAATTGATTGGGTATCCATTTATCTGCAGCAAGGTTTATTGAATTTTGTACAATCGACTTGTTATTCGAGCTCCTTGGAGATAATTTAATAGTTTGTATTGCAATTCCCTTTTTTTTTGTCATGTACACCCAAAAAAAAATTCATTTGAGCCGACTAAGATTTATTTGAGCCAAAGATATCGTATATTTGGATATGGCCAAATAAATATTTAATTGTGAGAAAGATATAATATAATTGAGCAATTTAATTGCGTGAAATAAGTGATTTATTTGGGGAAAGAAATGATCCAAGTGCTGCAAATAAGGTTAGTTGGGCCATGTGCTTAAGTATCGCCAAATTTTCCATTATTCGTCACAAATTTAATATCTTTACAAATATATGTCATTTACTTACCACAAATTTAATATCTTTACAAATATATCATTTACTTACCACAAATAAATTATATATTTCAGTCAAATTATGAAATTGTTCGAATCAATTGTCATATTTAGCTATACCGAATATGTCTATTTGTTATTAAGAAATATTAAGAAAAAAGCCACAAATAAATTGATTTATTTGGGACAAATATTTCTTTTTTTCAGTGTACTAAAAAAATCAAGAGTGGATTCGGAGTGTATATAACTTTTTTTTTTAATCTGGATTCACTCCGTCACTCGGAATTCCAGAATTCAAACATCACTTTGCATACGGAGTGAAGAGTTGGTTCTTCAGCTGAGTGATTTTAGGATGATCTGGATTTTATTTCGATTCGCATTCACTACTGAAATAATCCCCTTTGGACTATAAATTTTACGCCGAGCACTCTAAAATCAAGGGTTTAGTCAAAATTAACACACTTGGTAAATAACATTGAAATGTTGTAAGCAATCTATAGATATTTAACACACCGTTAGATGTGTTTTAAGTGACTACGAAAAACTATAGTTTTACTTATGGTCTTAAACATGAAACACTTTTAATGTGTGTTGAAATAATACACTTGTAACACATATGGTTTCAGAGTGAGGGAATTAAATGAATGAACATTCGTTTGTTCCACATTTATGCCGGATGTAATCTGCGTTCACTCCACAAATTTTTTACAGTGTAATAATAATCATTAATTATGCAATAGTAATCAAAATGTCTTTGGTACACATATTTTACTCCTAATATATCGGCCAATGTCTATATAAATAATATTAGAAAATACAAAACTGATACCTATAGTTTTTTTTAAAGGCTATTTGAGACACTAACCAACGGAGCAAGCCTTCACCTTCTGCCAAAACCACTCACGATGGATATAACATATCGTACGGATTAGTACAACCCTTATTGTTTTCCACTTCTCGCAACCCCCGTTGGCACTCTTCCGCATCCCTTTATTTCTCTGTTACCAAGATACTCATATATATATATATATAACGTTATTCTCTCAGTTCCTTCCGTTTCTCGCAATTCTGTGTACTAGTATAGTTATAACTTAATTACAAGAAAGCCAGCATGCGAGTGAGCAACAAGAGCTTTCAGATATATAATAAATTTTTCATCAATGGCAACTTATTTTTTGCTTCAAGAATTATCAGCTTCACAATAAAATAAATGTACCCTTAATAAAATTTATTTTATTATTTCATACAGTTTTATTTCGTTAGCTTGACGCCAAAAAAAAAAATGTTAATTATTTAATATAAATTAATTGTTCTTTCGTAAAGTGAGAATAAAAATTATTCGAGAAAAAAACCAATTACGTAAATCAATTTCAAAGAAAAAAAAAATGCCACCTGGTAGCCAAAATGGAAGGAAGATTTTTCGAAAATTTTTAGCACTGCCCTGATTTTTCACTAGCTTGCTCTTAGTTTAAAACGAAGATGACACTTGTTCATTTTTACCATGGTTGAACTAATTTTTGAAAGTCAGTTTTCGAATCCGAGATTCTTAATCTGCTATGTAAATATTGTTAGTATACTTGTATAATTATATATACATGTACGAGTAATACTAATTCAATTACGTGTTACTAAAATCTCGGATTGACAAACTAGCTTTGAGTAAGGGTAGCTATATGTACCCATCTGGCAGGAGCTGCCCGAGTCAAACGACGGGGCCCTACTTGGCCCAGCACTGGGGAACCTAGCTTTAGCACACCTATATTGGCCCATGCTTGACTCAAGATTGGGTACTCAGTCCTGGCCATCTCAATCATTACCCGAGCTTAGGCCAAGACTAGGTTCCCCTGTCTTGGCCATTCAATGGCAAGCCAGACTTAGCCCAAGACTGGGTAACCTAGCCTTGGCCGCAACAATGATTACCCGAGCTTGGGCCAAGGCTGGGTTCTCCTGTCTCGACCATTCAATGACAAGCCAGATTTGGGTCACGGTAGGATTATCCAAGTTTTGCTATACCTATGGTTTTATAAGTAAATCATATAAATGTATCAGTTCAACATTAGTAGATTCGTCCAGTAGCTATCGCTCAGACCCAGCAGAATTTTCACCGAGTTATTTTCACAGGATTTACCTTCCTTAGATAGCTTAAACGTTAATTATCATGAACCCTACGAGAGGTTAATAATAATAAAATTTTTTAAAAACTAAATTTATTTGTTTCGTCGATGTATGGGCTAGCTCTGGCAACGAAGCATGGGCCAGGGCTGGCAACCAGGACTGGCCCAGTGTTATCATTCCAGACTTCTACCAAGGCTTGGCCAAGGCTGGATTACAAGCTTGGCCCAAGGTTCAACATACTTGGGCCAACCCTGGGACCGTCGTACTTTCCTCTCTGGGTATAGACCGAGTTATTGCATTTGAAGTCTGCTGTAACGGCCAACACAGAAAAAAAACATAGTAGTGGCTACTCTCTGGGTTAGTACTGAGTGCTTTCTGTAAAAAAAAAATTTTAGACAGTACTGTATGCTATCTAGACTGTATCCACTACTACCGAGACTATATCCACTACTGTCCGGGATAGTATTCAGTACTATCCAGAGAGTAGTGGATGTAGTCTAGATAGCATACAATACTGTCTGAAATTTTTTTTTCTCAGAAAGTACTCAGTACTATCTCAGAGAGTAGCCACTACTATTTTTTTTCCGTGAAAGCTAGGTTACCCAGTCTTGGCCCAAGTCTGGCTTGCCATGAAATGACCGAGACAGCCCGGGAAAAAATGTTCAGATATAATCATATATGATCATGTATGGATACTCAGATCTGATCAGATACGAAAAATGGCCCTGCATGATCATACATAATCATATATAACCATGTATAATCGTTAGACTTCGCCGAAAAAATCGACTATTTTTTTTTTCTTTCGATACTGTGAAAATATTATTCCTGATGACCAAAAAAATTATTGTGCAAGTTTGAGCCCTTAATATTGATATTAAGAGTTGTATCGTTACGACTATTCGTTTTGTGAGAGAAATTTTATTATTTACCCAAAACTCGTAAATCATCTATCTGAAAAATTTGAGCAATGTATATTCTTAAAGGAAATTAAATTCCCTACAAGAAATCTCTCTTAGTAGATTGACGTAAAACGACCCGTTTCCTTGTAACCGTTCCTTAAATATTGATTTGATTTTCAAATGATTTGTTTCTATTTTGGTTTCTTGTAATTACTAGAAATATTAAAATTTTTTCTAGCCAAGATACATATTTTTAAAGAAAATTTAATGCGCTACAAAAAAGGTCTCCTAACATTTCTTGCTAAATTCACTCCTTCAAAAGTTATTCGAGGTTGAAGTTGAGTCAAAACCACTTCAATAACCTGAATAACTTTTGAAGGAATGAATTTAGCAAGAAATGTTTAGAGACCTTTTTTGTACAGCATTAAATTTCCTTCGAAAATACGTATCTTGGCTAAAAAAAAATTTTAATATTTCTAGTAGTTACAAAAATCCAAAATAGAAACAAAGAATTTAAAAAACAAATCAATATTTAAGGCACGGTTACAAGGACACGGGTCGTTTTACGTCAATTTACTAAGAGAGATTTTTTGTAGGGAATTCGATTTCCTTTAAGAATATACATTGCTCAAATTTTTCAGATAGATGATTTACGAGTTTTGGGTAAAAAATAAAATTTCTCTCACCAAACGAATAGTCGTAACGATACACCTCTTAATATCAATATTAAGAGCTCAAACTTGCACAATAATTTTTTTTGGTCATCAGGAATAATATTTTCACAGTATCGAAAGAAAAAAAAAATAGTCGATTTTTTTGGCCCAGTCTAATGATGGTATATGATCATGTATGATCGTATATAATCATGTATGATCGACGGGATCTTTTTCGAATCTTATCAGATCTGAGTATTCATACTGTGTTTTTTGAAAACATCAAATTCATGCACCTGGGAATATAATGTTTGCACATATTTGCAAGAATATTTTTATACATTATCATTAAAATGTATGTTATATAACATGGGTGCGTGTACTTATGTTGAAATTGGAGATAAATAGTACCATTAATAGTCATAAATCTACCGAGAGAATCTTAGGTTGATGAATAAAATTTATCGTAGAAAAATTAATATTAAAAATTAATAATTTAATTGAATATTTAATTTTTATTATTATTTGATATTTTTTTATTGAATTTATTAATTAATCATCCTAAAAATGTTTAATATTTTCGAAATTTAATATTTAATTATTTATAAAAAATATTATTAGATTATTAATTTTAAATATTTATTATTTTAATTTAATATTCGATTGTAATTTTTATCACAAAATTTGTATTAAATTTATTGAATTATTTTTCAAATATTAAATAATCAATAATAAATATTTAAAATTAATATAATAATATTTAGTATAAATTATATTAAATAATAATATAATTATTTATATCAATAAATAATTCATACGGAAAGTTAACTTCAATTATATCAGAGCACTTGAAAAAGAATATAAGCACAATTTTTTTCACTAATATTTAAGAATAGTAAATAATATTCATAAAAATGTTCAATTTAAATCACTATATACAGTAATTCAGTACACTGAAAAAAAAATTTGGTTATCGTAACAATCTAAAGTATTGCTAATGGCAGATAGTTGTCATAACAAAATGTACCTTTAACTTGGCAATACTAGATTGCTGCATTGACTATCTTCAATTTTAAATAAAAGTATTGTCAATTTAACCATATTCTTTGGTTATGTTCCCCATACTTGGTATTGCTGTTTTGATTCCTATAGATTGCTATCATAGCAATCCAAATTGTTAATGTAGTAATCCATATGGTTAATACAGCAATCCGGATTGTAAATATACCAATACGCATTGTTAATATAGCAATACGTATTGCCGTAGCAACCATCTATATAGATAGTTGATTTAATAAAACTTTGTATGGGTAAAATAGCAATCTAGCCTTTACGCAAATAAAGTATTGCTATATTTACAATCTACGATTTTCCAAACTTTAGATGACTACTTCAACCTACTGGTATTGCTATTACAGCAATATTTTTTTTTCAGTGTATACTGAATATAATTATTAATCACATCTGTGCGAATTGTATATGCATGTACAATGCGCACTTTTATTAAAGTAAAACACGTGTTGTGTATGTAGCGACAGGGTTGCCAGAAAATTTTTGTTCGAGTCGCCCCATCTATGATCAAAAGTAGCGAAATACTTTAACAAGTCGCCCAATCATTTTCAAATTTAAAATAATGATGTTGGCTTAGAATTTATTCTCTATTAGCCAATAAGAGTAGACTATAATTTACCGCATAAACTGAAATTAACGTTTTAAAAAGTATTATTATAATTATCTTTTCATGATACAGCATCGAAACTTGAAGTTTCACTGTCTCTACAGCCCGTTGAAACAAGCTAATTTCACGCCGATGCCGCAAACAACTGCTAGCGAATTCGTAATTCAAAAATATCTTCATACAGCGGGCAGAAACATGCGTGTAACACACACAATTGTTTCTGCCCGGTGTCAGTTATATATCATGTTCATTTGCAGCCTTATTACTCTCATTGTTTACTTGTTACTTTAGTTTACTCATTTAATTTTTTAAGTAACAGTTTTAATTAACCAAATAAAATTACTAAAAAATGAGTTAAAATAATATTTTTGTCATATTTAATATTTAATAAGTGACTGTAAATCACATATTTCTCATTCTCTACCAGTTCTCCGCATCATCGGCTTGAAATTAACTTGTTTCTTACTGGCTGCTGACACTGAATCTTAAGTTCCGATGCAGGTTACCATGAAAAATATAGTGTGTGACTCAGGATAAAACACGATTTCAGACTGCGGGTGATGTCAGCCAACCTCACCCTAGTCTGAAATCGTCTTGTTTCATCCCTTGTAACACAATATACTATTTATGTAGTGAAAAATTATAGGATATTTTTAGGATAAATTTGATAAAAAAAAAATCTTAATCAAAATTTTTATTGATTTTTTGCAAATTATTAATTATTTTGTAGTGAAAAAAGCAGAATATAATGATGCAGGTTTTAATTAACATTAAATGAATACATATTTCTTTATCTGATTGTTAAAAATAGAATAACAATTTACTTTCAACAGTTATGATGAAATTATCACCCGCGTTTAAATTTGTAATTTTTTATAAAAAACAAAATTACTATTCAAAACCAAGATCCCAATGAACTAAACTGAGACGAAAGAAATGAAATGTTTGAATGTAAGTGTCCATAGTAAACACAATTTTTTTATATGTACATACTGAATTGAAATGATGTTTGATTCAAGTCATTGACAAATGGAGATTAAAAATAATATTTGAAAATAATGATTAAGGTTATTCGCAATCTTAAAACATTAAAAATCACCCAAATTGCGACTTGTAGCCCAAACTTTAATTTAGTAGCGAATGCATAGAGAAAATCGCCCAATTCGCGATAAGTAGCCCAATCTGGCAACTCTGTGTAGCAACTTCAACATTTTTTTAGTTTTCGTGTCATCCCTGTGCGCGCGCATCGTAAAAATTCACTCATTATTTTTCCATAACGCGCCTAGAAAAGTATAATTATATATACTTAAGTCATATATGAGCTTATATATGATCATACAATAACATATATGATCATTTATGAAGTAATATATGGCCTTATATATAATCATACATGAATAGATACGATCATACCTGATTATTTTTCCTCGTAAAAGACTGTAGATATAATCATGCATGATCATACATGAAGTCAAAAATGATCATATATGCGATCATTTAGGATCATACATGAACAAACATGATCATATCTAAGTATTTTTTCCCGGGAGGGAAACCCAGTCTTGGCCCGAGCTCGGGTAATCATTGTAACGGCCAAGGCTAGGTTACCAAGTAGGGTGGGCCGAAAATCCGCTTTTTTTGAATTCAAATTATTAATAACGAAAATATCGTTTATATGGCTGTAGAAAAAATGTGTGCGAAAGGCAAAAACTTTAGGCAGATATCTTAGGCTCGCCAAATGAAGTGAAAGTTCAGTCGGAAAAAAATTCATTCAGGTACTTATTTTGATAGGAAATGCGATTCTCTACAAAAAAGGTTCTCTGACAAAATTATAAAAAATTCATAGTTTTTGAAATGATCACGATTTTATATCAAAATTTCACTTTTTTTGCGATGTCTATACTTTGTAACGATGAATTATAGTAATGTGAGTATGTTGCTTATTGAAAATTTAATTCTCTACAAAAAAGGTCTTTTGATAAAATCATGTCAAATTGAAATTTTCTGAGATAATGACGATTTTATGTCAAAATTTCACATTTTTTGCTATAAACATACATTTACCGATGAGTTATAATAGTTTCAGTATGTTTCTTATTCGAAATTTTATTCTTTACAAAAAAGGTCCTCTGAAGAAATAATGTCAAATCGAAATTTTTCGAAATAATGGCGATTATATTAAAGATACTAATGTTTTTTAATATTTTAATATTTTTTTTATACATAGTAGTGATTATTTATGGATATATTTTAAAGCTCATATAATTTTCTATGAAAAAGGTCTCAAGAAGAAATTAAGTCTAATTTTATGTTTCAAAGATAATATCAATTTTATTGAACATTTTAGCATATGGAGCATAGTTCCCATAATAAGGTAAGTGACCCCTCTTTCGGCCAGACCCCTTTTATCGGCCATTTAGTCGAAAAATCTATATATTTTCATCATAACTACGTATTCATGCGTAAATAGTTTTAAAAAAAAAAGTAAAATTAATCTACTTTAGATTTAATACACTTTAATTATTGTAAAAATTCATTTTATAATTAAAAAAAAATAGTAGTGCGTCAGATGCGATTTCTGATGATTTCTTATCAGGTAGGTTAAGGTTTCTTGTTTATTCAATAACCTATTACTAATTAAAAATAACAATAAAAGTCCGATTTTTTATTGCAATCTTATTAGCTCGTCTCATAGTAATTTTAGGAGTTAAAAATTTGATGATTTTTGCCTAATTTATTTTTAAAATAGGGTGGCCGAATATAGATACAAGAAAATTAACTCTGTATGCATTATCGGCCACCTTAGTTTTTTTTTTTTAGGTCATCAGCATTTATATGCGAAATAGTCAATTTAATTCGTTAATGTCAAAATAAATAAACAAATTGATTAGGTTACATTTCAAAATAAAAATAAATACTTAAAATAAATGTCAATAAATTATGTACATCCGATCAGCAAAAATGTTATTTATAAGGTGGCCGATAATGGGGGTCTAGGCAGGCCGATAGAGGGGACATCAGGAATTGAAGTTATTTTCATTTATTATTTAATTTCTAATAAATATTTTTACATATATTTTTTTTTAATTTGAAGTTAAATGTATAAGCTTTGAAGTTCTGTCACTGTTTTATACATGGATTGGTTTTTTATATTTTAATTCTCAATTCGAAAAAAAAAATACGCTTAACTGGCCGATAGAGGGGTCACTTACTTTATGTAGGAACCATCCCTTTAACAGTATGGCTACAGTTCCTATACCATTATGGGAACTATTCCCATACTGCATAGGAACACTTCCCATAATTTTCTTTCCGTGTAATATAAATTAATATAATTTCATTTAAATGTTAAAACTCCGGACCGGAGTGAATTAAGATTGAAATATAATCCGCGTCACTACGAGATCACTCCGCTAGAAAACGATTTTTTACAGTGTAGATTATATTGTGGTTAAAATCAAAAAATAAAAATTTCAATAAAACTTATTATGTCACTAAATAAAAGTTTTTTTCAATAAATTTAAAGTCCCTAGGATTATAAAGGTACGAAAATAGTCTATTTGTGCTTAAAATCTTTTATTTCAATAAAAAAAAAAAAAAAAAAAAATTATTTTTAAGCTTTTTTTGGAGAACGGCTGTCGTGCCCCAGAAAAAAAATTGTTTTTTTTTAGTTTTGGTAAAATATTAATGGATTTGCTTAAGAATGGACCAAAGTAAGTTGACCTATAGATTAAAAGCCATAAAAAATAATTACCGGCTTAAGGGGGGCTCCGTGCCCCGGTCTCTTATAGAATCTTTGTAACATATTTTTTTTTTAATTATTTTCAATTTATTTTTAACAATATTTTCGAGGAAATATTAGTAAATCCTTTTTGCCGCCTTTTTGACATTGACATATTATAAATTATGTAAAAAAAATCGACGATATATCCTAAGAATATTCTTAAAATAGTTTGGTGTCGATAAAATATACATTTATTTTGTACACGATAATTTTTTAACTTCCCGCTAAAAAAATTATTAATTTTCATAAATTCGGGAAGTTATTATTTTCACCCCGATTTTCAAAAATCGAGTTTTCATCAGATGTCGACGTTTTGAGGTCCTAAGAAGCTATTCTGACTATTTTCAGAATGATGTCCCAGTGTGTGTGTGTGTGTGTGTGTGTGTTTGCGTGTGTGTATGTATGTAAACTCTTTGTAACTTTTTACCTAATCAATTGATTTGGATGGTTGAGGCGGCAATCGAAAGAGTTTGTTGGCCATCAACTTTCCTGAAAATTTCAGATCATTTGATTAAGTAGACTCGAAAATATTTGCGAATTATGAAAAAAATAAAAATTTTTTTTTTAGTTTTTTAGTGATTTCTCAGAAACGATTTGAACGATCGACTTAAAAATCTAATCAGCTTTAGAATTCAATAAAACGCGTCGATTGCCGTCTTAGCCATCTCAATCGGTTAATTTGTTCGAGTGATATCGCGGGAGAAAGAAATGGAAAAAAACAGTTATTTGCGAATATCTTTGAAATAACTTAACTAAACAATTCCAAAATCTGATAAGCTCTAGATCTCAATAAAATACGTCGATTGCCGCATCAACCATGAAAATCGGTTTATTTGTTCGAGAGATATTGCGGGAGAAAGAAATGGTGAAAAACGGGTTTTTCCAAATATCTTCGAAACAGCTAAACCGATCGATTTCAGATTTTAATCAGCTCTAGAATTCAATGAAACGCGCCGATTGATACCTCAATCGTCAAAATCGGTTAATTAGTACAAAAGATATCGGCGTTGAAAAGTTAAAAAAATTACAATTTATGTTATTTTTCCGGATAAATCATAATATAATGTACTAAAATGTGTCTGAAACCATACCAACTCTTCCTCTTTATGGTTTCTTTCGATCATCATATAATTGCATGTAACTTGTTTTTTAGTTTCAATCATATTATCAACAAAAAAAATTGAAAAAACAGTTTTTAATATTTTTCGCAGATATTTCATATTTTATTTTTTCTTAAATGAGTCAAAACTTTTTTAAATCTTGATTTTGATCCCTGACATTGATTTCTGCCTCACTACACATACTTTATTAAACATAGTCGGGAATTAAATTTTAAAAACCGCTTCTTCATTAATGATTTTCGATTCTTAAATTTACAAATTTTAGCATAAAACGTAACTCCTTGAGCTCGAAAACAGCGGAAAGTTTTGGGGCTGGCCCGCAGGGCCAACCGACGCCCAGATTTTCTTAATAGTTTTTACAGGTGACAGTAGTCTAATAAAAATAATTAATTTGGATACGACATATGGAACACAGAGAATAAAATCTAATAACATTTCCTATTTTTCAAACAAAATTACTATTTTACCGAGACAAATTTAAAACGGTCCAAAAGTATAAATTATGATCACTTAATCCTGTATATTGCAATATAATGATTTCATCTTAGTGTTCTTAACTACACGATTGTCTTCAAACTTTTAACAATCATTAAAATTTTAGGCGAGTTATTTAATAATGGTTTTATTAATCACCATTTTAATGTTTATTAAAGTAAAGTATCACAGTTCAATCGATCTCCTTATAAGTAGTTGGAGAAACTACTTATGCGCAGTGAAATACGGTGACTACATTGTCAGAGTAGTTGCGTTGACTATTAAAAGTAGCTACAGGAACTATTGGATGATAATAAAACTAAAATAGGCACTGATATATTCTTTATTTGCAGGGGTAAACTAAAGAAGTATTGTTATTATTATTGCTGAACTATAAATTCTGAGAAATAATATTAAATAGTTTCCATAACAAAACAAAAAATGTTACTACCCGAGTAGAATTCTGGCTAATGAAGATGAGTTCAGAGCCAGTGACTACATGAAAAGAATTTTTGTATGAATATTGCCATGTTATTTATTCTAAAAATTACTCTAAATCGAGTAATCTTGGGCCATTACGACTTTTTACTTTTGAATTACGAAATTTTACTCTTTCATTGAGTAAAAATCAATCAGATTCATTTTTACTCACAATTAAGAGTAAAAATCACCCCTAGCGGCTGTCTTAATAAATTCTCTCTAGTTCAATTTTTACTCGTAGGTTATGATAAAAAGTTGATGATTTAATTTATAGAATTTATATTGAATTACAATAAAAATTACAGTTAATAAGCTAAAATTTCTATAAAAAATCTAAAAACCATCTAATTATTTTAGAATATGACTTGAAATAAATATTTTGAAAAACAATAAAAAAAACCATTACTCCTATTGAGTTGAAAAAGAAAAAATACAAATTTTTTCTTTAATTTTAAAATATATATTAAGTTATAGAGAGATACAGAGATCGTCTTTTTTTCCAAGCCTACGTTTGTGTGCGTAACATGTAAGTTGTCACGAGCAAAATAAAAGACATTTAATCGAAGCCGATATTAACCGCAGATTAACGGAGACTTCTGAAATATTACTCTGCAGTTTAGAGTAAAAATTACTTCCATAGATAAGAAAATTTATTCGAGTTAGAAGCAGTTTTTCATCATAAAATTAATGGGCTTAAAAGAATGGTATATTGGGGAGTGAAAATTCACTCACTACCTCATTGTTTTAACGTAGCTATTGGATATAAGTTTGAATCTATCCAATGGCTTGTTCTGATCAGTCAGCCATCGGTTAAGATGGCGTTACATGGTGAGGTTATGGCTGGCCAATTTTATCAGTCAATGATGAGGTATGACTCCAATCTGTTAGCTACGGGCTGGCCAGCTATAAGTTTGAATTCTACTCGGGTAATGCTTAGTTGAAACTACTACTTTCAAATAGGTTGGGGAACTATGTTATAACACAAGAAACTATAAATATTAGTTATGATTACTGTTTTCTCATACTCATCCCCTTCTAGTTACTACAACCATTCACTTTTCTCTCAGTACACTCAACTAATTATGATAGGTTATGAAAAAATTCCTTGAAAAATCGACCATAAGGACAAATACAATAGCTAGATTTTAAAAAAATCTACCTAAATATATATATATATATATATACTATAGAGTTATTTTAATAATAAAATATTCCTTTTCACAGGTTACTAGAGAGATAAGTATAGTAAATATATATTTGATGATGTGACAAAGGGTGATGATATTCACAAAGTTAATTGCCGACAAACCTCTCTAATTACCGCATAATTATAACGAAGTAGAAACAGGCAACATATGTGTATATATATATACATATATATGTTACCGCATAAGGATTTATATGCTCATATCAAGTTTCATTGTCAGGACTTAGTATAAAGAAGAGTTTTATACTTGCATTCACTATAAACAAGTAACATACGCATCGTCGGTATCCGTCATTGTGCCAATTAACGCGAATTGTAGTTATTATTTTTTAATGGCACACACGCCCTTTTTTGTGATTAATGCATATTTCATGTGCGTTGCTGCATTCGCACACGTGGATATAATATAAAAGATTGAAAATAAATAAATTTATGAATGCTCACGTGGCTTAAACACATTTTTATCTTACATCTATATAAATTAATATATTACGTAACATTATCGATTTACTGCACTGATAGAAAGATTTCTTAGCATTTAAAAAGATTTCTTAGTATTTGAGAAATCATTTCTTAAACATTATTTGTTTGTATTTAACAAATATTTCTTACTATTTAAGAATTATTCGTTAATTACGAAAAAATTATGTTTAATAAATGATTTCTTAAATAGTAAGAAATATTTTTGAATGCTAAGAAATTCGTCCACCAGTGTGATAGATGAAAATTGAATGTAATTTAATTTGACTTCAATGTATTTTATATTTATAATTATAACAATTATAATTAAATTGTTGAAAAACAAGAATAAAATAATTTTACATGTAGAAAAATATATAGTAAAAATTACAATATTGTAGTAAAATTTACCAGCAGATCTGAATAACTACATTCTGTATTTTAATTATAACAAAACATTTAGTAAAGTTTACTGGTTGGCATCTATCACATGAGAAGATATTAAAAATTATTATGCGTTATGTATTTTTTGCTAACACGATTATATTTTTTTTACTATCTGTATAGTAAATTCTACTATGTATAGATAAAAGTAGAAGTTGGTGAGGATAGCATATACAAATATGTATTACAAGTTCTGAAACCTTTGTTCAAAGGAGACATCAGGCTGTCAGACATAGGAAAGGACTCGTACGCGGAAGACCAGGGTTTGAATCTCGGTTAAAACAAGTGTTTTATTAAAAATAAAAATCGACATCAACACCAATACAGATGACATAAATAGTAATGATAATAAAAATAATAACAATAATAATGTAAAGTTGAAAAACTATTAAAAATTGAACATTATTTATTTCCATTCTAATATAGTCACATTTACTAGATTTAACTAAAAATTAATATGCAGTATAGTAAATTTTCCATAACCAGTGTATAAGAAAATACTAAGCGAGTTGTAAAATATACTTATCTGTTTATAAATTTTTCACATAAATCATAAGCGTTTCAAGACTACTATCTAAATTTAGTAATTATTCCCATAGTTTTTAGGAAAATTTACTACATTTTTTTTCTCCTTGTATAATTGATTCAAATTATTACATATTTTATATATACGATTAATTTATTTCTTTCTTAATCTAATATTAATTTCTTTTATATACATTGTCCGGATGCTCTGGACAGTTTTCTCTATGATTTATTAAGAAAGCGCCAGAACACCCAGAGCAAAATCAAATTATTGAGTAATTAAATTAACTTAGGATAACATATCTAGGACAGATGTACAAAGCAATTTAATTCATTAAATAATTATAGCTAATTATTATTTATTTATATCTAAAATAAATTCATATATCTTATTGGTTACTAAAAAGTACATTTGCAATTTTCTCATAAATTTGTCGACATCAGATATGCCATTGGGGTGTTGATCGAGGCCAGTTGAAAAGGAATCTGTCGTCATGTCGGGTGTATAGAGACGATGATGACAGAGTATTAAGATGCCAATGTATGTCCATGGGGGTCATGCAGGAGGAAACTAATAAAGGGGTAAAAAATACCCTTTTTACTCTAGATTGTAAACGATTGGCATACACTGAAACTCAAACCTCCAACTCTTTCGCACATTACATTAAGTTTAACCCAGAAATATAGTATTGTCAATTTCATGTAATTTTTCTTTAACTCATGGTATTTCTTTTTTTTACACTCATTCTCTCATTTCTAGCGTCACGTCTATACTATACTCCATTGACAATAATGCTTTTCTATAATCTGAGCCATCTGCGAAGGGCGTGATCAAAACTACCCCATCGTACTTGGACAGCAATTATTTTGGAGTCCATCAGTTCACATTGAGGATTAGCGGCGTTTCAGACCGATTAACAGACAGTAATGATCGATTGATTTGTATTGCTTCTTTATAAATATATATATATATATGTGTGTGTGTGTGTATATACTTCTCTTACTCACGTTTTTTTTTTATTTCAATTTATAATTTTTTGTCATTATTCTATTCGTTCTTACTGCAATTTCTATACTTGCATTATAGCTCAAGTAAAAAGAAAGTGCTCGATATGTATTTATTTTATTAAATGAAATAACTTTCCACCCTTAATAAAATACTAAAAAAAAATTTATAAAATTTTGAAAATTAAATTTTTGAGTAATTTATATAAAAAATAAATGAAACACAGGCAATTTAAGTCCGGAAAATTGCTTGACTTGGGCATGTTGAGAGTAATGCACTACCTCAAATGCTCCGCGTTATGAGGCGTGCAATTATATTTCTTATCTACTTTATTATGTAGTAATTACAAGATAAAAAAAGATATTAGCGGTATTTAAAAACCCTTTGGTTGCTGGGGACGTGTGAAAGCTCTCAAGATGCCGACTTTCTTGAATACTAGTGACTTTGGTGGGAGATGGTTCGTTGAACAAGGCGGTCGCCATGGAAACAGAGAATGTAGGGAAGTTTACAATGGTCGGGGGGTGATTTCTTCATAACGGCCGCCATTATCGCGCTTTCTTACTGAAAACTCATTATGTCTTACGGCAAGAAAATGTTGTTCCTTTTATGTAACTTTTAAATACGTTTTTCTTACAAGATTTTTTATACATTTCAATGATATCATTTATTTTAAAAAATCTTCTTTTAACTAGGGGTGAGCGAATATTTGAATTAACGAATTATTCGACACGAATTTCGAATTATTCGATTCGAATAATTCGAAATTTCGAATTATTCGAAGATTTTTGAATAATTCGAAAATTTTCGAATAATTCGTAAATTTTCGAATAATTCGTAAATTATCGAATAATTCGTGAACTTTCAAATTATTTGGAAGTTTATGATTTTAGGTTCATGAAGTTGGTTATTTTATTGTTCTCATTATATGAGAGAACGGGGCAAGGAGGCCTTCCTGAGATTTTGATAAAAAAAAAAATTTTTTTTTTTCGTGTAATTACTATAAATCCGATATATTGGCGCATTTTTAGCCCTACCCATGACACCTGGGACAAAACGGACTAGCCGAAAATTCTGAAAAAATTATTTTTTCTTATTTTCTGGCTGATTCTCTTTGTCTGGGGCAAATTTGGTCATTAAAAATATTCAAAACTTAAAATTTATTTTTTAATTGATGAAATTTTTTAAATTATGCAAAATAATCTATAATCTAAAAAAGGCCATTCGGCAGCCGAAATGGAAGGTAGATTTTGCAATTGATTGATATAAAAAAATAGTTTTATACATACATATCTTGTTAGTGTATAGTCATGATATGAAATTAGACTCGATTTCTAGGAGTGAGGGTAAAAAAAGACAACGATTATTATTGATAGAGAACTTCAGATAGTTGATTTGACATAACATTATACAGGTAATGTACCAAACTAACCTTCACATAAATAAAGTATTGAAAATTTAATTAGTATGAGATCATAATTGTAATCGCTGTTACCATGACAAGCCCAGTTAAAATAAAAATAATTCTTTCAAAATATAAAAAAGCTGTAAAATTAACAGGTTATTTTGTTAACAATAAAATACACGTGACAAAATTGTATTATAATGGGAAATTCATAAGTTATGTGGAATGAAAACCATATTTTCAACATTTTTGATTTCATTAAAAAGTTCAAGGGTATCAAATTATTGGAAGAAATAGTCAAAACATAAAGCTTAAGGTCATTAATGCGAGATTATTAGTCAAGCTTTTAGATACTTTTTACAGTATTTGTGTATGAATATTAGTTTTGAAGTTATATGAGCTTTGTCGTTGATTAAAAACTGATTTTTACGAAAAATCATGAAAATTTCAAACAGCCATAATTTCAAAACTATTCGAGGGATTCAGCCCATCTTCGAACCTGATCAAGGTAATCGCCTATAGAATAAGTGTAAAAAATTTTATCAAGATCCGATAAGAACTGTGGGTGCTATCGTAATGACAAGACAAGTGATAATCATGGGGAGTAGAGGTACGTTTGATACACCATAAGTAATAAAAGAAATACTTTTAATATATAAAATAGCAGTGAAATTTACAGGTTATTTTGTGCACAATGAAATACAACTGACGAAACTGGATTATAATGGGACAAGCATAAGTTATGTGGAATGAAAACCATATTTTCAACATTTTTTGATTCCATTAAAATTTTCAAGGCTATGAAATTATTGGAAGAAATGGTCAAAATATGAAGTTTGAGGTCATAAATTAAAGCTCATTAGTCACGCTTTAAAATACTTTTTGCAGAAATTATCTATGAGTTGTAGTTTTAAAGTTATATGGACTTGAAAGTGATTAAAAATTGATTTTTTCGAAAAATCGTTGAAATTTCAGACAGCCATAACTTCTAAACTAATCGACCGAATCAGCCCATCTTCGAACTTAACCGTGGTAATCACACATAGAATAAGTGTAGGAAATTTCATTAAGATCGGATAAGAATTGTAGACGCAATCGTGTCCTCAAAAGTCGGTTCTATTACATAAATATATATATATATATATATATATATATATATATATATATATACATATATATATATATATGTATACATACATATATAAATTTTTCAACGAGTGGTATTTTTGAACTCTACTCAACTAATTATGATAGTTTATGACGAAATCCCTTGTAAAATCGACCATGAGGACAAATACAATAGTTAGATTTTTAAAAAAATCTACCTAAAAATCAAAAATCACGTTTTTTAGGTTCAAAATAATGACAAATAAGAAATATAGAATTGTTTTTTTTTTTATTAAATAACAACTAGTAATTAAACTAGTCGAGAGGAAACGATTTATTACACCTTAAAAAATTTTTTTTTGAGTAATATAAAACCAAAAAATAGTTTTTAAGTGAAAGAAATACATTCTTAATGATGAAAACAATTAAAAAAAAAAAAAAAAAATTATCGTTTTTTGGAAGGGGGCCTCCGTGCCCAAAAAAAAAAAAAAATTTTTTTTTTTTTTAAAGTTTCGGCAAAATGTCTACAAATTTGTTCAAAATAGGACAAAAGTAAAGTGATCTGATGGTTAAAAGCCACAAGAAGTAATAACCGGCTTAGGGGATTCTCCTTACCCCAGTCTCCCCTATCCCACATTAATTTTAGAATAAAATAATTTAAAATTTCCAGACATAAACTTATGACATACTATCGCGGATTTTTTTTATTGTTTTATTTCAAAACTATATCAAAAAGTCCTCAAGAAAATAAAACCTCCAAATGCAAATTTAGAACTGCCTAACACTTCAATTTGAAAAAATGTTAACGATCTCTACGGAAAAATTGAAGTTTAATGAAATTAATAGTTATTATACTTTATACACTGTAAAAAATTTGCGGAGTGAACGTGGATTAAATAAAATTAGCGTCACTCAGAAATCACTCCGCTCAAAAGAAAAATTCTCTACTCACAGAAATCATTTCATTATGTAGAAAATTCAACAATTATTCGGAAATTTTGAATTATACCAAAGCTTCCGAATAGAAATAAACTATTCAAAGTATTCGAATTGTGCAACAAATTCAAATAGTTAAAAAATTATCGTATAATTCAAAAAGTTACGAATTATTCGAAAACTTGCGAATTATTTGAAAATTTTCGAATTATCCGAAAACTTACGAATTATTCGAAAACTTACGAATTATTTGAAAATTCGAATTATTCGATTCGATCCGAACGCTATTCGCACACCTCTACTTTTAACCCTTTTTTAACATCAAGCAAATCTTAATTTGTAATTTTCTTCATTTTGGCTTATACATTTTCGAAAGAAAATAAAAAGAAACCAGTGTAAGTAACCATTCTGTTTCTAATAATATTATTTTTTCTCAGTGTTAATTGGTTTTTTTTACTTAATTTAATAGATGAAAATATTACATAGAAGTTGTAGTTTTCAAACTTATTTTGATCAAATTATACTTCGATCAATTTGGAAAGTTAAGCTTTTTTGGCATACTACCCGACTGGAATTTTTTTTGAGGACCTGACAGACCTTATCAAGTTAAGCTTATAACTTTAAAAAGCCCAAATCATGATTACCTGATGAGTTACTAATAAGGATGTAACACAAATGACCTGTGATAAGATAGCGAGAATGCTATCTTGATATGGACTTGATAAGAAAATCATCAAGATATCCGAATACTGAATAACTTTTTAATTAATAAAGCTGAAGTGGTTCTGAAGGAACTCGTCAGATTTGTCTGATGGCAAATAAGTTTTTTTTTTTTTAATGAGGCAATTCCAATGTGGTTCAGATAAGGTGCATGTCAGGTTTGCCCTATTAAGACTAAGCTGAGAAGTTCCTCATGGTGCTTTAGGAAAACAAAAGAATTCTAGTTAGGTAAAATTAGAAAAGCTTGTACACTGCAATTATAGGCTTTTTTAGTTTGGTTATTTTTAAACATCAATTTCTTGTATTCTTTTTTGGCTCTTAAAGCATTTCTATATGTGGATCTATGTCTCTGACATTAAATACACAAAATAATAACAGTCCGGAATAGTTCCGGTCAAACGTGAGTCCATTTTATCCACGCGCCGCCGGAAAAACAAAGCTTAAATTTATATATACAGTTAAAGAATTTGTGTTAATTTAACGGATTATACTTGTGTCCAACAATAACGCAGGTTTAGTGTTGAATAGATTAACACAAAAATCTTGTAAATTTAATAATTTTTTTTTGTGTGAGCTCTACGAACTTATTGTGTTAAATTTAACTTAAAAATTATGTTCAATCTACATTTTTTTAATATAGTTTTAACAAGCTACCACGTGTCAAATGACAACACAAGTATTTAGTTAAAAAATCAACACAATTTATTAATTATTTTGACTCAAATTAAATGTTAATTTAACACACGTCTGATATTAAATTTAACTCAATGAATTTGTTAAAGTTACATTTTATTAGTGTTGAAGAATGAAAAGTTGATTTACACATTTAAAATATTAATTTAACATACATTATTTCTTAAATATTATCACAGAAAATCTGTAAATTGTACTTCCTGAAAATAATGATGATAATAATAATAATAATAATAATAGTGGACATGATGATAAAAATACCGACAAACAATATTTTAAGAAAATGAAGTAATTATTTATTCAGAAAATAAATCAAAATATAAAATTACATAAAATAATCTAATTACATAATATATATACCTGTGCATACAAAGAGAATATATTAATATCTTTTAAACTAAAATTATGATATTTGCTGTATCTATAGGTAATTAAGCCCGCACTTTTCCATCGTTATACTAAAATTAAACTTGAAAATACGACAGATGATACTCTGTTTCCACAAACATCCTATTTTTGAAAAAAATTAAACTATTTTAATAACAATTTTTTTGGTCATTTTTCACAAAATATTATTAATAATATAAAGTAAGAGACCGAGTACCCGATTGGGGAACAAGTGCCCGATCACTCATGTATTTGTATAACTATATATTTGTTAAATTTTACTAGATAGAGATATAGAAATACGTAGAGTGATCGGGTACTAGTTCTCTGACCGGGTACTGAGTCTTTTACCTTAAGGAGGTAAAAGGTAAATTTACCTTAGAGCAAAACTAGTAAGTCAAAGTAGTGTTTGAATTTTTTGGTTAGAGAAATTCTCCTAATAGTTATAAGAATTGATTATTTCAATCTATAATAATATAACGAATTCATAAATTAATAATTATTACTTATTTAATGAAAGAAACGAATAAAATGACTTGGTTGTTTTTGACTCATATGGTTTTATAAAAAGATGTGGCAACAGCGCGTTCTAACTTCTTAAACATCGATATTCAAATTGAAGCGGGAAAAATTTATTTCTAATCTTCCGTCTCTCTTTTTCATGTATTTCTATCTTTGTATTTTCTCTCAGCTGCTTCCACGACGTTGCCAAACTCTCAATAATATGTATCTCTGTCGATGTACGAGATTAAAAAATAAAGTTTAACTTTAATTATTTATATAACTACAACGGTAACAATATACTTTCAAAATCTTACCATATACTAAAAATATTCAAGTTTATGACATGTGGTTTTTTATTTCTTAAACTTAGGAGGTTAATAATAAAAAAAAATCGAAAAAGTCATGACGGAAGCTTGTCTGCCGTAAGAGCCTGTGTATAATAACTTCAAAAAGGTCATTTTTAAATCTTTTCTTCTAAAAAACTAGACGGTGTATCATATTTAAATTTTGAGAATATATAGATAAAGTACTTATTTATATGCATACTATGTTTCAAACCTTAAAATTGGAAAACTCTTTTGACATTATATTTGCTCGGACCTCCTTAAATAAAAAGAGAATCAGAAGCAATAATTTACAGAAGAGTACCAAATGATAAACTTTCAAACAATATGATGATTCTATAGTTTACGTTAGATAATTATTATGAATCCTATTATTATAAAGCTATGATGTAACATGAAAACTGAATAACCCAGAAAGGAAAGTACGACGGGCCCAGGCTTGGTCTAAATATGTAGAACCTTGGGCTAAGATTGTAAGCCAGCCTTGGAAGAAGTCTAGAATGATAACACTGGGTCCTGGTCGCTAAAACTGGCCCATTCTTGGTTACCAGTACTGGCCCATGCTTCGTTGCCAGGCCTGGCCCATACATCGACGAAACAAATAAATTTAATTTGAAAAAATTTTATTATTATTAACCTCGTAGAGTTCATGATCATTCACGTTTAAACTATCTAAGGGAGGTAAATCATGTGAAAAAAACTCGGTGAAAATTCTGCTGGGCTTTGGGCGCGAACTGCCGTCCTTCTGATTGCTGGGTGTAAACAGTAGCTACTGGACGAACCTACTAATGTAGAACTGATACATTTATATGATCTATGTACTTATTAAACCAAAGGTATAGCCAAACTTGTGTAATCCTACCGTGGCCCAAGTCTGGCTTGCCATTGAATGGCCAAGACAGGGGAACTCAGTCTTGGCTCAAGTCTGGCTTGCCATTGATTGGCCAAGACAGGGAAACCTAGTCTTGGCCAAAGCTCGGGTAATCATTGTAACGGCCAAGGCTAGGTTACCCAGTCCTGTCCCAGACTCAGGTAATGATTGGGATGGCTAGGACTGAGTACCCAATCTTGAGCCAATATAAGTGTGCCAAAGCTAGGTTCCCCAGTGCTGGGCCGAGTAGGGCCCTGTCGTTCAACTCTGGCAGCTGCTGCATGGGAATGTAAATAAATCAATATTTATTTACCTGACACATTAGTGATAATCTTTTTACAAATCGCAATCACGTATTGAATGAAACAATAACAAGTTGATTAACTTATTGTACTTCCAGACAAAGCGTGTGAGAAGAGTAAGCGTCCTCTGGCAAACAATTCAAACTTAGTGTTGGAATGATCCAACCTAAAGTACATCATTTTGTCGTTGTAATTTTTATTAAAATACGCAAATATTATACTTCAAATATTCTTTAATATTTGTAGAATTCTACCTAAAACTTTCTAATTTCTAACAACTCGTCCTTCGAGCCAGGCAACCCGAGAGCCCTTTTTTCACGACTTACAGGATCCGCTGGGGCCATAAACCGTAGGCACAACCCAGTGAACACATGATCTTAATTTGAGGTCATACGTAGGTCATAGAAATGTCACGGCATCTTATATAAATTTGATATCAATCTGACGTTCTATATGACTTTAGTATGATGTAAAAACTTGTGACATCATATTGATGTAAGCATGACTCTTGTATGACGTCACAGTTATGACTTATGTATTACGTACGCTTGACATAAAGTCTACATCACATTGTTACGTCGTATTAAAGTCATTATCGTACATCATAATGACGTAATTTTAAAATCATACATTTATGTCAGTAGCAAAGTCACGGTTATACGTAATATGGATGTCACTCCTAAATCATTTCTTTACATCAGCGGCAAGTCAGTATTTTACGCAATACTGATTTAATTTTCGAGTCATAGTTTTTTATCATCTATTTATTAAAATAAAACAATCATAGAATGAATTTTCAAAAATGTGTAAGTAACATCTAAGCATCTAATATTTGTGGAGCCAAAGTAGTTGATATTCTAGGTAATAGATCATTCAGACGTTTTAGATTAAATCATTAGCGTGAGCATAAACAAATTAACTTTATTTTTTTAAATGATATACCGAAAATATCATTTAGGATTACAAAGAAAATGTTATGACAGTTTGAAATCTTTTAATATCAAAATTATGAAGTTTAGTGTCGCAATTGTTCAATCGATTAAATTTCATACGATTTTGTGGAATTATTCAATGTTTCGCAAAATTTGATATAAGATTTTGCAAATTTTATATCACAACAAGAAACTACAAAATTTGATGAAACTATAAAATTTTGTATAATTATTATCGAGGCCTACAAATATTGTTTTTATGAAATTTAATATAACTTTATGGAGTTTTTAAAAATTTAAAAAAATCCATCACAAAAACTTATGAACTCTTCGGCATTTTACTCTAAATATATTAATTAAGCACTAGACTTGAACTTTCGTGATGTGAACCAGTGAGCAACGTTCAGGACTACCAGCCAAGAGGAGTCGTGTTCGAACCCAGCAAACGCCCAGGATTTTTTCATTATTTAAAGTTATCAAATCTTGTTTCTGAATTTGTAATGCGTTCGCGCGGTAATAATCAAATCAAAAATTCGGTATTGTAATTTTTTTTTTTTCAAAAATATTTTTTCCGGATTAATAATTTTGACATCACCCATATGTCATATTGACGACATAGAATGTCACACAGACATCACATTTACGTCATGTTCACGTCATTAGTTTTACATCATATTCTTACGTAAAAAAGTGTGAAATAATTATTCAAACCTGACTCATTTATGGTTCAAATCTTACGTAAATGATGACATAGCGTAACGTCACTCAGACGTCAAGTCTACGTCAATGTGTTTATTGGGAACGCATCGCTCGAGCGCGACCGCCACATCTGGAACGTCTCAACACTCTCCTATTTTTTTTATATAAACTCTTCAGTTAAAAGGAATGTTCAACAATAATTTCGTTGTTTCGAGCTAGAATATTCTGGATCGTTCTAACGGAAGAATACTCGGGTACAGTCGAGTCTTTTCTTTATACTTTTTCAACCACCGAGTGCTGAGGCCCAGGTCAACGAAGTCAGTTCCTTCCGATACGCCTTAGTGAACAGTTCTTGGCTTCAAAACTCTCTCTGGATTCAAATTTCACATCAGTTATTTTATCAGTTTTACATTTGTGTCATCGATTGAGTGATCAGTGCTTCACTCGTAAGCAGCGTTCGTTGCGGTTGGCGCGTTCCTGGTTACAATTCAATCCGGCAGATCTAGATACTTCTTTTCATCGGCTGGCATCAGTTATCAGCTATCATCAGCTGTCATCACTCCCGATCAGCGGCAGCACGCAACTACGAACTCGACAGTGGAAGCTCACACAGTGGAATTTGCAGTCGAAGGGTTTGCTATTATTCATTATAATTAGCAAGTTGGTACGTAACTCAAACATTAATTATGCCCTCTCTGGGTAGATTCAAAGCTACATCTATTGCTCAGCCAGCAGTTCCCATACTGCTGGTCTTACTTCAATACAACGCTCTCTTACTATCATTATAGGAGATCAGGAAGATCATGCACGTATCTTCCCTCTATCAGAATACTCTCTCTCTTAGACCCATGACTCCCATCGCAGTCATGGACACCTGAGAGCTAGTCACTCTGTCTCAGGATCACGACTCCCATCGCAGTCGTGGATCCCTGAGTACTATGCACTCGGTCTCAGGATCACGACTCCCATCGCAGTCGTGGATCCCTGAGTACTATGAACTCGGTCTCAGGATCACGACTCCCATCGCAGTCGTGGATCCCTGAGAATCATTCATTCTGTCTCAGGATCATGACTCCCATCGCAGTCATGGATCCCTGAGGACTATTCACTCACTCTCAGGAGCACGACTCCCATCGCAGTCGTGGATCCCTGAGTACTATGCACTCGGTCTCAGGATCACGACTCCCATCGCAGTCGTGGATCCCTGAGAATCATTCATTCTGTCTCAGGATCATGACTCCCATCGCAGTCATGGATCCCTGAGGACTATTCACTCGCTCTCAGGAGCACGACTCCCATCGCAGTCGTGGATCCCTGAGAGCTGCTCATTCACTCTAAGATCAATGACTCCAATCGCAGTCTCTCCTCACGCCTAAAGTGTGACAATTTTACTAGAGTACGAGAGTTCGAGAGTTCGAGAGTTCGAGAGTTCGAGAGTACGAGAGTTCGAGAGTTCGAGAGTTCAAGAGTACGAGCGAACGAGATAAATAGACGTTGGAGCAGATTTGGCAATGCACACCCGTCAGCCAAAACACTGCGTGAATCACCTCCAGTCGTCGTATAATCACGATCCAGCATCAACTTCTCGTTCGGCCCTCTACAATTCTACCTTCACCAGCACCAGATAATTTCATCAGATCTGTACTAATTGTTATTAAATAAATTACTCACAGACAAACTAAACACTGAGTGTTGGTTTTACTCTTTCTTGTGTATAATATCGAACATTTTTTTTGTGTTAAAGTAACAAAAATAATATGTAATAAATCCTCGATTCGCACGGTCTAAATTCTCGGAACTTAGTCAACTGTTATTTTGCGTTAAATTTGAGTTAATACAAAAAATATGTTGCATTGATTTCTTAACACATTCAACTTTAGTTAAATTTACACTCGATGGTGTCAAATAATTGACGAAAATATTCAACTACTGACTGAACACTGAATTTTTACACGTAAGAACACAAAATTTTCGATTGTGTAGCTATATTTTTTTTCATCGTTTTTTCATATTTAATTTATGTAGATCATTGGAGATCTATGTAAGTCAATGCTCAAAAAAACAAGTTATAAATCGAATATTTCGAAATTATGATTTTAAAAGAGATTTTCGGGGTTTTATAACAAAGAAAAATTAAAAAACAAAATTTAGCCCTAAAAATTTTACATAATTTCGATTAGATCTAAATGGGTAGATGTAGATATCGATATAAATCTAAAATTTACAAAAAGTTATATTTAGATCGATTTAATTGAATCTCGGTCCATAATTATAAAATTATAATTTTTATTATTATATTTTTGTTAATATGATGGTATGCAAAAAAAAGAGTACAACTTCATTGGAGTAATAAAAAAAAAAGTTTGGATAGTCAATTCAAGTTGCGTATGGTTTCAGCTTTGAAAAATTGATAGTCACCCCCACTCGTATTCACGTAAACCAGATTCAAAGTTGCATTTTGTATTCATGGCAATCTTGTAGAAAAAAAATTTTACCATCTCTCGGGTGTAGACCCGATATGATTACAATAAGTAACGCGTCCGACGAGGCCGTTTCGATACCACAGAATATTGTATGTAAGATCACTTTATGTATGTATGTATATATATATGATATAACCACAACACAGTTAACCGCAAACCCTTACAAATGTCATGATTAATATTTGAGTTGATTCACGTAGAAAAAGTTTGTTCAGGCTTATAAAGTCTGTAGGTAATTTTGTATACTTATTGTTTGCTGTTTTCAAATATTAAAATCTTATTTAGCCCTACTATCGTGCAAATAAAAAATATAATCATTGATTAACAATAAAAAATAATAAAAATTATGATTACTTACTTACTTTCTAGTTTGACGTATGTATATGGTATATAAAAAAAATCTCTATGAATCTTATGGATATTGAAATATATGTTTATATAAAGCACCCAATGTTCCTGGTGTTGCATCATAAGAACGTTTGGTAGTATAAGTTTTCAATGTAGTAGCAAAGTAGATAGTGTTATATATACTGCTGACCTTTATGAATACTAAGAAGTTATAAATTTTTGTTGGACATGCAATTGCATGTTTGTCAATTCAAAACCTATTTCAGATTAATAATGTAAACTAATAACTCATTATGTCACAAATATTTTATGTTCATTTCTAACTATAATTACATATCCTATTCTTGGTATCGAAGAGTAAAAATGATTGATAATATTATTGACAACATATTTTTTTTTTATGTTATGATGAATATACACAGCAAAACCTCAAATAAATAACTCTTATGTAATAAATAATAAAAAGTAATACGTGTGAATATAACATGGTTGTAATGCAAAATTACCATTTATGTAAAAAACTCAATTAAACTTTTCACGATTAATTTTTAATAAGTCCAGGAATTTTTTTTTTTTTCATTCGAAATTTTGATAAAATATTGTTATGAGAATACAAATAAATTTATTTTGCAAAATTTTTCACTTTGAAATTTGAATAAACAAAATAACTCCAGAATTCAATGTAACGGTAACACGCTGCTCAAATAAATTGTGTATATATCTTTAGTAAAAATAATATAAAACAATAATTTGAATAGTAAAAAATTTGTTTTAAATTTATACATGATTGCATTGGTCAGCGTTACAATTTTTTTTTATAGCGTAACTATAAATAAGTACTGATTTAAAAATATATAACATACAATTTAAATGTACTGCATAAAAATTAAAATATAACTATTCAAATAGCATAATATATATGTATTTAAAGATAAGAAGACAATATATTTATCACATTCTGAGAAGGATATTTAGGATAGGACATTGCGAGTACGAACGAGAAAAAGAAGCTTCACGTCCAGCTGTATCTTTTTTACGACACTCTTGAGAATTTCCTACACTCCAATAATCCATCGATTGGAGTATAGTCCAATGTCGTCATTCCTGATCAAATATTTTACTGCGTTTCTAAAAGCCTCATTTTTTTTTTAGATATTTATTCTTTTATCTTATTATCATTAAATATACGTTTGAACGAATTGTTAATTTAAGATGAAATATAAAAATGAATTTCGCATAATATGCGGGTAGATTGAATGAAATAATTAATTTATCGCAGCTGTTTAAGCAATTATGTTGGCATCATGGGGGTTCTGTTGCTTTCAATTAACTTCAATTTAGACAACAATCAGTCCGTGTAATAAGGTATATCCAAATAATGAAATGTAGTTAGGAATAAATGTTGGTTTTGATAAAGAAAAATAATTTTCGAAGGCTAAAACAGTAGTGATAAAGAGTCACATATTGAAATGTCCTGGAAGATATAGTGCGATTGGAAAGGTAGGATTATCTGAATACAGTTCAAAGTGAGTAGTAGCCCCCAAGAGGGTAGTAGGTGGTAGCCCTTCGGGTCAGTCCCCCGTGTGACATATTACGATCATTTCCACTATTATATAGGAACTTCTTTACTTTCAAGGTATATAATAGCATAAATGCATACAGCTCGTAATAGGCAAGGGTGCCAAATAGATTGTATATATTTAAATATCAATCGATTATTTTTACGTTATCTCTGTATAATATCTTTTTTTTAAAAATATCTGCGATAAATTTTTTCTTTTATTTTAAAAACATATATTATTAAATTAATTATTAGGGGATACGGGGCATAACGGTCTGTCCCCCAAAATTCACAAAAAATTTTAATAATTATTAAAATAAAAGAAGAGTTATCGTTCCATGTTGAAAATAATTTTTTTTAACTCAAGACCTCAAAACCTCGAGATCTGTTGAAAATTCGGTTTTCAAAAATCGGACAGAAACCAATAACTGCTCTCTAAGCATGAATAAGTGAAATAAATGAATATTCACTAATTCTGAGTGCCAACCGTACCACTTTTCGAAATTAGTGGTTCAGTTTGCACTTCGAATTAGTGAATATTCACTTATTTTCACTAATTCATGTTGAGAGAGTTCCTGTTTTTTTTTTTTAATTTTCAATTCTCTTATCGGGAAGTGAAAATTTTTTTTGGAGCACGATGGGCTCCTTCCGAAAAAAAAAAAAAATTCTGAAATAATATTTTTTTTTAAATTACTGATCCTTTAATTTTATCTATATGAAAATAGCAATTTATTTTTAACAGAATAACCTCTATCATTGTTTCGAAAATAATAATTTTGTCAAGAAACAACTTTTATTTTTCGTGTAAAATTAAATATTTGAACTTAATATTATTTTTGTTACAGCGAGTGATGCACTTGGACGGATTAGCAAAGATGTGGAATTTCCGGAGTCGATTAATGGTAAATAAAATATATTGTTGTTATTTAAATTAAATTAAATTAATATATTCAATTGAAAAAAATAAATGAAATGATGTTAACAATTCTAAGCAAACATAAAATTTTAATTCTACGATTCCCACATAAACAAGATAAATTTAAGGGGCTTATTATGAGTAGGCTGGAACTCAAATTATTGTGTCGGCATATTTCTTCGGCCCTTCGTGATGCCCTTTTAACGTCAGGCTAATTATTTCCACGTAAAGCACGCCATAAAGTGAATTACATTTGTGAATAGCGGCACAGTTTGTCATTTGTAAGCTATCCTGAGAAATGATTCTGATTACTATTTGCTTTCTTAAGTATTTTCAAACCGAAACCTCGAGTGTGTATTATATATATAGGTGGAGAAAAATGTATAAAATTAATGGATATGTACAGTAATCATTGGATGGAGGATAAAAAAAAATGAGGGTGTCGTAAAAAATCATGCTAAATCACCGCGTCCAGGTAATGCTATTTTTAAATTGTCGTCATTTGCAAATCTTTAGTATGATATATTGTAGTTCCTGAGTATTTTAAAATCTTAAGTATCTATAGAAACTAAAAATTATTTATTCTTTTTTTTTGTTTAAGATATGGACAATTTTAATTTAGTGTTAATTTTACTTTTTTTTTGTTAAGCTTCTAAAAGATAAACTTTTTTTTTATCAATTTCATGTTATAAATATGAAGCCAATGCTTTCATAAATTTTATATTACACGATCCTATCATCGTTATTATAATTTTTTTTTTTCTACACTTTATTGGTCGCAGTCGACAGGTGTCAGTATGAGTTCACGTCCGGTATAATTTTTACGAGAGTGCAAAAAAAAAAATAGATAAATAAAATAGAGATGACAAAGAGCTAAATAAATCATAAGAGAGTGATATAAAAAATGAAAGAATAAGAACAACGTGTTGTAATGACATTTTCACCGTAGGAAAGAGAAGTTTAAAAGTTTATCCTTCATCATTTTGTGAATTCTACACCCATAATTTTTTTTTTTGTTTATTACTCAAGTCGCCTTTTCTTTCGATCATTAAAAGTCGCAGAAAGGACAAGTTGAAGCCTCAGGCGACGTGTATCAAAACGACTGGCTGAGCTTGAGCGCGTAAATCGTTTCACCCCCTTGTTACGGTTGGACTGAAAAGTAAGAGAATGAAAAACAAAAAAAATATATATATATATATATATATATATATATATATATATAAGCAATAAAAATTGCAGAGAATCTTGACTGAAGTCAGACAAAAAATCTATACCGTGTATATATATATATATACTTTTTATTTCTTACATTCTCTCCTGTTTACTCCCACCCGGTCTCTTGGAAATCTTGAACCGGTCGGTCGTAACTAGGTAGATTCGAGACCTGTCTGCAATTGGAACTGACAATATCTGGTCATAAGAATAATATTGTACAAGAAAGCGAAAAAATATGAGAACTCAGTATTACCAACCTGTATTTTGAAACATTAAATCTGTTGCTTGTCTTATTACTATTAGCCTTCGTCAATTAGTATTTTTATTTTAATGTTCATTCTGTGAATCCAAATTCTTGGTGGGCTTCCTTGTCTGCACCCCAAAGAATAATAGGTTGTAAATGTTAAAAAATAATATGCCAAGATAAATAAGAAGAAATTAAAATTCGAAATAAAACAAAGCCGATCTCCAAGGAAAAATAACAAGGTTCTTGTCATTAGGAGTCATTAATATTATACAAGTCTCTGTAATTTTACACACTTCCGATAGAGTACTTACTACACTGTGGTGCTATATTTTCTTCCGCGTCTTTCACAAATATACAACAAATATTTTTAAATTTGAAAACGTCAAAATTTATAAAAGTGTAAAATATGATTTATATTTAAAACTTTCCAATTTTGAATTGATTTTTTGCATATACTCCGAATATAGTATCAGATGATTTATTTATGCCCTAACTCCATACCTATAATTTCTATTGACAAAAACTTTTTTTTGTTACATCGTTCGACTTTAGTACAATATTCGTAAGTGGACCTCGATTTATTCACTGAATTTTTTTTAAGTATTATTGACAATGAAAAATATTTGCCATCCACAGACTATTACATAAATTATGACGTATAAGTAACATTTGTTTACAAATATTTCAGAATTTATTTTTTGCCGATTCATCGTCCTTGTTTAAATATTCTTTTTTTTTTTTGTTATATATTTAGATATTCGATTTGAATTATTGTAAATCGTTTTTGGTAGATATTGAGAATGCAAATAATTTCGGATGGAATCGTAAATAAATTTCGGTGACTTTGTCATTCAAATACGTTTCAAAGTAGCCATGTCGTTTGCTACTTCTTTCATCCGTTAGCATTTTTTTATTTTTTATTCTTTTATTTATTTACCCTCTTTTTTTCTCGCATATTTTTATTTCCCAACTTTACTTTCTCGACTTAAAACCACCGTCTGAAATCTTGCAATGCTTTTTTATCGAATCTCACTTACTCTTCAACGTTTTCCAAATAAATGCCGCGGGTGAACGAATTCAAATTCAATCCTTGTGAATTTTTCAATGGCTCGCTAAGAATTGACTTATTCATTTTTAAATTTTTATCTAAGAACTAGTTTTTTTTTTTTTTTTTTTTTTTTTTTATTCTTTAACACTTAAGTTTAAAGTATTCACATGTAGGAATAACTTGCACGTATTTTGAATAACTTAAAAAAATATTACCACGAAAAATAGAAATTGTTTAAATTATATTTTTAATTCTGTTATTTTTATATGGAAAAAATGAACTGCATAAATTGAGAACGACAAGTAATATAATAATTAAATGATCAGTACAAATATTATCATTCTAAATAGTACTTTTTTCATTTATGAATAAAACGTGAATAATTACAGGATAAGTATGAAAATTTATTGTCTATGCAAAAATAATTACTATTTAACCTTTGTAAAAGCGAAAATATGATTTAATAAGAAGATATTAAGCCTTGAGGCCACAATAGCGCCCACAATTCTGAAGAGATCTAAGTTAAACTCAGCATATATAGTTTTCAGTTAGATAGCTCAAAAATAAGCCAGTTCGATCTATTAGTTTAGAAGTAATTGGTGTTTGAAACTTCTCAAATTTAGGAAAAAAAATAATCTTCTGTTGTTTTATCTGTAAATAACTGGAACAAAAACTCATAGTGCATTATTATTCAAGATATTTTGAAGCTTACTTCAATAGCTCCTATTTCTGTTACTGAACTTGCCGTTCAGATGATTTTTTTAACTTCCCGCTAAGAAAATCGAAGATTTTCAAAAATTTCGGGAAGTTATTGTTTTCACCCCGATTTGCGAAAATCAAAATTCCAACAGATGTCGACGTTTTGAGGTTCTAGGAAGCTATTTTGACTAAATTCAAGATGATGTCCGAGTGTATGTATGTATGTATGTATGTATGTATGTATGTATGTATGTATGTATGCATGTATGTATGTATGTATGTATGTATGTATGTATGTATGTATGTATGTATGTATGTATGTATGTATGTATGTATGTATGTATGTATGTATGTATGTATGTATGTATGTATGTATGTATGTATGTATGTATGTATGTATGTATGTATGTATGTATGTATGTATGTATGGATGTATATACGTACGTATGTAAATATTCTGTAACTTTTGAACGGATGAACCGATTCTGATCGTCAAGGTGTCATTCGACGCGGCTTATTAATTACTATAAGCACTGAAAATTTGAGCTTAATCGGTAGTGTACGTTCAGAGATATTTCAAAAATCAAATTTTTTCAAAAATGTTTTTTTTTGAATAACTTTTAATTCGCTCGATGGATTGATTCCAAAATCTAATCAGCTCTAAAACTTTATAAGCCGCGTCGAATGCCACCTCAACCATCAAAATCGGTTCATTCGTTCAAGAGAAACCGTGAACGGAAGAATTGAACAAAATTTTTTTTTAGTTTTTTTGAAATTTCTCAAAATCGACTCTATAAATCGATTTTAAAATTTGATCAGCTCTAGAGCTCAATAAAACGCGTCGATTGCCATCTCAACCGTTGCAATCGGTGAATTTGTTCGAGAGATATCGTTGGAGAAAAAATGGTAAAAAACGTTATTTTTCAAAAACAAAGGCACTCAAAAGTATTTTCGAGCTCAAGGAGCTCGAAAACTGCGGGAAGTTTTGAGGCTGGCCCGCAGGGTCAACTGACAGACCGATTTTTATACATTTTAGTGGCATCAAAATTCTCAACAAATGATTTTAAAAAATTTATTTTTTGAATAAGTTATATAGGAAAGCTTGAAAATTAGCAAATTAATGAAGAGAAATCTATTTCCATTTCGATTGACTAATGACCGTTTTGGTAATGATTTATTGTTGTAAGTCTTAAAATAAAGAAATAGATTTTGTGATAAGTCAGAAAATTTATTATGTGATATAGTACACTGAACGAAAGGTTATCTTGGTTCAAAGAGAATTATCTTGAGTCAAGAGAATATTTAGGAAAATGGAAAATATCTTGATTGAAGAAAATTTTCTCTTAATTTTGATTATTTTGATTCAAAAAGTTATTTTTTCGACTCAAATGGGTCAAAGTTTTAAGTTAAAAATATATCATCTCAGTTCAAAAAAAAAAATTATTAAAGAAAGTAAATTATTTTTTGAATTAATATTTCGAATTTCTTTATTTATGTATAAAATATTTTATTCTACGAAATTTAACTTCTCTACGTAAGGAGTCAGATTTCTTAAACCAACTTGTGGCTATTGCTTGAAACAAAAATAAAAAAAATTCAAGTCTAGAAAATCAAGCTCTTGGTTTTTGTCCATAGCAGCATTCGGGTAACAGTGGCACTCCGGTCTATGTTGCTTCTCTACTTCGGACACTACTTTGTGTATACACGGAGACGCCCGAAGATCGCAAAAAATGAAACTAGTCTGTTCAGCGCTGTCGCCGTATGTGTGCAATTATATATATTACACACCAATATTCTAATAGTATTAATTTATTAATTGTACAATTAACAAATTCATATACATAAATTGTTTCGAATTAAAGTTTTCCGTAAAAATGTGTTATTATAGTTATTAGTCATTATATCTGGTGTTTTTTCCTGATTCAATTTAATTTAAATGGTGTCGCTTCAATCTCAAAAAAGTAAGTTAATTATTATTTATGCTGTTTTTAATCATATCAGATAGTCAAGTTTGTTTTTATTTCTGATCCTAAATTCATATAAAATTGTTTCCTTTTTAGTGTGGTATCATGCAGCTGATGGTGTCAATGAAGCCAGGATAAATAACATAACCTTTCATTTATTTTTGTAAACAAAAAAAATTTTGTATTGTAATATAAAATCGAAATATATTTTGATGATTAATTGTATATATTCTGAGAATTGAATTTTTAATAAAAACAAATAATTTAAAATTGAACTGATTTATTAAATTTAAAATAAAAGCATTTTTTATTCGACATTAATGTATAATTTAATTTTAAAATGAATTTTATTATTTTTTAAATCTAAATTTAATCGTTTTAAGATAAGTCTACATTTATTTTGAACTGAATGTTATCAAATTTTCAAATAAATTAATCTTTACTTGGAGTAAGTTAAATGTGACTCCGTTTAAAAACTCGATGTATCGAGATGAATCGATATCGACTACATTCGAGAGAACGATGTTTTTAGAATGAGTTGGTATCTTCTAAAACCAAGAGCTAAATTTTCTTGAGCCAATGAGGTTGTTTTCTTGTTCGGAGAAACTAAAAACATTTAAATCAAAAATTTATATTTTTAAATCAAGATTGAATTTCTTTATTGGAGAGCTTTATATATTTTAACTAAAAAAAAAAAATTTTTTTAGCAAGAGAAATTTTTTTCAAACAAGAAAATAGAATATTTTAATTTAAGAATTTATTTTTGGAAACGATTTTCTTCTTGACCCAAGAATTCCTTTTTTTCTGTGTATAAATAGTTGTCTAGAGCATATTTTAATAAAATTTTATTGAAAATTACTGGAAATAATAATATAATTTTCAAGAATATGGGGTTGTCTGACTGTTACCTATAATTTTCTGGTAATATTATAAAAAATCTTTTAAATTTGATTTCGTTCGGAAATATTTGGCTCTTTTCGTTGATTCTAGCAATAATCGCTTAGAATGAATTGCGTCAAGTATTGATACGTCCCATGCAGGAGCTGCCAGAGTTGAACGACGGGGCCCTACTTGGCCCAGCACTGGGGAATCTAGCTTTGGCACACCTATATTGGCCACACACCTATATTTGACTGCGTTCCCCTGTCTTGGCCATTCAATGGCAAGCCAGACTTGGGCCACGGTAGGATTACCTAAGTTTGGCTATACCTATGGTTTAATAAGTAGATCATATAAAAGTATCAATTAAGGCTGGGCCGAGGCTAGTTTACAAGATTGGCCCAAGGTTCCACATACTTGGGCCAAGCTTGGGCCCGTCGTACTTTCCTTTCTGGGTAAGCGCATCTTTATGTATAACATTGTGTAAATTTTCTTTCGTATTATGATTATAGAGATTATTGGAATGCTCGTGAAGTTTTTTTCTGAATTTAGAAAATAGGTTGTTTTTATTATTGTTACACAGAAAAAAATAAACTATTTAAATTGATAAACGAAATGTAATATAATCATAAAGTCATTACTAAGAAATTCATAACGTGAACTTTTATCTTTTTCTATTCCTATTAATTTGACATTTATCAATTTCTATATAATTTATGTATCAAGCTGTAGAGCGAGAGCCAAAGAACAAACTAAACGGAAATAAAGATGCCAAAGAACAGTAAAGAGTAAAGTTGCGTCAGACTTAAGCATTCTACTAATCGTGTAAAGAGAAATGAAAACAAGTATAGCAGCGGTTTCTCAGAACATCAGCAATACCTTGTTCGCAAAATAAGCGATAGGAAGACGTTCAAGAGATACTTACTGTGATCATTCAAACGTGTATAAGTTACTAACTGTTTTTCATTGACATATTCTCACGGATTCGGAAACTTCCGTCCACAAGTTCTTGTTCCTTATAGATCAATGACTTCTCCTACCAAATAACAAAAACAAATGTATCGATCAGTTATTCTAACTCGATACAAAAAAAAATGTATGTAGTAAATAAAAGAATAAGTATAAGTCAAGAGACGCGGTCGAGTCTCGCACCAAGTATGCATCGAACAATGTGAGAGCGCAAAAATTTTGACCGTGGATCTATCCCCGAACCAACTATAAATTTTTTGAAATATAAATTTAATTATTAAATTAACAAGAATCTGGTGAATTTCGATCTAAAATGACCTTATATACATCATATAAATAAATGACTCGTTTTCGATTGCAACTTGAATCGAATCATTCGGTCCAGTACTTACACTGAGAGAAAAGTGCATGGTTATGGTAACTAGAAAAGGGATGAGTATTAAGAAATAGTAATCATAACTAATATTCATAGTTTCTTGTACTATAACATAGTGCCCGAACCTATTTGAAAGTAGTAGTTTCAACTAAGCATTAGTAACATTTTTTGTTTTGTTATGGAAACTATTTAATATTATTTCTCAGAACTTATACTTCAGCAATAATAATAACAATACTTCTTTAGTTTACCTCTGCAAATAAAGAATGTACCAGTGACTATTTTAGTTTGTTTATCATCCAATAGTTCCTGTAGCTACTTTTAATAGTCAACGCAACTACTCTGACAATATAGTCCATGTATTTCACTGCGCATAAATAGTTTTTCCAACTAATAATCGGTAGATCGATTGAACTGTGATACTTTACTTTAATTAACATTAAAATGGTGATTAATAAAACCATTATTAAATAACTCGCCTAATATATTAATGATTGTCAGAAGTTTGAAGACAAACCTGTAGTTAAGAACACTAAGATAAAATTATTATATTGAAATATACAGAATTAAGCGATCATAATTTTTACTTATTTAAAGGAAAATTTCTGTACTTTTGGACCGTTTTAAGTTTGTCTCGGTAAAATAGTAATTTTATTTGAAAAATAGGAAATGTTATTAGATTTTATTCTCCGTGTTCTATATGTCGTATCCAAATTAATTATTTTAATTAGACTATTGCCACTTGTAAGGCTATTAAAAAAAATTATCGTGTACAAAATAAATGTATATTTTATCGACACCAAACTATTTTAAGAATATTCCTAGGGTATATTGTCAACATTTTTTATATAATTTGATAATATACCAATGTCAAAAAGGTGGTGAATGAGTTTACAAATATTTCCTCGAAAGTATTGCTAAAAAATAAATTTAAAATAATTAAAAAAAAATATGTGACAAACATTCTATAATTCTTTTTTTTTTTAATTATTTTGAATATTTTATTTAGTAACATTTCTGAGAAATATTTTTACAATTTCTTTTCACGAATTTGACATGCTTTAAATATATTACAGTTCAGAAATATTTGTAAAATATTTTAAAACTAATAGGATATAAAAATTGAACATGGGAATAAAGCATTAGAAGCACAGTCGAACTGTAATTTTTCAACTGGCTCCGTAGGGTAGCGGTATTATCGTTGGTCTCTCGCGCGTCTAGTATGTTAGGTGTCAGGTTCGAATCCTCCGTAGGGTAGTGGTAAAAATTTAATTCTCAGAGAGAACAGCGAGCATGTAGGTATGATATTAATATGTTAATGCAGTATAAATGTAATTACCCTTGTACTTCACTTGCATTGAGATTGAAAAAATGAAAAAAAAAAAAGAATTTTTCGAATTTATCATTGTTGAAATAATTGAATGCGCGTCACTAATATAGTAGCTAAAACTGTAAATTCTTAATAGTGGTTACTATATTTATATTGTGACGATAATTATATCGAATTAGGCTTGCTAACTATAGAAGTATGGTTGTCATAACAATTTTCTTCTGGACATGCTGAATAAGAAACTGTTAAATTTACTACTAAATAGTCATTTTAACTATAATTTTCTGTTACTGTTAACTAGTATCATATCAGTTAACAAAACTGCAGTTAATAGTGGAGATCTTTCAACTATGTCTTTTATAGCTCAGAATTCCATTTTTTTCTCTCAGTATAAGAAGTTATACCTCATAGCAACGTCTCATGTGCCAAATATAAGGATTTTTCAAATTTTCTAATTTTATAGTTTTATTTGTTATTATGTTCTAATTTATATCAGTTATTTTAATTACAAAAATTTTGTAATTTGGTGCTAAGAAAGTGTTAATGTATTGCAGCGCTATCTTGCGACTATTTATGAATATGCGTATTGGTAATGCGATGCATATAACTTAAGAAAGAAAAAGCACAGCACTATTTCAAGCGTCCTTGATTAGGCCGACGCTTGTTGAGATAACCCAAATGAGGTCCACCGCGCTTCTTCCGTTGGAGTTGCCAAAGGTAAATCCGCACGCTCAGTCACTAGGGATGCGTCCATTTAATAAAATGAAGCCGTTACTATTCATGAATTCAGCCATCAGAGAACCTTGACGATTTGTTGTTGTGTCCGACGCGATCCTTGTAGGCTGGAGCACAGATGATTCCAGAAGGGCAGGTTCTTCTGTTAGTAAATTACTCACCCTGGCATTAAAGTCACCACCCAAAATTATTATGTCGTGATCTGTGCGGGATAGTATATTTTTTATTACCAATTGCAGGGAATCCAGTAAGCTTTCGAGATATTTTAGTTCGGGCTTACAGTAAAAGGATCCTATAATTGTTCTTATACCCTTCAATTTGCATTTGAGAATTATCCAGTTATCGGAGGAGTCCAGAATTTCTGTGTTACGGTCTTCGATGGAAGAAAGTAGCCCACCGTTTGCTCTACCAAATTTATTGGGTTTAATTGCTGGCGAAGTGCAGTTGTACCAGTAATTGAACGAAGGGGGTAATGCAAGGCAAGCTGAGGATTCCCAAGTTTCCGATATACAGAGGGCATTGCTTGTTATGCTGTTAAGATCTGGTAGGTTGACTGATCCATGGATGTTCCAGAAAGTAATTGTAAGGTCATCGAGGGGCGCAGATGCATTGTATAAATTGCTGGAGTTATTGTTAAATTTGCTGAGACATTTCCGTGAGTGGCGTTGTAGCCTGAGTGTATACAGTAGATTCTAGATTGGGTGAAATGTTGACAGCTATTGCAGAGTTACAAGGTATGATGGTTTTAAGAGAATCGTCATATTTGTACCCTATGTACGTATCTACATAGATACGTTGATAACCTAGTTTGACTGTCTTGCCCTGCTTCTTAAGTTTTCTGGCTTCAAACCGAAGCTTGGCTTGAATCGATAGCTTCCTTTTCAGGGGTGGTGAGGTCATGGTCGAAGTAGACACCATTTTTAAGAAGCTTTTTCTTGGACATGATAGTTTTTTTAGTGGTAGCATCAGAGAGGGTGGCTTTAATGAGATGCTTATTCTTGCTGATCAAGTGAGCTTCGGTAACGGCGTTCTTAATGTTGAAGTTATCTTTGATAAATTCATTAAGCTTTTGGTTCCTGATCCGGCTTCAACCTCCAATCCTCTGACTATGACGTTCTTACGTCAAAATTTATTAACTGAGAAGATACTAGCTTCTATTAAATTCCTTTCTAGGTCCTTCAGCATCTCACTGGACGGCAGTGTAGACAGGGGAGTTCGTGAGGTGTTTTCTGATAGAGCAGTAATTGGTTTGTTTGCCTCTAGCATTGGAACGCGTGCACTTTAGTCGGTAATCTGGTTCCTTAGCTCCAGATTTTCAGTCTTGAGACTGGCGGTTTGTTCCTCAAGTAATCTGGCCTGGTCTATGCGAGATGCTGCAATTTCGGCTAGTAAATCTGCTCTCATTTTATCCCTTGCTTCGTTGTCCTCTTTTCTCTATTTCTCGAGTGTAGATAATATGTCTGCAATAGAATTAGCTGTGTGAGACATGTTTTTAACAGAGCTTACTTGACTGATAATAACTTTCCTATTAGGTATAAAATTTCTGGAGTGCAAGATACTTGGGGGTGAAGAAGATGAGCGTTGAACTTTAGAGGGTGGAGAAAGGGCAGGTGAAGAAGTATCAGGCGGCTTTCTTATCCTTGATGAATCAATTTGAAAAAATTCAGTAGTGGAAGTTGAGGAACACGAACGCGCACTATGAGATGCTGATACCTTGAGTGGTCGATCCCTCTTTCTGAATTTGAGTTGTGAGATTTGCAGAACAGTGCTTACTGCTGAATCTAATGATGCAGAAGCACCAAACTCAAACACAAAGTCAGGTGTAATAGGATTAAGACAATGATTATCGTAGGTTAGTGAGAGAGATCTGTCACAGGAGATGCTTTTTGATGAAACAGGGACTGTAGTATTACTGGCTGACTTTTGGGATGAACTTGAAGAGCGAGTAGTCAGATTCTAAGTTTTCCGTTGATCGTTTTTCCATGGCACGTTAGAACTAGAACATGACTCTGCCTAACCTCAAATGCCACGTGATAAGACTCCAGAACCATATCACGGCACCAGTAATTGATAACGGAGCAAGAATTATAAATAATTATCTATAAACGGATAGCTAGAAGCACGCTTATTTTCCAGCAACAATGATTTGTAATACATTCGTTATCCGTTATTTTAAAAATTCACTAGCAGATCACCCACATAACCTCAACTTTGATCTCCGAGTAGACGAAAACCCAAAAAATTAAGTCAATTAATATATATAATAAAGACCAGTAATTATTATGTGAAATGAATAAAAAGAGAAAAGAAATCAATTACAAAAAAAATTTTTAAACTTTAAAGACACTTAAAAACACTTGCAATTGTGATAAAACACCAGCGTGCTGTCTCAGACCACCACATGAAATCAAACAAAAATTTAATATATTTACGCATTTTTAGCCGTACCCATAACACCTTGGGCAAAATTGATCAACCGAAAATTCTGAAAAAATGATTCTTCCATATTTTTATCGTCAAAAAAAAAAAAAAAATTTAATATATTAATCCATTTTTCAGCTGATTTTCTATAGCTGGGGCAATTTGGCCACTAAAAATATTCGAAAGTAATATTTTATTCTTTAATTGATAAAATTTTTTAAATGATGTGAAATAGTCTGTAATCTAAAACATAAAAAAACACGTTTTTTGAGTTCAAAATAATGACAAATAAGAATAAAGGAATGACAAAAAAGAATTTTTTTTTTTTATTAAATAAAAATCAGTAATTAAGCTAATCGAGGGGGAACGATTTATTGTACTTAAAAAATTTTTTTCGAGTATTATTAAACTAAACATATTTGTCAAGAAGAAGAAATACATTCTTAATGATAAAAAAAATTTTAGGAAAAAAAAAAAATTTATCATTTTTTATGGAGGGGGCCCGAGTCGAAAAATAATTCCGGATTTTGGCCTCAACAGTGGATTTTGGACTCATTTAGGTCTCATTCAGCAGTTTTTGTTGGATAAGTCTCAACTTAGCCTCAACAGCTTAACTAATAGATTAAGTCTCATTTTGCCCTCAACGTGAATATCATTACATGAGGACAAAATCCGTTCAAAATAGGGACTTAGAAATAATTTTAGCTTCACTTATTATTAAAGACAAAATGAGTTTGAAATGGGACTTAGAAAAAATTATGTTTCATTTTTAGATGAGAATAAACTGTTAGAATTTCAACTTAGTAAACTTTTGCTATTCTCCGAAAAGGTTGGCCACATGTGCAAGAACATGATATTTATATTTTTTTTTTAAATAGAGTTTTAGACATAAAATTATTAAATCTTAAAGAAAATTCTGGAAGTAAATTACTTGGTATAAATATAATAGAAAATCAGTCGTCTCTGAACTCTCAGGACGTTCACATCGTATATTTCTATGTCTATACGTTCACGAATTGGAATAAATGATTTAATTATTGTTATTATGAATTTTTAATTAAAAAATATCCGAAGAATATGTTTTAATTTTTGGGCTTGAAACAAAGCAGTTACAAATAATATCAATAATTCAAATTTCAAAACGTTCTCGTTATCATCATGTGACAGTGAAACTGAAATGGCAAGATCCAAAAATTAAACAAAATGATTACTTGGATAATAAAGTTGTTAAAATGAACGGTAAGTACATCTGTTATTTATTTATGTATATTTTTAATTTTTTCTAGTTAAAACGTTGTTAATTATTTAAGAGAAATACTTCAGTTATTTATTGACATTTTTATTTTTCTTTATTTTAATAAATAATCTGAGTTCCAATTCACTTTACAGTAGAACCCGGACAAAACCAGCAACAATAAAGCCAGCATCGAAAACAACAATTTAAACAACAAAATGAATAATATCAAGAAGATTGGTTTATTATTTTTGATAGAGCTAATATTCACTTATTTTCGACGAAGAATAAATATAGCTATTATAATTTAGTAAAGTATATCTTCTAACAAATATAATAATAATTGATGGTTAAAATATGTGTTAAAGTTTACAATGTACATATACTTCAGTTTAAATAAATGGTTAGTAATTTAAAAATGAATTTGTTTATTTAAATTGAAGAAAAAAATACACTCGAGACATATTCCTTATTTTGGCCTCATCCTAAAAGTATCGAGACGTGAGGTTAACCTCATTTTGGTCTCATCCACAAGAACTATACGTGAGATAAACCTAATATTGGTCTCATCCACAAAATTATACCTGAGGTTAACCTCATCTTGGTCTCACCCTTCAGAAATATATACATGAGGTTAACCTCATGTACGCCTAAAAGTTGCAAAAGTCACACAAAATGAGACTAACCTCATCTCAGATACATATGAATTTTAAATGGTGAGGACAAATTGAGGCAAACCTCAAAATCTTTCATTTGAGGTCTAAAACCGGAATTATTTTTCGACTCGGGCGGGCCTCTGCCCTACAAAAAAAAATTTTTTTCTTTCTTCGTATCCGCCAATGATGTGAAATGTAATTTTTCTTTATGTAGATTACATATAAAAAATTTAATTTAATGAAATTTGATCGAATTTCAGAGAGGATATAGCTGGATAAGCATGTCGAATCGGTCCCCACGGAGTTTTCGATCGGGACTTCAGGGATCACTTTGGTATCAAATAAAAAAAAAAATCAGTCAAAATTTTAGCTTTTAATCCCAAATAGTTTTAGAGTTATTGAAAAAAAAAACCTATTTTTCGATTTTTATTTATTTTTCACCAGTAAAATTCAAAATTAATCAATGGCGATTTTTTCCTAAAGACTTACAAGTAAAAGCCATGACAAAACACTTTTGTCATGATTCTCGAGTTCAAAGCCGATTTTCAACAAAGGAAAGGAAACTAGAATCATTTTTTTGACTGCATTTTTGAAAACTTACAATCACCAAATTTTGGCAGAAGACGTATTTTACACTCTCCTGTACTCACGAATTTTTTCAATTTTTTCAGTTTGGTGCAACATTATGAAAAAAAACTGAAAACTGAGTTTTAGGTAGATTTTTTTAGAAATCTAACTATTGTATTTGTCCTCATGGTCGATTTTTCAAGGAATTTCATCATAAACTATCATAATTAGTTGAGTAGAGTTCAAAAATACCATTCGTTGAAAAATTTATGTATGTATATATATATATATATATATATATATATATATATATATATATATATATATATATATATATGGGATAGAACCGACTTTTGAGGACACGATTGCGTCTACAGTTCTTATCCGATCTTAATGAAATTTTTTACACTCATTCTATGTGTGATTACCACGGTTAAGTTCGAAGATGGGCTGAATCGGTCGATTAGTTTAGAAGTTATATCTGTTTTATCTGTTTATATCTGTTATATCTGAAAAAATCCGTTTTTAATCACGTTCAAGTCCATATAACTTTAAAACTACAACTCATAGATAATTTCTGCAAAAAGTATTTTAAAGCGTGACTAATAAGCTTTAATTTATGACCTCAAACTTTATATTTTGACCATTTCTTCCAATAATTTCATAGCCTTGAAAATTTTAATGGAATCAAAAAATGTTGAAAATATGGTTTTCATTCCACAGAACTTATGTTTGTTCCATTATAATCCAGTTTTGTCAGTTGTATTTTATTGTGCACAAATTAACCTGTAAATTTCACTGCTATTTTATATTTTAGAAGTATTTCTTTTATTACTTATAATGTATCAAATGTACCTCTACTCCCAATGATTATCACTTGTCTTGTCATTACGATAGCACCCACAGTTCTTATCGGATCTTAATGAAATTTTCTATACTTATTCTAGAGGCGATTATCTTGATCAAGTTCAAAGATGGGCTGAATCGTTTAAATAGTTTTGAAATTATGGCTATTTGAAATTTTCATGATTTTTGGTGAAAATCATTTTTTAATCACTGCTAAAGCTCATATAACTTCAAAACTAATATTTATAGACAAATTCCGTAAAAATTATCTAAAAGCTTGACTAAATCTCGTATTAATGACCTTAAACTTTATGTTTCGACTATTTCTTCCAATAATTTGATACCCTTGAACTTTTTAATGAAATCAAAAATGTTGAAAATATGGTTTTAATTCCACGTAACTTATGAATTTCCCATTATAATTCAATTTTGTCACGTGTATTTTATTGTAAACAAAATAACCTGTTAATTTCACAGCTATTTTATATTTTGAAAGTATTATTGTTATTTTAACTGGGCTTGTCATGGTAACAGCGATTACAATTATGATCTCATACTAATTAAATTTTCAATACTTTATTTATGTGAAGGTTAGTTTGGTACATGACCTATATAATGTTATGTCAAATCAACTATCTGAAGTTCTCTATCAATAATAATCGTTGTCTTTTTTTACCCTCACTCCTAGAAAATGAGTATAATTTCATATCATGACTATACACTAACAAGATATGTATGTATAAAACTATTTTTTTATATCCATTGATTGAAAAATCTACCTTCCATTTTGGCTGCCGAATGGCCTTTTTTTGATAATTATGTCTTTAAACAAATTGATATTATTTTCCCGACTAGAATTTTTCATAAGGACCTAACGATGTCCTTATCAGGTTAACCTTATTTCAAATAAAATCCTGATCAGGATTAACTTATCAGGTCCTTACCAGGATATTCTCATCAAATCCTTATCAGGGTTGCCTTATTAATAATTATTTAAAAAAAAATATTAAATTGCGAAAAAAAAATAAGAGAATTTTAATTCGATCGGGAATGTTATCTATTGTATTAAGAGCATTAATTAGAGGAAGTAAACATGTTTTATATTGATGAAAAAATCCCGATGACTGCTGGGCTCGAACCTGCGGCCATCCGATTCAAAGTCCTTGATGCTATCCACTGCGCTGACATACATATGTGATCTTGTAAGTGTAAATATCATATTCATTATGATGTCAAAGAATAACTGATGAAGAAGTAAAAAATCCGTGCTGCAATGATTGACGTGATTTTTATAAAATATTCATTTGTAATTTGTTTCATTATTAGCCTGTGAATACAATATTTAAAGGGATTGGATAAGTTTTTTTATAATAAAGATTTCCTGACGAGGTCTTGATAAGGAACTCGTCAGGTCGACCCAATGGCAAATGACTTTTTTTTTAATTAGAATATCCTGACGAGGTCCTGACAAGAAACTCGTCCAGTTGACCCGATGGCAATTAACTTTTTTTCGAATAGGGATATTCTGATGAGGTCCTGATAAGGAACTCGTCCGATTGACCTGATGGCAAATAACTTTTTTTTGAATAAAGATTTCCTGGTGAGGTCTTGATAAAGAAATCGTCAGGTTTGCCCTAATAAGGCAAACCTTATATTGTCGTGGATCAATTGTCTTCGGATCAACGGTCAGTTAATCTATTAATCTCACAAGATCCTTATGCTACTTCAGGCAAATCAGGAAAAAATTCTAGTCGGGTTAGTAGTCAAGAAATACAAAAATAATCGGCTTTCCAACATAAAATAGACATAACACCATGTCGACGCGTTGACATGGTGTTATGTCTATTTTATGTTGGAAAGCCGATTATTTTTGTATTTCTTGACTATTAAACTGATATCGATTTGTTTAGACTAAATTATCAAAAAAAAATCAGTTTTCAATATTTTTCATAATTTTGCACCAAACTGAAAAAATTGAAAAAATTCGTGAGTACAGGAGAGTGTAAAAGACGTACGTCTTCTGACCAAATTTGGTGATTGCAAGTTTTCAAAAACGCAGTCAAAAAAATTATTTTAGTTTTCTTTCTTTTGTTAAAAATAGGCTTTTAACTTGGGAATCATGACAAAAGTGTTTTGTCATGGCTTTTACTTGTAAGTATTTAGGAAAAAATCGCCTTTGATTATTTTTGAATTTTACTGGTGAAAAAAAAATAAAAATCGAAAAATAGGTTTTTTTTCAATAACTCCCCAGATAGCAAAATGACGTCTTAATGAGTTTTGAATGAGTTCCTATTTATGATTTGGACGTCTCGTCAACATCTTAAAGAAGTCTTTAAGAAGTTCTCAAGATGTCGAATGAGCCACCTAGCGAACTCAGTAAGACGTCTTTAAAAAGAGTTCTCAAAGAGTTCTTTTTTCTGACTTCGTAAATAAGACTTCATTATAAATTTACTATGACGTCTTAAGGAACTCCTAATTTTAACTTAATACAGAAGTCTAAAAAAGAATACATTTAGAAGTCACAAAACTGACGTCTCATTCATGGAGTCTTCGAGAACTCTTAATTAAGAGTTCTTAAAACGACACCTTTAAGAAGTCACTATAAGAATTCTTGAGGACGCCTTCAAAAAGACGTCGTAAAGCAGTCATTTCGACTTGAATGCTGTCTGGGTCTAAAACTATTTGGGATTAAGAGCTGAAATTTTGACTGAATTTTTTTTATTTGGTACCAAAGTGATCCCTGAAGTCCCGATCGAAAACTCCGTGGAGGCCGATTCGGCATGCTTATCCGGCTATACCTTTTGTTTTTTTCAACTTTTTTAAAGGGTAACCCATTTTGCCCGCCAAAAATCAAAATTTTTAATGGCAGCTAAAAATTTTGTCTATTTACCTCGAGTATCATTAAAAACATAAAGATTTAGCGTATTTTAGTCCTCGAAAACTTATTATTTCCTTAAGTACCCCCTTCCCCCCCCCAACACTATATATATCATTCAATTAAGTATTATCATGAAATGTAAAATGATAAAGTTGAGCGTGAGAACTACAGAACATTGATGAGCGAAAAAAGACTAAAGCATTTATGTCGTGTACATATATCAGCATCCTTGATGTTATATCGTAGGCGGCGGCACCATTACATTTGCCATGATGAATAAGAGGACTAGCAATTAGCAATTAAACCAATAACTCTCCAATTGGTGATTCCATCAATGGAGTGTCGTTCCCACAGAGGAACAAAACAAAAAAGTTTAACACATAAGACTAAACCAGGTCTCTGTTCTTTTTCTTTAATTTTCACCCCTCTTCTGTTTCTCTCTCTTTTTACATCTCTTTTATTCATTATCTTTATTCTCTTCAACTTTCATCTAAAACTTTCTGTCTTTTATTTTATTTACTTTATTTCTTAATCGATACAAGAAATTACTTAACCTTTAGTACCAATAAGCTAGTATTAATTAACGCTATTGTTAATTAATCAACTTAACTACATTTCAGGAATCATTTTACATTTAATATATTTTAAATTAACATTTATAATCCTTTTCAATATATTTTAGTGTAAACAAATCAATAATCACTATTAATCTTCATATTGTGTATATATGCAAATCTAATAAACAGTATATTTATTGACTAGATTATACGTGCACCATATCTTTTCTATAAAAAGGAATCAGTAAAGTTCACTGCGAATTAGTGAATATGCACTGGGTACCAGCTATAAATATACCACTGGTTGTCAATGAATGTTTTCGATTGAAGAAATAATGATTATCGCTAAATAAACCTCTCGAAATTAAAAATCTAAATGGGAACCAAAAATTTGCCCATTACGCGATTTTTGGTGAAAACGATAAATTCAAAGCTTTGAGGCACTACGAAAAAAAAAATCGCAGCGCTTTGAAATTTTCAGGTTTTTTTCAGGACTCTTCGAGATTGAGAAGTTACTGACAATTTTCTTCGTTCATTCAGTAATACAAGGTTATACCAAGTTATCCAAATATCCTTAATAAGAATTTTTACCTTTTTTCTTAAGGTAGTACGAGCACCAAGGCACTTATGAATAAAAGTCTTGATTTTTTTTTATATGAAGTTGAACTAACTTTAAACCAATTCTGAAAATTTTAGGGGGGGGGGGTTGCCCGATTATTTAAATAAATAAATGACTTCAAAAGTAGGCATATTTAACATTGGCTTTATGGTAAAACGGTAGATGGATGATATGTTTTCATAGATTTCTCCAAAACTAGTCGGTGAAAATTAAAAAAAAACTATTTAAATCAAAGTTGAAACCTTAATAAATTATTTAAAACAAAAAAAAACCCGTTGTGCCCGACTAATTAAAAAGATATTTAATTTAACAGATCAACTTTTTCAAGCGTTGATTATTTTTCGTACAAGCTGGCAACACTGTAGACCATTAAAAAGAGATAAAATATATTGGAAAGAGATAAAAACAAAGTAATAATCATATTAGTGAAGTAACCTAACCTACAAAATTTAACTTGTATTTATACACAGCGGTATTTTTTAAAATTTGTCTAATCAAAAATTTCTATATGTCAATAATAATAGTAAATATTATTATAATTAATGAATTAATATTAATTATCAATATGACTATGAGTGTGAATGTAGCAGACATCAGACAAATTTAAAATTATTAATAAATAGAGTAAATTATTAATAAACTTCAATTTTTCAAAAATGCGCGTTTGAAAAATTTTGAAATTAATAAGTGCATTTCTTGTAAATATTTTTTTTTTAATTATTTACTCTATTTATTAATAATTTAAAATTTTTCTAACGTCTGCTACATTCATACTCATAAATTATTAATTTTTAAAAATATAAATAAGTTAATACATAGTTGTAGGTACATAATTATTAATAATTAAAAACAGTAAACATTTTTATAATTATTTATCTTTTTTATTAAATTCAGTGTCAATATTTTGAATAATTTAACGATTTTTCGTACAAAACTTTTAATAATAACTGATAATTTTGTCACTAAATTGACACTTGGTTACACTCGACGTTTATTTTGAATTTACAAATAACAACAAGAAATAATTATCGCAGTAATGACAGTGTTGCCATACGTACTGTCACGGTCACGTGATCATCATCACCCCTTTACCGCGCGCTCAGAGCAGCCTATCCCCACCATGCCTTCCGCTCGTACTACCTTAATCAACATTGTCGCTTCGAAAAAATTTTTTTCATTTAAAGCCACTAATTGTGTTTTACAGAGAATGTTCCGCAGTTTTTAAAACTCTACTACCATTCCCTGTACGATCAATACGTCGAGTTCTCGATTGTCAAAGTCAAAATTGAATTTTTTACTTTGATCGGCGATAACTCCGCGCTAAATTGTCATAGAGACTTTTTAAGGGCGGAAAATCAAAGGGCATTAAATAACGTAAAAGAGCTTTATAGTAAAATTATTAAAAAAATTTTTTGAGGCCCATAGACCAATTTTTAAATTGAACAAAAATTTGGAAATTTTTTTTTACGTTGGTCTTCTAAGGATTACTCCGGAACCGTGTATGATAAAAATTTTTTATATCCAGATCTGAAAACTAGACACTTGAAGCGACAATTTGATTTTTTTTGTTTTTGCTGTATGGCTATCTTCCTCTCAGTTACAGCATGTTAAAAATCACTTAAAAATTTGGAATGTTTTTAATATCCCTTAATTTATGTGACTTGTGTAAAATGAAACTCACTGAGACTGCTATTGAATTTTTACTAATCCAGACATTTTTGAACACGGTGGGATTCGAATTCAAGCCTTGTCAGTATTCCAGTTCGGGAGCAAGCACGCTGACAACTCGGTTCCAAAAACTATTGTAATATCTTAGGGTATATGCCAAATATAAGTAAGATATAATATACTTGATATTATATCTTACGTATTAAAAGTTACAATCGCAAATATAAATTTTTTCTCGCTAAGTAGCAATTTTCCATTAACGATGTATAAAAAACAGGCAAATTACCTTGACGAAATTTCATTTGATATTTTAATTTTTATAATACTCGAGTTATTATTACAATTTTTTCAATCGTAGTTTGAAAATGATGTGAAGTTTAATTTATAATCTTACGAATTGTACTAACGGTATATAAATGAATTATTTTTGCGAAATTTTTATTAACATTACTTGAGTAATTAGCGATTTCTCTGTTGTTTTCAAGTAAAAATCACTATTTACTTTATGTTAATATTTTTCATTTCATCTAGTGAGTTTTATAGAATGAATGAGAACAAAAATAAGTTTTGTAGTAATTTATTTTGAATAAATTGTAATATTCAAATTCTACTCTCCCAAATTTTGTTCACTCAAAATCGTAATACAAAGAGATTTTTAAATATTGTTATTTGAAGAATGATTGTTCTAAGATAGTTGTTGATTTCTACTATCTTCTATTCAATTATTACTAATCTGATTTATGATTTTTATAAATCGTGAAATTAACAATACCAATAGTAAGATCAACAAAGAAATGGAAATTTTTATGAATAATAGTAATTTTTGGTGTTGATTGTAAATTTTTTTTTCTGAAAGTATTTCTTGACTCACGACTGTAATTATTAATTAATTCTGATATGCACTTTTTCAGTCTTTATGATAAGATCGATTATATCATTTTTATTCCAACACCCGGTCGCTTTATTTTATAATCAATTAGCACCTGATTATCTACTAGCACGCGACATAGAATGGAAAAATTTAGGTTTACGGTATCTAAATGGATGTGCTTAAGAGGGTGCGACCCCAGTTTTTTATACTACCACCAGTCATATGCAGATATATATATATATATATATATATATATATATACAGGCTATTAGGAGGTGTAACGATCACTGCAACATGCTGGTGAGTTATAAGTGATCCAGTCAGTACCTCCCTATTTCTTTTTATCAAGGAGATCCATCATTTTTCTTAAGTCATTTGTTCAATGAAATCATCAATGCGAAATTTTATTCTTATATATATTTTTTTAACAATACAATAAATTATTTTACGATTGAAAGTTAAATAAAAATTATTCTAATCTCCTTTATATCTGAATGATTTAACATTTTTATAAAATGGCATTCGGTAGTTATTGAATATAAAATAAAAAATTTCGTTATTTATGAATTTATTCTTTAATAAATCGTAAAAAATATTTGAGCTATGAACATATGAATGATAACAATGACAAAATGATTCCACTTATACGTAGATATTTTCTGTGATACTTGAGCAATAATCTCAATTACAACAATTTATCCATCCATGGAAATTTAAAAGCGGTATACAATTTTTTAATAGAGTAATACCGGGAATCGTATGAATCTATGTAATAACCAGTATATGTCTAGAATATGTATATATATATTTATATATATGAAATAACCATAATGGAGGCTGTATAGATTTGTTGTAGAGTAATAGAAATAGAGATAAGCTGCCTCAGGAATCCTATTTAATTGTCATTTTACGAGAAACCACATTCCTGTCTAGACAAATGTAATTTAAGCTAAAGAATCATGGTACGGACTCCAATAGTAGTAAGGACACCATCGAGTCATCAAAAAATCAAGTCCGTAAAAAATTCATTCACAACTATTCTCTAAGAACAAATTAGTGAAAATCACGTGACAGTCACTACTTGGCAGTGAATAGTCACTTATTGCCAATGAAAAGTATACCACTATTTGAGTTAGTGACATACTTTTTACTTGTAAACAGTGAAAAGTCACTATTTTTACGATTTTAAATTTAAGAGAATATATAAGATCAAAAAAAAAAGAAAAGAAACCTTATTTTCTGTACATTATATAGAGAAAAATATTAATTGAATATTACTGTCACTAGTAATCATCAGAAATCAATTATAAAATAGAAATATTGATAAATGAATGCTAGCAATTATTCAAAAATTTTAAATATTGAAGTTCTTATGGCACTGTGATAATAACAATGAAAAAAATCTGGGCAACGGTTGGCCCTACAGGTCAGCCCCAAAACTTCCCGCTGTTTTCAAGCTCCTTGAGATTTTGAAAACATTATTTTGAAGAGATTTTCTAGCTCAAAAGCAGTTATGTATTGCATTGAATTACGATAATTAAAAAAATCTGAAAAAGTTGATGACATGAAACTCTCAATTTTTGTCTACGATCATTCTCGAAATAACGTATACGCGGAGAAAAAATTATAGCTCTCAGAAGTATACTGTATAGTAAAAGTAAAAATACGCATTACTTGTCTACTAGATTGTTACTGCAACGATCTACTGTATCGATCTGACAACATGACGTTAGATAGCTCTGAGACTTATACGGTATCACTCTGAGCCCTATCTGACGTCCCACGCGTTGTAAATTATATGGGATATTTAAAAACCTTTATCATTCTTAAATAAATCATAAACAAATAACTTTGATTGAATAATATAATTTATAAAACTGATTTATTAGTAAGTTATAGTCTAAATAAATTTTAAATATTAAAATAAATATATATTTCAACATCACGATTATTTTTTACATTTTTATTCATTAAACGTCTACTAGCAACAATTATACAATAGTCAAAACAGTTAGAGCAAAAATGGATGTTTAGTAAAGTTAGACGGTGCCGTGTGATGTGACGACTACGGAAAGTCGTATAGGGCTCACAGCTATCTAATAGATAGTTACAGGAACGATACGGTATTGTTATCATAAGTATACGTGTGGTAACAATCTACGACTTGCTTTACTTTAGATCGTTCGAGGAGCTATACTTTTTTCCGTGTAGATTTTGACAGAACTAAATGTAAATAATCCTGGTAAAGAGTGAAAGGAGTTTTGAATTAGACCACGAACTCGAAATGAAAAATATCTGAAAAAAATTAGAGGATAGTAATTTCTTTAATGTTTTTTGACGATAGAATTTAAACTAACGAACCAATTGTTATGAATTATGCAGTGATAAAAAAAGACCGTAAAGTTAAGGATCTGGTATAATTTTTAAATCATTTAGTACACTATATGATAGTTCAATATAGTAATATTATGACATCTCGGGAAAAAAAATTTATATATAATTATATAAAATTTTAGATAAATGCTTCGATAAAATTAGATATGAGTTTTGGTTTTATCTTATTTTGTATAGTTATATATAATTTTGTATAAGCGGCTGAGGCAGCCGTTCGGCACGCTCAAACAAAGGTCTCTGATCGCTAGGCGCGGGATAAAGATCCAGTGATCGGTAAGATGGGAATTTTATCGATCACTGGAGCTTCACCCAAACTGAAACTGTACTGGCTAGGTTTTCTCTGTGGTTTTCCTAGCCACTGCACCTCCATTGCACAAGGGAGGTTGCAGGGCATCACCGTAATGATGCAGTATAGTATAAGCACAAGTCGGGCCACAGCCGCACAATGAAAAGCAGAAGGAGAAGTAAAGCAGTTTGCGATATAAAGGTAAAAAGTGTAAAAAGCGGTAATGGCGGCTATACACTAGAAAACAATTGAAAAAAATATAATTTTATATATTTATATATAACTTTATAAAAGTTATGTATACAATAATTGTCATAAAAAAAAAAAAATCCCGCCGACTCGTGGACTCGAACCCGAGTCCTCCTGGTCCAAAGTAATGGTTACCATAATATTATAGTAATGGTTACCATAATATTATGGGAATAATTCCCATAATATTATAGGAATGGAAGTCAATCCTGTCTTCGTGAGACTAACGAAACAGCTTTTGCTGTATGATATAAAAATGATTAATAAATATAGTTAAAGTATGAATATTTTATTATTTATTTAAGATATATATCTAGTATAGGTTAATAAAAAAATTTTTAATTCAATTTAAACTTTATTAAATTTATCTTTTAGGGATATAACGCTTATTATTTAAAGTTACTAAATTACTTAGCTTACAAATTTTAAAATATTCTATTGAAATGCAAGCCCAAATATTTTTCGTGTCGAGAACCAATTTTAGCTTAGCGATAATGACTTCTTTGGTAAATTAAAAAAAATGAGAAGCTACAATTTTTGAATTTAACTAAAATGTTTTAAACTTAACTAAAAATTTTTTAATTTCATATCTCAGTTTTTGATAACTTAATTCATTGTTAAAACTTCAAAATTTTTTTGCTGTCATCCTGCTTTTGGTCTTGTTAGTCTGTTTTTAAGAAATTTGAAAAGAGTTTGTATACTTCATAATATTTATGATTGTGGTAAATTGAAAAATTGTATAGACTTTATCAAATTTTATAAATCATCATAAAATCAGTTATTCCGAATAATATTACATTATTCGATCATATCTAAATTATTTTTAAAAATGTTATGACTACACCCGCACAGCTTAATATTCACTCAGAAATTCCCATTAGATAGAATTTTTTAGAACTCAATTATATAAAATTTTATACAATTATATAAAAAATATTTATTAATTATTTCAGAGTCTATACAATCGAATGATCTAAAATTCGATCGAATGATCTAAAATTCAGGAGAAAGTTGATGGTTAACCAGCTTTTTTGCTTACCGCAAAAACCATTTAAACTGGTTGATTCATTAAAAAGATATAAAAAGCTTACATACATGCATACATACCTCCCCCCCCACACACACACAGATACACACATACACAAACACTCAGGCATCATTTTAACGTCTAAATCTGATGAAATTTCGATTTTCGAAAATCGGAGGGAAAACAATAACTTCTTGAATGCTTCGAAAATCGTCAAATTTTTTAGCGGGAAGTTAAAAGTCCTGTATTCTCTTGATAAGCCAGAGGGTATTTCACACTCGGCCAAATTTTGTATCGTAGAGAACGGTAATGTAGCGTTATTTAAGTTGGTTACAAACCCTTCACATTGGTACACACACCAGTAGCTAGAGAATCTTAACAGCCTCGAGTTCATTGTAAGACCACACTTTTAAAAAACCGGGGTGTTCGTTGTCCCGTGAAAACACCGCGGGGGCGGTGACACGCATAAAATAGTAAACTAACCCCATTTGCTTCACTTTTTGATTTTTAGCCTCGAGGCATTGTGTTTATGGATAACAAATTTTAACAGAACATCTAAAGAAAATAAAATAGGGTAAAGTTTCGTTGATGTATTAAATGAGTCAGTTTACATTTTTAAATAATGACGAAAAAGTTCGTACTTATTCTTATAATTTTGCAGACGTAATAAAAAATGTAAATTATACGATTAAATATTTCATGTTTCTTTTTTCTTGTAAAAAAATTAATTAATTGCAGGTAGGCTTTAAAACGCGACGACTTTGAGGTAGTGCTCTACTCTTAACACGTCAAGGCCAAATAATTTCCTGGCTTTAAAATTACTCTATTACGTTCACATTTTATCCATAAGTTAATATCAGTATACGTATATTAAGAAACGATTTGTGAAAAATTATTTTAAGTTTTTTAGAAAACAATTGTTCTGCAATTTTAAAGAACAAAACAGTTTAAACAAAATTTTACTTGGACGTCTGGATGTCCGTATGTACAGATTTTTTGTCTGTTTTGTATTTAGTCATAATAACGGTCGAAACAATTATCGTATCGAGAGCTGGTTTTATAATTATTTTCAGAGTTTTGTTTAGTTGATCTATTTTGATTTTTACTATTTAATCCATATCGGTTTTTTTTTTTTTTTTTTTTTTTTTTTTTTCTAATTAATTAACCTTTCGTTACTCGCGCTATGAGCGTGACGCTGCCTTTTTGACTAAAATTGCAATGAAAGTTACTGTATGGGTATTTGAGTCTTTATACTTAACCAATTCTCTCTTTAAAATCTATATTTTTGTTATATATGTGTATAATTAATAAATATACATTTTAAATATAAAAAAAGTATATTTATGTACAACAAGAATGTGAAAAAGCGGCACAGTGTTCATTATGCGAGTTAAATCGTCGATTCAATTATTGTAACCACGTTGCCAAACTTACTGTTGTTACTGTTAGAAATAATTCATTACAGCAGTATAATTTGGCAACGTCGCATTTCATTTAGCATGGGCGGCACAGTGCTCGCCGCGCGATGAAAATCGTCGGGCGAGTGGACGCGAGTAACGAAAGGTTAAAAGTAATGACCGGCGGTAAAATTTTGAATATAACCCACTAAATTTCCATTTTTTAACTTCACACTATAAAAATTCCAAATTTTCAAAAAAAAGGAAAGTTATTGGTTTCGGTCCAATTTTCGAAAATCGTGTTCTCATCAGATGTTGACGTTTTGCGGTCTTAGGAAGGTATTCTGACTATTCCTGGATGGACGTCCGTGTGTATGTGTGTGTGTAAACTTTTTTTGTCCGATGATATCTTTGGAACATATTAACCGATTTGAACGTACTTGATGGGAATCGAAAAGGCTCACCAAGACTTCAAATCGATTAGATTTTATAGTCGATTGGTCATGTAGTTTACAAATTATACGAAAAATAAAAATTGAAAAATTTTATTTTTTAGATAGATTTCTTTAGAAATCGAACTATTGCAATGGGTCTCATGATTGAACTATCAAAGAATTTTGCCACCATATATCTTATGTTACCTAGTAGAGTCAAAAAATACCATCCACTCAAAAGTTTATATATGTATATGTATATATATGGGCAGATCCATTACTTTTCGACGAAAGTGTGTGCACGTGGGTCACCGATTTTAACGTCGATTTTTTTTTTCGAAAGTAGGTTAGAAAAAGAAAAGATTCTGAAAATTTCAGCTCGATGCGATCAAATCCAGCCGCTGAAGAATTTTTTGAAATTGGAAAAAAGTTGATTTTTCAGTCATTTTCAAATATTCATACCTCAGCTTCTATATAACTTAAAGCTTCTATCAATACGGCATTTTTCTCTGTTAACATGATATTTTCAAAAAAAAATAACTCATTGATTTGAACTTAAGTCCGGCTTAGCTATAGGTTTCTAACTGGGCTACTGTTTAAATAATTTTTTTCCAATTTTCAAAGTGCTCTCAAATCTACAATTTTTTGACTAAAGAGATGATCAAGAGCTCAAATTTTTCGTTGAAGCATGCTCTATTGATTTCTACCCTATTTTTTGCTAATTGCTGCTATGTCTTCGAAATACAGCCACATAAAGCTGATTGATTTCTTCAAAATCGCTGTTTTCAGATACCCACAACTTTTTTCAATCAATTCGAAATCTTTCAAAAATTCCAGAGATTACACATCATTCTATTCCCAAACAGCCCTGAATAATTTTAACTTTGGTTTTAATCTGGTTTCGGAGCTATGAATTTTTAAAACTGCCGAATTTTCAACTTTAAATAATGTTTTTCGAACTTTTACCATCAGTTTTATAATTTTGCAGTATCAATTTATACTTTTTCGAAATCCCAAAATGGAGAAAAAGGCTAAATCGTTTCGTCATAAGTAAAAATAAACAATCAAGACGTCCGATTTTTTTTGCGAGTTTTATTAGTTGTTTTTAACTTATTCAAATTTATATATTTTTCTTCTATTCTTAACAAATTCATGTTTGTTTTATGTGTTTCAAAAATATATTCCTAATTGATTTTTTACATTTTCAACAATACTTATATCATATTCATTTTAATCAATAACCTACTGAGCCTTATTTTCGATTTCCCGCCCATTTATTGTAAATAATATGTCAATGAGTCCGTGCTTAACAACAGTCAACATATCTTGCATTGTTTACGTTCATAAATTGTAATACGTCAGTGAACATACCTAAGTAGGTTTTCTAAGTTTGGATTTCAAACAACTAAATATAATGTTTTTAATGAGTAGTTTAGAATTTTAAGATGACCATATTCATTTTTTCGCTTTAATGTATTAATTAATCAGAACACTAAGTGAACACCTCTTATTATAGTTAGACATTAACCTCAGTTGTCAAAATGCGTTTGATGAATGCGAAAAAATATATAAATTTAAATAAGTTAAAAACAACTAATAAAACTCGCAAAAAAAATCGGACGTCTTGATTGTTTATTTTTACTTATAACGAAACGATTTAGCCTTTTTCTCCATTTTGGGATTTCGAAAAAGTATAAATTGATACTGCAAAATTATAAAACTGATGGTAAAAGTTCGAAAAACATTATTTAAAGTTGAAAATTCGACAGTTTTAAAAATTCATAGCTCCGAAACCAGATCAAAACCAAAGTTAAAATTATTCAGGGCTGTTTGGGAATAGAATGATGTGTAATTTCTGGAATTTTTGAAAGATTTCGAATTGATTGAAAAAAGTTGTGGGTATCTGAAAACAGCAATTTTGAAGAAATCAAAGTGGAGAGCGATGTGGAGAGATTGGACTGTACATTTTTTCCTATATATATAAATATACTCTGTTATTGGCCTTTTATTTGAATCGTTTATTTGATAAAGTCAAGAAAAGAAAATTTTTCAGGAAACACAAAAAACCTTTTTCTGGAAAAACTTGCCATTAAAATAATAAATAAATAATTGAAGACAATAATGTTAGCGTCTCTGAAAAAGATTCAAACAAGAAAAATTCCATTTTTTAATTGAAACTACTTAAAAAAATTATTTAGTTGATTGACTTATGGGGTTTTTCAACCAAACGGAAGAAAAAGTTATAAAATCATTGTTTTTTTAATTTTTTCTACTCAAATAATTTATGAGACTGATGAAATGAAGTATATAATATGTATTTAAACTCTGAAACTCGGAAATTACAAAAAATAATAATTAATTTAAGCATTTTAATTAGATATATTATTTTTTTTTTTCCAAAAAAAGTGCGAATTTTAAATAAAAAAGAAAAAATTATTTCTATAAAACTAAAACTGCATATGTTTATTTGTCATTGACTTATGGGGTTTCTCAATAAAATGAAATTTCTGTCACCCCGTCAATTGTTCTCTAAACGTTGATTTGATGCATATTTTTATTAATTTCTATGGAGGGACATCCAACGAACCCAAAAATGCAAAAAACCCAATTTTGAAAAAAACATGATTTATGGGGTTTTTCAAATAAACGATTCATTTATTCTTTCAATATTTAAATCATTTACTTCATTCTGTATATTATTTGAAACCACTTCTTTGATCAAGTTAAGAAGAATTTTCGATCTTGTACCGTCAAAGAATATTTCGTGTTAATATAAAAATAAATTGATTGAGGAAAATATAATATATGAGCGTTTGAGGTGTGCTCTTTTGGATTTCCTAAATTTTTGTGTTTAGTATTAAAATTGTTGGTAAAGTGGCATATATGATAATATTAATAATATATTATTTTTATAAAAACAAAGGAGTAAGTAGAGACAGAAAAAGCCAATCAGTTATTTCAGGGTCAGTATAGCGTGAAAATAGAATGTAAAATGTTCGCTGACCCTCAATGGCATTTTCTAAAATAGCTCTGAATAACGTTGGGGGGCAAATCTTGGACACAGGGTTGATTTGACGTCGTATGACGTGCCAGCCACGTGACTATTTTACTAAAATGACAATATCTGGCTTGTGCTACGCCGGACGAATGTTAAATATAGGATATTCAAATAATGTCCGTGTTCCACTCACCAGATTCGCACACACTTTTTGTCGTTCCGTATGCATCGACCGTTACATGAGAATATGGAAAACGGATCCGATCGATACCCACTACATATATTTTATAATCTTACATTCATGCTATTGCATTCAGTACAAGCTCGATTATATTTATAAACTTTCATTTTTATTAAAGTACAAAAATAAAGAAACGTATATATATCATATAAATAAAAATATGAACTTTTTGATAAATATATTATCTTTTGTGGCATTGGAAACTTTATAGTCAATGAATTCAATATACATTGAATGACCAGCATGTACGTATATCCTTAAAACTAGACTTGACCATAGATCAGTGTGAGTTTCGGGGCAAATTTTGAATGGACACAACGTGCTTGACTACCTTTCCTTTATCGGAAACGCCTTCTTTTATATGCATAGTCTTATTTCCTTATAGAATATTAACTATGGAGCCGTGAAACAGAAAAGATTAACTGTTTCTTCCTCATTAATCCCGTCATGAAATTTTTTATTTTGGCCAAAAAATAGGCTCCTGAATTTTTCTAGTCAAATAAATATGTATACAGGAAAATAAAATAAGACAAAATTACTATGTATAGTCTAATCGCGTTATAAATTCGCTTACAGGGGTGTAGGGGAATATAATTCTAAGAATTTTAGTACCCCCACTTCAGCTCAGCAGTCAACCGCTGCAACTCACACTTCCCTTACTTTACAAGCGTGTGAGTGTGTACATGATTATTTCCATAGTCATGGAAGGAAAATGTCGTTAATAGATATATAAGTCGATGAACTCATAACGCGACTCGTCGTATCGGAATATGATAACTTTTACTGCGCTGAGAAAATTAAATGATTGGAGTTATCATCTAGTGACGGTAAAATTTTTACTATCAATCTGATAGTAGTGAATATCATCATATGATTGTGTAAATCATCTAGATTGTAATAGTTACCATCTGGATGATAATTGTTACGATCATGGATGTTAACTCGAGTTAATTAGGATTATTATTCTAAATAGTTATATTTATAATTTCTGATGGTAACAGGTACCATCAGAAATTATAATAGTTACCATCTAAGATAATTAGAATAACAATTAATTCGATTATAATGAAACCGTCAGACGAACCATCATCTATAAGGCTAAAAAAATACTAAATGTTAATAGGGGAGCCTGGGACACGAAGGCCCTCTTCAAAAATTAGGTAAAAAAGTTTTTTTTTCATTTTCCGTCAAGTTATGACCTCTGTAATGTTTTTATCATATTTTTAGGCATATTTCGACTGATTCTTCCGAAATAGACGGAAAATCAACGAATTTGATGGTTAAAAGCCACAAAAAGAAAAAACTGGCTTAAGGGGGCCTTTGTGTCCCAGCTCTCCTAATGACCAAATTTTATTAATTGCTCAGTACTTGCATGATTCTTATTTCGATGAGTATAGTCAATCATTCAAAGTTATTGACAGAAGATATCTCACTTGGAAATTTTTATTTTACGCTGGTCTAGACAACTGTACAGTAACTTATTTAAACATTTTAAACAATAAAATTTACATTACTAAATTATGGATTTAAATAGAAAATATTTGTTTACAATTTAATAGTAAAATTAAAATAAGGCTAGTACGCCAATGAAGAGTTTATAATATAAATAATTTTAATACTTGTGTTTTAACTTTTAAAAAATTATCATTTTTTTTTTTAAATTTTATAAATAAAACTTGAGTATGTTCATCATATTTTTATTCGAAAATTTACGATTTTACAAATCTAGGCAGCCCATTTTACCACCTCCCCCCTCCTAAACACTTCATGTCAAAAATTTTGGGGGGGCCCATTTTGCCTCAGTGTCCCATTTTGCCCCTCCCCCCCCGCCTCAAACACTTTTCATGTTAAAAATTTTGGGCGGCCCATTTTGCCCCCAAATATTTTGAGGCATCCAAAATTTCAGGGGGCCCATTCTGCCCTCCCTTTCTCTACTTGAAAATTATTGAATTTTCGATCAATTTTTTCATAATATTAATTACTATGCCTGATAGTAACTGTAATCATCCTGATGGTAACTGTTATCATCCAATGATTGTTAATCCTATTAACAAAAATTGTAACACTAACTACCTTTGCATTTAAAATCGTTCTTATCATCCTAGATGATTGGAGCTAAAAATTTAGGATAATAAACACAATCATTTATTTTTCTCAGTGTGTTAACATAAGTAAAACTTACTAGACAGAAATAAGAAATTCGTAAGTTTTACTAGGTCTTGATCATAATTAGGGTAAGAGCACCAGTACCCAGCTCCTAACTAGTAGCCAGCCGGGCCTATACTTTAACATTGGCTCAAAATATATATAGATATAATTTAACATGAGTTGGCTGGCTACTCGTTTGGGGCTGGGTACTGGTCCTCTGACCCTATTACAATTACAAAGTTTTTTACTATTATCATCTTATACATAAAAAAAAGGATTATTTGAACCAAGGAATTTACTCTCTAGAAATGAATTAGTAAAATTCACTGCAAATCAGTGGATAGTCACTGTTTCTACAGCTATAAGTATACCATTAGTTCGACGAGTGGTATACTTTTAGCTGGTTCCCAGTGCATATTCACTAATTCATTCCTAGAGAGTACCCCATGCAGGAGCTGCCAGAGTTGAACGACGAGGCCCTACTTGGCCCAGCACTGGGAAATCTAGCTTTGGCACACCTATATTGGCACATGCTTGGCTCGTGATTGGGTACTCATCCCTGGCCATCCCAATCATTACCCGAGTCTGGGCCCGGACTGGCTAACCTAGCCTTGGCCGTTACAATGATTACACAAGCTTGGGTCAAAACTGGGTTCCCCTGCCTTAGCCATTCAATGGTAAGCCAGGCTTGGGCCACGGTAGAATTACCCAAGCTTGGCTAAACCTATGGTTTAATAAGTAGATCATATAAATGTATCAGTTTAACATTTTAGTAGATTCGTCCAGTACCTACCGTTCAGACCCAGCAATCAGAAGGACGGCAGTTTGCTGCCAGAGTCCAGCAGAATTTTCACCGAGTTTTTTCACATGATTTACCTCCCTTAGATAGTTTAAACGTTAATGATGATGAATTCTACGAGGTTAATAATAATAAAATTATTTTTTAGTCAAATTTATTTATTTCGTCGATGAATGAGCCAGCTCTGGCAACGAAGTATGGACCAGGTCTAGCAACCAGGTCTTGCCCAGTATTAATATTCCAGACTTCTACCAAGGCTTACAAGCTTCGCCCAAGGTTTGACATACTTGGGCCAAGGCTGGGCCCGTCGTACTTGCCTCTCTGGAATGTTCTTTCTAACTGTTTCCCTGAATCAAGCTTACATTTTGTATTTGATTGAAATATCAATAAAATTTGGATTTAGAATTTAATTTCATTACTGAATAAGTAACTGTCTCGATTCAAGAGTGAAATTTTTCAGCTTGAAAAACTTTTGCATTTGTTCAGAAACATTTCAGACTCATCTGCAAGGTATTTAGATTTTGGATTAAGTATGTTTTTTTTGGATTAAAATAATTTGAATTTTAACTCGAGTATTTTTTTAACGCATTAGTCGTTTTTTTGACGTATATTAGTCATTTTTAATATCAACTAAGATAGCACAGATTACTGTTCCTACAGTAAAAATCCAGAATATACTATGATCAAACGATAGTTTTTATTGTATCAACATAATAGTGCACTGATAAAAATCGTGTTTTCTTCCGAAATACGCTGCGTACTTGGCCTATCTGCACTTGAGTCAACTGAATTTCGATTGATTCAAAAACATGAAAATTGAAACAAGTTCACAGGGAAGTTTGAATCAAAGACTTTACGGTTTTAGGCTTACTATAGGAATATTTCTGTCAAAAACAATGTATTTGATGAAATGAAATGTGATATTACATTAAAAAAAAAGAGATGGAGCTAAAGTCGTCTATGTCTGTGATGAAATCAACTATGAATTTGAAAAAAAAATACTGTTTTGATTAATAGAAATCATTGTTTTCTTTCAATCAATTTTGTAAATGTTGTTGATGAAAAGTTTTATGCAATTGTCTCAACTAACTTTTTATTTTCCTTAATATATTATAGTCGTGAGTCAATCATATAATTTACTAAATGATAATACAAATGACTTTGAACTAATTGAATACCTTTTGGCCACAATGAACTAGTGCCACTGATTAAATTTTATTTAATTTTCATATGACTACTTATTTGCTACCTGCAATGTACTTTTGTAGGTGAAGAAGTTAAATATTTAATTGATTGCGTGTGTCCACAGTAAATGAATACATTGAAAAAAAAAATTTTATCGAAATTTATTATTTCTAGAATATTCAAGGGCACTAATGGAATACAAAAATAATTTCTTTATTACCTGAAACGTCCTTCGTGAAAAAAATAAATGTTAAAATATAAAAAAATTTGGAAAATCCAAAAGTGCACGACTCTTAATGCTCATTTATTATGAAATAATGAAATAATAATAAAAAAAATGGCAGGAAGCAGGAATAAATTTAAAATATATACAATTTTCTTTCATTAAAATTTTTTATGTTTTTTAATTATATTAGTATTTTTTTTACAATTATAAAAGAACCTACTCAAAATATATCGATTAATAACAAAAAAAACTATATGTAAATAAAAAAAAAATGAAGAAAATTGAATTGAAAAAATTCAGGCTTACCAATTGGCAAAAAAAAAACAGATGTAGTAGGACGGTAATGCGCAAGCGCCCCTGGTGGAATAAATGTACGTATTATGTACAGATATATCACCATCCATGTTGATTTTACATAGATATATATATATGTATAGTTATACAGCCTTTTTATTCTTTTATCAATTGTAATTAAACGACACTGAGTTACCTAGCCATTTGCAATAGGGGACCTACGAATCTTTCAAAGAATTAAAAAAAAACAAAATTTGATTCAATCACTGGATTTTTTCGTAAGTTATCGTGTATACGGATTTCATACTTGACGGACAGGAAATTTTTTAAACTATTTTGATGTTTTTTCTGTTTTTATTAGACTAAATACATTTTTAAAAAGTATGGAACTAATCTCCATTAAATTATCTTCAAAATAGTATGCAATATATCTTAATTCCGTGAACTAACAAGGGTATAATAATTAAAATACTTGCCCAAGTGAGGCGAAAAAAATTTTTCGATCGTAAAGCACACTCTGATGCTTCGCATCAAGAGTCGTGCAAAATATATATTTTTAGTATGAAAAAAATATAGTCAAAATACATGAAAAATATATAAATATATATATAATATATGTGTAAAAAATATATTTCTAGTAGCTAACTTTTCACCGATTTTCGTATATATTTTACATATTTCAAATGTAGCTCAAATATATTAAAAAAGGGATGGGAAGAGCAAAACGGGGTACTTAAGGAAATCCACAGTTCTTGAGGACTCAAATTCAGTAAATCTTCTTTTCTTCAATGATTTTTCAAGTGATTTTGGAAGGTTTAAAAAACATTTGAAAAATAAATTTTTTTTTTTTTTTATAAAATTTTGGGGGTACCCTATTTTGCCTCCCTTTTTCCTATATCTTAAAATATATGAAACATAAATCTATGAAAATATAAAAAAAATATATTGCAAATACTTAAAAAATAAATAATTTTATTATATTTTTTTTTCTTATGTTGTTGCACTGAAAAAGAAATGTGGTTATCGTAACAATCTGAAGTATTGCTAATGGCAGATAGTTGTCATAACAAATCTTTAACTTGGCAATACTAGATTGCTGCATTGACTATCTTCAATTTTAAATAGAAGTATTGTCAATTTAACCATATTCTTTGGTTATGTTGCCCATACTTGGTATTGCTGTTTTAACGATTCCTATAGATTGGTATTATAGCAATCCAAATTGTTGATATAGTAATCCATATGGTTAATACAGCAATCCGGATTGTAAATATACCAATACGTATTGTTAATATAGCAATACGTATTGCCGTAGCAAGCATCTATATAGATAGTTGATTTAATAAAACATTGTATGGGTAAAATAGCAATCTAGCTTTTACGCGAATAAAGTATTGCTATATTAACAATCTACGATTTTCCAAACTTTAGATGACTACTATAACCTAACGGTATTGCTATTACAGCAATATTTTTTTTTAGTGTGGTTAAATTAAAAATATATGTTTTATATTTTCATAATTACATTTTTTTATATATTTGAAATATATTATTAATATAATTTTTATATATTTTCAAACATGCATTTCTTATACACCTTAAAATATATTTTCCATGAGGCACTGAACGTAAATAAGCAGCGGTAAGAGTAGTTCAGTGCTCGCCACTAGATCGCACCCAACCCCTTGTGCTGTTCCTGGTTAGATATATATTTCATAGTTGTTATATTCTATACTTGAAAATAATTCTGGCACGGCTACTCCACTGTCGTCCGACATAGTGACAAGTGCCTCTATTGATAATAATATACTATATCCTATATTACATTGTGACAACAATGTCGAATTTTGGTTCCTTGGATAATTTTTTTTTTATAATCCAGAAATATAAAGTACGTCTCAAGTAATAAAAAAAGTGATTTTTGTTTTCAATACATGCTCTTGAATAATCTAAAAATAATAGGTTTCGGTAATTTTTTTTTTTTTTTTTTCAGTATTCATTGACTCTGGAAACACTCTGGTTCCATTCTATTCTACAAAGTATTACTTTGATGCAAGATCGATCATTAATGACTCGACAACTTAAATAAATTGCAGTAACGATATATGAATTTCGTACAATTTTGGTGTTTTAGAAGAAATCCCGGGAAAAAAAATTCATGTCTGACCATATATGATCATATATAAGCACTCATATATGGTCATATATCAAAATTGGCCATGTCTGATCATATATGATTAGATATGATCATATATGATATACATATAGGTTTGACAAAAATTATTTAAAACTAAAAAAATTACGTTTAAATTTTATTTTTCATTAACATTCATGGAAATTTATTTATATATACATAGCTTAGGATGGGCCAACAAAAATAACTAATTTTTTTTCTTTAGTTACCGTGAAAATATCGTTAAAGATGTTGAAAAAAAAATTCTGGTAAAGTTTAAGCTCTTAATATTAATATTAAGAGGCTCCGCTTTGTGATATTTAATTTCCTATTTAAATAACATGGAAAAAAAGAATTTTTAAGTTTTGAATTTTATATCTCGGCAATGGCTTATTATACAGATATGTTCAAGACAAATTTTGTAGGAAATCAAATGCTCTACAAAAAAAATCTCTTATGATTTTTCGATAAATCCACCTGTTCAAGAGTTATCACAGCTCAAAGTCAAGTTATAGTAAATTTCGAGATCTTTTTACTTTTCCGGCGAAACTATTTGTGTAAAATGAGCGAATAAACTAATTGGATCTGGTTTAGGCGTGAGGAATTAAACAATTAACAATTACACAGTTTTTAACACTAAATAAATTAGATATTTATTTACACTTATTTACACTTTAAAATTGTAAGAAACTTAATAATTATAGCGAATGCGACTAAGAGATACGCGATAGCGAATGCAAACTAATGAAAAGATTCACGTATAAAATTCGACACGTGGTCGATAGCGGTTATATTCACGGAAATTAATTTATAATTAATTACACGCGAGTAACAATCAGAATTATTCCCAATAAATAGCAGCCTTATTTTACTGACTAAATATTGAGGATAATTAGCAAAGCGATTTGAATTATATCACACAAGAAATAATTACAGAAGCGGTTTCAAAGCACGAGGTTGCAAGTAGCAAAGCACGTTGTAGAAAAGCTATAGACGAAAGTGTCGTTGAGTCGTCGTCGGCTCTTGGTGTTGACGTGGCAGCCTTGCTGCATAAGACGAATTTTCCCATTGGCTTAAAAGCGCGCCAACAGGAAGTAGTTGATAGCGGATTTTCTTATTGGTTGGCCAATATAAAACGAATTATCTGATTGGCCGGCTGGTAGCGGGTTCCCATAGCGTCTTGACACGGTCCTGAGGGAGTTTTTAGTATGTGTCGGGTCCAAATAGCGAGTGACCCGGCACTCTACGCTCTCTGTACAATCGCGAGTTCGGCAGCTCCCGGACTTAGCGGAAATGCACGAAGCTTATTTGAATTAATTTAAGCTCGTGACTGAACATTCTCCCCAGCGCTGGCGACGGTGTCGACTGGATTGTCATCTGGAGAGTGAACTGGTAGTACACACAGTTTAGCGATTGGTCGAACAAGTTCCGTAGTAGCGGTTTTCAGAGTTACTACTCGAGTCAGGCCATCCCTGCCTGGATGTAATGCGAGTACTCGTGCAAGCGGCCATTTCGATGGTGGGAATCTCTCATCAGTCAGCAAGACTAATGAACCCACCTTGATGTTATTTTGTGGATGATGCCACTTAGAAATAGATTGATGACGTTGTAGGTACTCTGATGACCATCTATTCCAAAATTGTTGGAACATTTGTTGTAATTGTTGCCAGCGTGACAACGTAGCGGTATTGTTCTCCAGTAGCGAAGGTCCAGGCACAGCGATTAGCGGTTCACCGATGAGAAAATGTCCGGGAGTCAGAGCGGTTAAATCTGCAGGATCTTCGGATAGCGGAGCGATCGGTCTTGAATTTAACACAGCTTCAATCTGTGTTAAAACCGTAGCGAGTTGGTCGTAAGTCAATAGCGATTCACCAATAGTTCGTATAAGATGGAACTTGATTGACTTTACGGCTCCTTCCCACTTGCCACCAAAGTGGGGAGCGCTTGGCGGGTTGAACTTCCAGTCTGTGCCATCTGTAGCGAGTAAATACTGAAGTTCCTTTAGCTGTCTCGATCCTGCTGCGAATTCTTTCTTTAGCGTGGCGTCTGCTCCTACAAAATTTGTACCACAGTCCGAGTATAGGGTATTGCAGGCGCCTCTCCGACTAGTAAATCTTCTGAATGCTGCGACGAAAGCGTCAGTAGAGTAATCGGTGACAATTTCTATATGCATAGCGGACGTAGCGAGACATACAAACACAGCGATCCATCCTTTATAAGTTTTCGCACCTCGACCTTGAAATGTCTTCAGTGTTACTGGCCCAGCGTAGTCTATTCCAGTGTGTAAGAATGCTTTTGATGGTCTTACACGAGCGGATGGCAATTGTCCCATTAATTGTTGTGCACGAACACCTCTATGCGTGTGCACACGACGCAGCGAAGAATGTGTGATCTGACTGGAACTCGACCACCTTCTATCCAGACAGATCTCCGTAGATCAGCGAGAGTCAATTGAGTTCCCCCGTGGAATGTTCTCTGATGCGAATGGTCTATCAATAGCGTACTTAAGCGTGATGATCTTGGTAAAATTGCTGGATTTTTTTGTTCATCATCCAGAAGCGAATTCTTCAAGCGACCGCCGACTCTGAGTACTCCGTTATAGTCGACGTAGGGAATCAATTTAGCGAGACGATGATTTCTGTGTAGAGAATCACCATCTTTCACTAGTTTCAGCTCTTGCGAATAGTACTGACTTTGAGTATACTTGATCAGCAAAGTCTTAGCGAGTTCCAGGTCAACCGTAGAGAGTGGTGTGGCCAGTGTGGACTGTGGCACTTTTTTAAATTTAGCGATGGCACGTAGACAGATTCCAAGCGTGCGAAGTAATGGTGACAACTTAGAGAATTTTTCCAGTAGCGTGTATAGCGGGTGTGAATCTGCCTTGAAGATGGTAAAAACCAGACCTGGACGTTCTTCAAGATGTGATACCGTCTGCGTAGGGATGTCAAAAGATGGCCAGTTTTCTTCTGATTGACTGAGCCACTTAGGTCCCGTCCACCATAGCGAATGCTGTTCTAGTTTGGCTGCTGTTAAACCTCTTGAAGCGCAGTCAGCTGGGTTGAGTTTCCCTGGAACAAAATCCCAGTTGACACTTGGTAGCGATTCTTGAATCTTGGTAACTCTGTTGCGAATGTAGACTTTCCATCTACCTGGGTTGTTTCGTATCCACGTTAAGGATACAGCGGAGTCTGTCCACAAGAAAATTGGTATCTTTTCAAGTTTCAAAACTTTCTTGACGTAGAGTACCAGTTGAGTGAGTAAGACAGCGGCATTAAGCTCCATTCTCGGTATAGTTATGGGTTTCAGTGGTGCAACTTGTGTTTTGGCACACACTAGCGAAATGTTGGAGCTTCCAGTAGCGTCAGTAACTTTTATGTAGACGACAGCAGCCATAGCGAGTTGTGAAGCGTCAGAGAATCCATGTAATTCAATCGATACACCAGTTTTTACATGATTCCAGCGAGGTATCTGAATCTTCGAGATCTGATGTAGTTCATCTCGAAATAAATTCCATTCTTGAAGAAGCAACGGTGATAGCGTAGCATCCCAGTCGAAGTTCTGCAGCCATAGCTTCTGCATGAACATCTTGGCTCTCACGATGATCGGTGCCAAAAACCCCAGTGGGTCAAACAAGCGAGCAATTTCAGATAAAATTGTGCGTTTAGTAGTTGGTGATGCTTCTGGAAGCGAATAGCCAAACTGGAATTTATCCTGTGTTGAATTCCAGGTTAACCCGAGCACTTTTACTGTAGTATCCCCAAGTTCTCTTGGTGTATCTTCTTGGGTTTCAACTGGAGCGACTTGAGAGAGTAATTCTGTTGAATTACTTGCCCACTTTGCAAGCGGAAAACATCCTGCGGCACACATTTTTTTTGTATCGAGAGCAACTTGGATTGCCTCAGCGAGTTCATCTGCGCCTCCATAGATGTCATCAACGTAGCGTGTATTTGTCAGCGGTTCGACAGCTTTCGGAAATTTATTTCCTTCATCTTCAGCGAGTTGTAAAAGTGCTCTTCCAGCGAGATATGGAGCTGATGTTGTTCCATACGTAACAGTAGCGAGTGCAAATACTGCTGGGATGTCATCTTTGTCAAACCAGAGTATGCACTGTAGATGATGATCTTCTTTGTCAACTGCGATCTGACGAAACATTTTAGTTACGTCAGTAGCGAATAAATAGCGATGGCAGCGGATGCGAATAAGCACGTCACTGATGTCAACTTGAATCTTGGGACCCACATGTAGTATCTCGTTGACTGATACACCAGATGTTGTTTTCCAGGAACCATTAAATACCACTCTGAGCTTGGTGGTAGTGCTCTGTTCTTTAAGAACCCCATGATGAGGCAACATGTAGCTGTTCGGTGGTAAATCCTTTAATTTTATACGTCTCATGTGTCCCAAATCTTCATATTCCTTCAAGAAGTCGAAGTATAACTTCTTGTAAACTGGATCGTCCTCCAATCGTTTGCGAAGACGTAGTAAAGCGTATTGCGCAGCTCGTAGCGACTCACCCAGTTGACATGGCGAAGATTTAAGCGGCAAGCGAACGACATATCGACCATCAGACTGTCTGTAGTGTGTATTGACAAAGTGTTGTTCACACTCGTCTTCTTCTTCCGTATATCGTGTAGCGAATTCTGTCTGTGGCTCTTCTTGATACCAAAACTTGCTCAGCAAGTCTTGTAGTTGATCATCAATAGTGACATGATGACCATAAGCGGCCAATTTTGATGTAGCGGTGTCCACAGATCCATATATGATCCAGCCAAGCGATGTTGACTGAGCGATTGGGTCATTGTCACTCCCTTTCCTTATTTTAGCGTTGATTATATGTGCAGCTGGTGCTGCACCCAGAATGATGTCAATAGGTCGTGGAATTAAGAAGTCTGGATCAGCGAGTTGAAGATTAGTTATATGCGGCCATTTCTTATTGGTTAGCGTAAATGACGGCAAGTTTACCGTCAATAGAGCAAGCTTAGAGCTTGGATAGTAATAGAAGCGGAACTATGTAGCGAATGCAGCTTCATCTTGCATGACCCAAGTGAATGTCCTGCTGACACATTACCAATCCCTCGTAATGGTAAAGCTGCTTTACTGAGTTGGATATCCAGCTTCTTAATTAGCGAATGCGTCACAAAGGATAGCTCCGATCCTTGGTCAATAAGTACACGAGCAGTACATGTACTTCCTGTTAGCGAATTCAACTTAACAATAGCGATAGCGAGTAATACATCAATTGATAGCAAGTGAGTTAACTGAAAGCAGAAAGAGTTAGTAAATTCTGTAATAGGTATCGAAATTGGAACTATTCGGTACCTTGGCGAGAAGCGTTGTCTCAATAAGCGAATTCATCGATGTAGCGTCCTAATGTATCGACGCAATTAGTGAAGCGAATATTCAACCATTTCCAAACGGGATTGGAGGCATCTTTTCTTGACACGAGTCCACGAACTTTCCAAAATAGTAAGTTCAGCATCAATAGCGGCAAAACTTTGTGTAGCGAGTGCGTCATCAGTTAAGCGGGTAGCCATGTTGCGCATCGTGTCGATGCGTTGCATTTGAAGAGCAATTTGAGCTTCGGCGGCCATCTTGCTAGGACGTGGCACACAAAATGGACGCGAGACGTGAAACCGACGCTAAGTTTTCGATCGTTTTTATAAAAAATGTCTTTTTACACCGGTGTGTAAATTTGATCACCCCAGGCAACACTCTAGTAGTGCTCAGCAATGCCCACGGCACTTAGCGATTTTCACGACACAAACACTTACACCAACTTCTTCTCACAATTTTTTACGATTTTTATTTTATAAATAATTTTTAATTGTTTAAACACGCCAGATCCGGCTCGAAGGACCAAATGTAAAATGAGCGAATAAACTAATTGGATCTGGTTTAGGCGTGAGGAATTAAACAATTAACAATTACACAGTTTTTAACACTAAATAAATTAGATATTTATTTACACTTATTTACACTTTAAAATTGTAAGAAACTTAATAATTATAGCGAATGCGACTAAGAGATACGCGATAGCGAATGCAAACTAATGAAAAGATTCACGTATAAAATTCGACACGTGGTCGATAGCGGTTATATTCACGGAAATTAATTTATAATTAATTACACGCGAGTAACAATCAGAATTATTCCCAATAAATAGCAGCCTTATTTTACTGACTAAATATTGAGGATAATTAGCAAAGCGATTTGAATTATATCACACAAGAAATAATTACAGAAGCGGTTTCAAAGCACGAGGTTGCAAGTAGCAAAGCACGTTGTAGAAAAGCTATAGACGAAAGTGTCGTTGAGTCGTCGTCGGCTCTTGGTGTTGACGTGGCAGCCTTGCTGCATAAGACGAATTTTCCCATTGGCTTAAAAGCGCGCCAACAGGAAGTAGTTGATAGCGGATTTTCTTATTGGTTGGCCAATATAAAACGAATTATCTGATTGGCCGGCTGGTAGCGGGTTCCCATAGCGTCTTGACACGGTCCTGAGGGAGTTTTTAGTATGTGTCGGGTCCAAATAGCGAGTGACCCGGCACTCTACGCTCTCTGTACAATCGCGAGTTCGGCAGCTCCCGGACTTAGCGGAAATGCACGAAGCTTATTTGAATTAATTTAAGCTCGTGACTGAACAATTTGATTTATCACGAAATGTCATTTAATCTTTTTTGTAGGCAATTTTATTCCCTACAAATTATTTTTCGTAAAGTTTTTTTAAATTCGGCATTTTTTTCTAGTTATTTTCATATTAATGTCAAGCTCTTAGAAAAGCAGTGTTCTTATAAATCTCAAGAGCTCGACATTGAAATTAAAATATGTGGAAAACAATGCGGAATTTAAAAAAACTTTACTGGAAATCATATTTAGGGAATAAAATTGTCTACAAAAAAGATCAAGTGACATTTGCTGATAAGTCAAATAGTTTTGCCGGAAAAGTAAAAAGATCTCGAAATTTACTATAACTTGACTTCGAGCTCTGATAACTATTGAACAGGTGAATTTATCGAAAAATCATAAGATACTTTTTTTGTAGAGCATTTTATTTCTTACAAAATGTGTCTTGAACATATCTGTAAAACAGGCCATTGCCGAGATATAAAATTCCAAACTTAAAAATTCTTTTTTTCCATGTTATTTAAATAGGAAATTAAAAATCACAAAGCGGAGCCTCTTAATAATAATATTAAGAGCTCAAACTTTACCAGAATTTTTTTTTCATCATCTTTAACGATATTTTCACGGTAACTAAAGAAAAAAAAATTAGTTCTTTTTTTTTGGCCTACTCTAAGTGCCAAATAATATAACTATTGTTCACTCGTTATTAATTTTTCTATCGATGAAAAAGTATTCGGTATTTTCCTGGGATTCGAACCTGGATCCTTCTGCGTATCAGTTGAAGCTTGTACCACTCTGCCAAACCATGGACTTTATAGTCGGAACTATTCAGATAGGTTTATATATTGATCTTAGAAATATCTAAAGAACAATTATTACGTTTATATTGATATTTTATATGGTATTTCAGAAGTTTAAGTTTTCTAATGCAGAATTAAAGGATCAAACGATCCCGCCGACGGCGGGCTCGTTTGATCCTTTAATTATATGGCGTCTCGTTCTCAGGATTATATAACGTAGATGTTTAGAGTGTAATTAATCATGGAATGCATTTTATTATTTTTCACAGCTACATCAATTATTCATTAAGAAATACAGTTTTGGCGAAATTGTTTTCAGTTGTCTGTAATGTGCGATTATAGAATCTGGCAAAAACTTCGGAAGATTTTGACCATCCAGCCGTAGATTTAATTACATTAATATCCACTCCTTTTCTGAATGCCGATGATGTCGATGCATGTCTCGTGCTATACGCAGTGAACTCTTCACTTACTCCACTTACCGATAAAACAGACTTAATCCATCTACTAATGGTTTGTGATGATGCTTCATTGTGAGGTTTATTCCAGGTTAATAGTAATTTTTCACTGTTATTTCTAATGTAACTAGTTACCTCTATATATTTAAGAACGTAACTAGCAATACAAAGTTGCGGCTTCTCTTTGAATAAAGGTAAGTATAAAAGCGGTTGGTTAACGCTCTTTTTTGACGTCTTAACTTGGTCCTTTATCTCAACTTCTAATCCATTCTTAGTCCTTTTAATATCACTTAATCTTATGACAGCCAGTCTGAAGCCTGTGCCCTGTTCCCAATGCTAGCAGCGTAACTAATTTCTTTGTCAGTTCTTCCAACTTTAATGATTCAATTGGCTCCCACTTCTCAAGAAAATCTAGTACTATCTTTGGGTCCCATGTTCTATCATACCGAGGTTTTAATGGTCTCTGTTTATAGAGTCCTTTAAAAAATCTGTTGAGCAGTGTACTAGTAGACAAATTTCTTCTTGATATCAAAGATATGGCCGCTCTCATTGAGTATAAGGTACCATAAGATGCTCCTGACTCAAATCTCATTGATAAAAACTCCAGTAGTCCGGATTCTGAGACGTCGTATGGGTCGACTCCTTTTCCGATACAGAATCTCCACCATAATCTTATTGGACTAGCATACTGCTTTAAGGTACCTTCTGATAAGGATGAAAACATTATCTCGGAAGTCTGAACTGAGAGATTTCTCCTCGTGAACGCTGTCCTGATAATTTGCCGGCAATCAGGGACAGTTTCCGGAACAGTGGGTGTTGTTGTGTCCTACAAGGAGATATAAGCAAATTCTCATTAGGTTTAAATACTATAGGTTTATCTATCAACAGAGACTCGAAGATAGGGAACCAAGGTTGAGTTGTCCAGAATGGGATAACTACAATGCCTTCAGATTTTTCTGCAATAATTTTCTGAAGTATCCGAGGTACTAACGCAAATGGAGGAAATGCGTAAAAATGATTATTACTCCAGTTTATTGTAAAGGCATCCACATAAGAGCCTTCTGGATCTTTAAACCAAGAGCAAAAAATTTTGCATTTAGTATTGATCCTGGTAGCAAACAGATCAATTACTGGTTTGCCGAAGGCTTGAGTTATGCTTGAAAAGGCAAAATCTGCAAGTTCCCATTCGGTGTAAATATTAACTAACCTTGATTATCTATCTGCTTCGACATTCTCCTTAGAAGGGATGTATGAAGCAAAAATCCATAAATCTCTTGCCTCGTACCATTGCCATATTTTTCTGGCTAGGTTATTCAAGTGTAAATATTGAATACCACCCATGCGATTAACGTAGGAGATTGCAGTCGTATTATCCATTCTAAGAAGAATGTCACAGTGAGAAGGATCAGCAGCAAAAGTCTTCAAGGCCAGAAAGACTGCAAGTAGCTCTAAGTAGTTTATATGGAAAACTCTCTCTTCCGCAGACCAAAGCCCATGCGACCATTTTCCTTCGCACGCGGCTCCCCAGCCTGTTAGAGAGGCATCTGAATAAATGATAATTTCATATGAATGAACCTCAAAGGTGTTAACCGATGAAAGGATATTCCTTTCCCACCATGAGAAATCATCGGTTAAGTTCTCTTTAAGATGTACCTTCCCTTCATAATCACCATCATTAACCAATAAGGCTAAATATTTCTCTCTCTCAAACCGTTTTGTATATAACCAACCATACTTGATCACTGGGCAGGCTGCGATTAAGTTTCCAATAAATTTAGCTAACTCTCTAACTCTACACTCTCTTTTTTGGCTTAATTGCTTAATGAATTCCAAGATCTTCAACCGTTTTGTTGTCGGCAACTGGTGTAAAACGATCTGAGTTGACCCAGAACCCTAAAAACTGACACTTTCTGCTAGGAGTCAACACACTCTTCTTCCAATTGATAATAAACCCAAGAGACTCAAATAATGTAATTGTTACCGATATATTTTCTTCACAAGAAGCGAAATCTGGTCCTATACATAGTATGTCATCTAAATATGATACCGATAAGTAACCACGTTTACGTAGGAAACTTAAAACAGGCTTCAAGATCTTGGTAAAAATAAAAGGAGCTGTAGCTAAACCAAAGGGTAAACAACAAAACTCATACAGTTGTGATTGAAAACGGAATCTGAGAAATTTCCTGCATTCTTTATGAATGGGCACAAAAAAATACGCATCTTCTAGATCTAAATTAGCCATTTAATCTCCTTCAGAAATTAATTTTGACACTAATTTAATATCCTCAAATTTAAAATGAACTGTCTCAATAAAGCTATTGAACTTCTTCAAATTCAATATGAATCTTTTTGTACCGTTTGATTTGTCTACTAAAAAATAAGAAGAAACAAACTGTCCTTCTACGTCATAACATAACTTAACAGCTCCAAAACTTAATAATCTATCAACAGCTTCTTTGCAATCTTTCAACTCCTGTGAAGAATTTATAAAATTTTCGGGCTCTTTTAATTGAAAAACAGGTTGACAAAACTCAATCATAACCCTGTATATAATTTAAAACAAAACTATTATCTGTGATCTTTCTCCACTCATCAAGGAAAAAACTTAGTCTCCCTGCTTTTGATGATACCTTTAGTTCTAAAGACGACGGTCCGTTCTCGGACGAGTCAACTTTGGCTGGTGTTGAGGCAACTGGTACGGTTTTTTTGACGCACTGATTCGCTTGGAAGGTCGATTTGGAGTTCCCCATCCTCGATCAATGCATCTTTGAGGATGGGGTTTTCCAGTTTACCTGATCTGGAGTTTTCAACGGCAACTTCTTTGGAGTTGGCTTGGATTTAATCTCAGCTGCAACCTTCTCGATGGATTTAATCGACTTAATTTTCTCTGACAAACCTTCTCCAAAGAGAAACTTGTCGAGTTTACATTTTTCCAGGACCTCCTTTATATTCTTCTCCATACCTGGTAAAATAAAGGATCTTCTTGTCACGGCTTCCCGATGGTGAGCCTCTGCTAAAAGCTTGCCGGCATCAGAGAGCTACTGTAGTAGCTACATCCTATCAACTCCTTCATCTTTCTCATTTAGCATTAAAGAAATTCCCATACCTAAAGCAAGCATTGCTGATCCGATAGTTTTTTGGATCTCACTGGCATACTTGTCTCTTTTTAGAGCAATATCTTGCATAGAGGCTGCGATTTCTGGGTTAAGAATCTGCGCTTCTAACTGACAGTTACTTGCGCGCGGATACTTTGATAACAACTCATTTTTGAGCTCTTTTTTCAAACCCTCGTTGATGTGATTAGACCAACGTGTTGCTAATTCTGAGTGTATAGTTCCCACTTGGGGGACCTCTGCTTGCGGATCATGACCCAGAATATCAATAATTTCGGGATCTAAATGATCAGTCTCTTTCGCGTCTGCAGTGTTAACAAACTCAGACGTTTCTTTCTCGGATGATTTGGAGTCATGTTTGGCATCTCCGGTGTTTATTTGCACTGCCGAAGCCTCTGTCGATATATCAGATACCTGGTTCTGGATGTCCTCTCCAGTCAGTAAGGAAATATTTTCCTTAACCGAGCTTCCGTCCGCGTCACCTGATGCTTCTGTGAACAGAGAGCAATTATAAAGCTATGTCTGTACCACTCGTGTACGCACTAAGCCAAAAAATATAAACAATTTGTCCCACCACTCGTGTGGGCTCATTGCCAATTAAAATAATACCGCCAAAAAGCAAGTCAAGTATTAACAAGACTAATGTTAACCAGGTAACTGTGCAGCCTCGTTGGATGATGGCGGCTGGACGGTGTGCGTTGCTCTTTGAAGTGCTTCCTCCAACTCTTTTATTTTCTTCCACATCCTATCCTCCCGCTCTTCACGTTCTCTTTTTCTCTTACTCTTAGACATTATTCGCGCGAATCAATAGAAAAAATTAATATAAACTCAATCGTTGATCACTTATTTTTTTTTTTTTTTTTTTTTTTCAATGAACTCTGACGATGTGGCGCTATCGAGCACAAAAAACGTTATGAGTGTAGATGGGACCGTACAGCCTATAGAGAGCCACCAGTGGCTCTCTTTCCTTTTACATACTCTGAATTTGTGGTGACATCGCAGTACAAACAGCGGTACTACGTTATATAATCCTGAGAACGAGACGCCGTATAATAAAAAGTTTTTTTCATTTTCAACAAATTAAAAAAGTAAAATTTAAACTTACGGTTTCTTTTTTTTACTTCCCACTAAGAAAATTGAAAATTTTCAAAATTGAAGAAAGTTATTGATTTCGGTCCGATTTTCGAAAATCGCCTTTCAACAGATTTTGACGTTTTGAGGTCCTAGGAAACTATTCTGTCTAATTTCAGGATGATTTATGTATGTACCTAAGTACGTATGTAAATATTTTATAACTTTTGAACCGATCAACCGATTTAGATCGTTGAGGTGAAATTAGAGGGGCTTGTTAATTTCTAAAATCGGATCATGTTTTTGAGAGATATTGTTGTCGAAGAAAATTTAAAAAAAAATTATTTTTTTCAAATCAAGTCAAAATCGTTCTACGTAACGTAAACACAAGAACTCAGTTTTGCTGTTGTTGTAGATACGTGGTATTGCAAACTATACTTACAGCGGTATTGCGGTATCAGTCAGGATATGTTTATATTTGATGCTTAGGAAAATTGAGCACAAAAATTTAGCTTCATGTATACTATCATATATGATGATATATTTACACATGGATTTTATTTCCAGGTACAAGTAAAAAATTTTTATGTCTCTTCATATATGTTCATATCTGACCATATCTGATCTTACATGAGTTGAACATCATGTAAAAAAATTTTATGTTTTATCATATATGTTCATATTTGACCATATCCGATTTTATATGCGTTAAACATCGTGTAAAGAATTTTCATGTCTCTCCATACCTGACTATATCTGATTTTATACAAGTTAAACAACGTGTAAGAAATTTTATGTATTATCATATGTGTTCATTCCTGACCATATCTGATCTTACACGAGTTGAAAATCATGTAAAATTTTTTTATGTTCTTTCATATATGATCATACAAGACCATATATAATTTTATATGGATTATATATCGGTTAAAATTATTTTATATTTTTTCGTATCTGTTCATATATGCCCACATATGATCATATATGATCTTATATGGCCTGTATATCGGTTGAAAACTGTTTCTATATCTTCATATATACTCATATGGTCATATATGATCTTATATGGACTGAATATCGAGTAAAAATACTTTATGTTGTGTCATATATGATCATACATGACCATATATGATGTTATATGGTCATATCTAATTATATATAGCCAGATGTGAACTTTTCTTTCCCGGGTGTATCTTCATATATGTTCATATATGCCCACATATAATCGTATATGATCTTACATAGACTTAATATGGAGTAAAAATACTTTAAGTTGTATCATACATGACCATATATAATCTTGTATGATTTGTGTATAAGTTCGAAGAAATTTATTTGCCTTTATACATGGTCATATATGAACATGTATGACTCATATAGAAACATGTATGACACATATATAAACATATATGATCATATGTGATTCATATATGATCTTATATGGTCATATCTAATTATATACGGCCAGAAATGAACTTTTTTTCCTGGGAAGATATAAAGCAATCAAGTTGAAAAAAAATTATATTCTTATGTGACTCAATGTAAGTTTACTCAAATTTTAAAAAAATAGATAGACTACCATCATTTTTTACATCAAATTTAAGTATTGTAGAAACAAAAGCAAAAGTAGGAGGAATAAAGTCTCTAGTATGTTGACTCAATTACATATATTTTTTAATTGAGTGCGTAAAAGTCGTCACAAATGAAAATGATATGTTCACAAGTACGCCATGTATTTGAATAGATAATTCCCTCCAAATACGTGTGGCTTTTCAGCCAAAGTCGTCGCGTATTTGGCTCATCTTAAACCAAGTCGACTCAAAGGTTTCTTTTTATCAGTGTAGCTATTATGCTACAGCAGTGAATATTGCAGTTTTTATTCTCCAATTTGTAATTTATTCATATGAAACAGTAACTTTTACTCGTGTTACAATTAAAAATTGTTTAATATTGATATCAGTTTCAGTTTACTTTCTACATGGTAATTATTCCTAAATTTTGAGGTTTAATCTTTGTTGGGGTAATATAAAATAACAAAAGACACTTAATAATATTTCCTGTAAAGTTTACTCCGAATGATAGTTTTATTTATGTTTTCATAAAAAAATTCCTTGCTCAGTGAAATACAAGAAGTAAAAATTATTAATATAATTTATTATTTTTAATGTATATTAATATAATTATAATTAACATTATAAATAATTTATTGATGATTTTGTCCAAAAAATTTATTGAAATTACTTCGCCCACAAAAAAACTCTCTTTTTATTCCATACGCGAAATGAATTTTTTTTTTAAGCCCCAGAATTCCAAATGACGGAATGAATCCAGATTAAAAATTTACTTCGAATCCGCTCCCGATTTTTAACAGTGAACACACTCTTCTGAAACACCTTTTAAGTAAACATGTGTTTATCAGAAAATTAGTTGCATCAAAAATGAAATGTTGTATATTTACATATTTGAAATATTACGTAGAAATAAAATATATAATGGCATTATATCGTGTCTACCCTTCATCATATCGACACTCGTTATCTTACTCTTTCAAGATTTATTTTAAACTTAGCTATATAATGTCCTGAAACATCTGCGTGATTCTTAAACACCTTAAAAACACCCGCTTACATATATATATATATATATATATATATATATATTCCTTGACTGTACATATATGTACCATGTCTATATATATTTATTTATTTATGTATTTAGCTGCAGCACGTGGCCTGAGGCTAACAAAACTACTGACAAGATCGTGTTTTAGTATTATACTTGTACTCTGTATGCCGATTGCACCACATATATATGATTGAAACTCATATCTATATATATATATATATATATATATATATATATATATATATATATGAGTTTTATTATGACAATAGTACGGGATACTAAACCACACGGTGGCAGTATACATTTATTATACACACAGTAGTCTATAATATGATATAACAACATCACCCCAATACAACTTTAACTGTTTTCCCAGTAAAGTCAAAATACATCTGCCTTTACTCACTTTCTCTTTTTTCTCTTTCACTCCATTTTCCCATCACTATATTTTCAATATCCATATCTGTTATTTGCTACCAATAACCATGTATCTTTATTCGTGCGGTGTCAACATTATCACGGAAAAAAAAAAAAAATACGACATACTTGCTATTTATATACTTTTTTATCAATTGGTATCAAATGTCTCTTGTTCTATTGATGAGAGTATAAAGTAGTTATAAATAAATAAATATATATGTATATATATATATATAAATCTATCTATCTATATATATATCTATATATATAAATTAAATAAATTGAGTACATATGGAGAGCGAGCGTGAGTATGTAAAAAATAGTATGAGGATGAAAATAAAAAAAATTAAGATCAAGAGTAGCCACGTGCCTTGAGCAAGCAACACGCGACTAACCTAACGGTTTTAAGTGCTCACCCCACGAGCCAACTAAGCCAGTCCTCATTCTCCACCCCTTCCCACCCTTTACCGAAACACAACTCTACAAGCTCACTGCTGAAAACATAAAAGAGAATCACTGTTATTCTATTGGCTCATATTCTCCTGACTATATATATATATATATATACACCCATACAAAGTTTGGAAACCGGCCCTTGGATGGCCCATTGCCGGGCGAAGTATGATGATTAACGGCCGGTCATTGACAATTTTTAATGGCCCATGAACGGCTGAATATACAAATGATAACTCCGGTCCATTAATGGCGCTCGACTATCGGCCGATTAATGGCAGCCGGCAATCGGCTAAGCATGCAAATGAATTTAATTAAAAAAAAATTTTTTTGTTATTATCATAGTAGAAGTTCATGGTCATTAATGTTTAAATAATTCAAGTGAGATAAATGATGTTGAAAAATCTCGATGAAAAATTCTGCTGGGCTCTGTGCGCAAACTGCCGTCCTTCTGATTACTGGGTCCGAACGATAGCTACTGGACGAAACTACTAATGTTGAACTAATACTTTTGAATGATCTAGATATTTATTCTACTACAACCACTCGATTTTATAAAATATAAAGAGCAATATAATTAATATTTTCGATTATTTAGAAAAAAAAAAAATAAAAATTTCGTACTATTTTATTAAAATTACATAATTTTTTAAAATAAAACTTATTAAATTAAACTGATTATGTATCAAGAACCCAGTTGAATTATCTTGCTCTACCACCATTATTAAAAATGGCATTTATTATAAGAATGTATGTATTATTTTTTTTTTTAATTAATTTTTATAAATAAAGTTATAAAATTGCGGTCGTTGGTTGCAAATAATAACGAACTAAAAAATATTTTAATTGTTTAAATTGTTTAATTGTTTAGTTTAAATCCTGAAAAAAAATAATTATTAATTAAAGAAAACTATAATAATAAGTTATTTGTATAATTAATAATTGATTAGTAGATTTTTTTATTTGACAGTCATGGACCACTGATTCACTAACAGTGTCCCTACGTTGCGAAACGATAATCGGCCAGTCATAAATAGCCATTCATTGGCCAGCCATCGGCAGCGTCGTTTAAAATATTAAACGGCTACTGGTAATTAACCATGCTTGGGCCATTACTGATTGCCAATGCTTGGCCGATCTACGGCAGTTTTTCCATTAACGGCGACTTTGTATGGGTATATACATAATTAAATATTTGCCCCTATTTTTCGATTTTTCAATTTTAATAGACGCAGCATAATGACGTGAAAATAAGTATCAAGGGGCTAAAAAGAAGTGAACGCTTTAAAAAATTTAATGATATTATAATTATTTTCCTTAAGGGGCCCACTCTGCCCTTTCCCTCACCGCTATATAGAATCGGATGGATCCGGGTTCGAGACCAGCAGATACCACGGATTTTGTAATCAACATAACACAAACTCAGTCAATCTTAGTAAATATCCTCACCCAAATAGATCATAGAAAATATCTAAATAGAAATTTTTTTGTGATTTAAAATTTATTTTTAAAAATAATTACTGTCCGTAAAATTTTAGGGAACTATAAAATTTACTGGAATTTATAAAATCGTTAATGATAAAATAATTTTTCCTCGGGATGTTATAAAATGAAAGAAAATAAAAATACAAAAATCCATGTGGGATTGAAACCTACGCTCGCTAGATACTTTTGAAGATGGTTGTTATTATTATTATTATTTCAGGTCTGGTTTAATCATAAAACAGTCAAAAGTGGGCAAAACTCCACTATTTACGACGAAACCAGGCGTGCTATCGTATAAGTAGTAATACAGTAGAGATTCGTTATAATCATCAAATTTGTCTGAAATTTATAGAAAATAAAAAATACGATCAAAACAGATCTGAAATTTCGACTCGGGATTATTGCATATATTTTTTACAAATATTTAGAAAAAAATTTTTTAAAAACTCGTCACGGAAATGTTCATTCCAATCAACTTTGAAATTTGGTATAATTTATAACATATATAATGTAACAAATCAAAAGTGAATTCGGAGTGAATAACGATTTTATTGCTACCCTTGTAGGAAAAAAAATATTGACAACGGGGCCGGTCTTGGCACAATACTGGGCTACCCAGGCACGGCCCCCAAAGGTTGGTCCAACATCCGACCAAAGCTTAAGTGGCACGCCTTGGCTTGCCAGTCTTGGGCCAAGATTCAACAGACATTTAATTGACAAGCCTTGGTTTACCAGCCTAAATAACAAATGGTACCTAAAAACCTCTGGCTTCTATATATAGCGTAACAGCATAGTGTATAAGACACTTGCCTAGTAGCCATGAAGGACCAGGTTCGAGACCCAGCAAATGCAAAAAAAATTAGTTTTATTGATCTGCCCGATTTCTCTATTGTACAAATTTATTTCAATATGTTACCATCACGCAAATGTCTACTAAATTTTCTTTTTCTTTATCTATTTTTAATAAGTGTAGGTAATTATTTAGCTACAGTTCTGGCACAACACTGGCTCTCGATATTGGGCCAATACTTAGATGCAATCTTGGCACAATACAGGCACTGGATATTGGGCCAATACTAAGATGCAGTTTTGGCACAATACTGGCTCTCGATATTGGGTCAATACTTAGACGAGTCTTGGCACAATACTGTTACCCAAGCTTGGCTAGGTGATATCATTTCAAAGCTTAGACAGACTTGGACTAAGCTTGGATTTCAAGCTTTTCCCAGTCAATAAATTTTTTGCCAAGCCTCGGCCAAGCTTGGGCCTATCGTTTTTTCCTATAAGGGTATGCAAATTTATTTTGTCACTCGAAGTTCCGAAGTTTAAAAAAAAATCACTCCACCTGCGGAGTGAATAGTAATTTTTTTTTTTGCGGCGTGATTCTGGAGTGATGTGAAATTATCACTATTAATAAAACTATTTTTGAACTCATTAACATAAAGGTGATTTTTAAAATTTGTTATTTGTGCATGAAAAAAATGAAAGCAGATCATTTCGAATTTTTCGTCAACTTTATTTACTCTCATCAGAAGTTTTTAAAACTTGCACACGAGTCTTCATATGTATAAAAAAAATAAATAAATTGTCAATTTTGTTTTTGAATTTTATAAAGTTAAAAAAAAATTTGATTCGAATTTCTCAACTGTCTCAAATTTGGAAGTTGATAGTGATGACAATCGTTTTTGGAATACTTTTGCGAAAATTTTTTTTACATTATAGTATATGCAAAATATTCGAACTTTGCATCGTTATTATTATTATTAAAAGGAATAAATATAATATATTGTAGGAAAAGAAAAATATATATAATATATATAATCAAATGATATAAGGCCCTAATAAAATCGTGAGTCGGTTGACAGGCGACGATGCAACGCGGAAGATCCCTGCCAGTTGTTGTTGTTGTACTCCACCTCCCCCGTATATAGCTTTGGTGAACCCAACGTCTTCTTTGTTAGTCCATTGCGTAATATGTATGTATATATATATATATATATATATATATATATATATATATATATATATATATAAGACATGTCCAAGAGAGCTAGAGAATGGCAACAACGCAGGGAAGAAGCAGATGCTGTTTAGGCATTCGACCAACTTGATACATGTGAATAAAAAAAAAAAAAACCCTCCACGCTCTAATGCGATCGTGCATCATTGTATTGGGATGTTTCTTAGTGCAAGATCACGTGTAGTATGTCTTGAGTAATAAAAATTATACATTTTCTTTTTTGTTGTATACCAATTCCATTTTGTTTAATATATTTATTTAGTTGATATAGTAATTCATAGTTTTTAAGTTATTTATAAATATACATTTATATGTAATAGTTGTATGAGGTTATTTGATTTAAGAATCGTCAAAAAGATTTTTTTATCGGCAAACGTGAGACGAATTAGGGCGGCAAGTATAACTAAATCAATAATAAATTGATTTCGAGTTAAGGAACGAATTTCTAAAAAGTGAAATGTTATAAATGTAATAGGCGGGTGTTGCATCTTAAGAAAAGGAAGGATGTTACCGCACAATCAGGCTTCACCGTGAAAATAACAATGCATAAATTTTTTGTATTTATTCCGCGATTGATTATTTAATGTGTCAGTAATGCATGTGGACTTTTTTGATAACTTATTGAATTTTTGCTAAAACGGTATTTTATTTTCAAGTAATCGTTAAATCATAAAAAAAAAAAATTGGGCAACGGTTGACCCTGCGGGCCAGCCCCAAAACTTCCCACTGTTTTCGAGCTCAAGGAGTTAAAAAACTTTATTGTGAATATATTTTGGAGCAATTCGAGCTCGAAAATACTCTTGAATGTAATTTTCTACGAGCTTTTCAAGCTGAGACAAGATACGTTATATGTTAAAGTTTGAAAGTTTAAGAATCGAATATAATTAATAGACAAGCGTTTTTTGAATTATTATTCATGATTATGTTCAATAAAATGAACGTATTCAAGCAAAAACTAATGTAAATGATCACTATAAGAATATAAATGAGTTTTGACTCAGATTAAAGCGTTAATATATAAAATATCTGATAAAAATGGTAAAATCGGTATTTTTTCAATTTTTTGTTCATAATATAATTTGGAGAGCTTGCGTCCACACACATACATATACAGGCAATCCTTTATCATTCTTAAAATGATCAAAATAGTTTTCTAGGACCTCAAAACGTGGACATCTGATGATAATTCGATTTTCGAAAATTTAATGATTACATAATGATTTGTAATTTCATATAACGGCTATAGATGCGCGATTAATTCTAACTTATGAATTATTTAACAGTCTTCAAATTACTTGTGTATACATTTATTTGCGTATTTTTTTTTTCTGCTCTGAAAACTGTTTCAAAACAATTCAATACATAGAATATATGTTTTCTGTGAAATAAACCAAACTTGCGATAAGTATTCGAATTACTTACAAATTTGTAAATTATTCGAAAAAATTTGAATTATTCGTAAATTCTTCTTTATATTAAATCTCATGTGCATTAATATTTAAATATTAGAAATTCGAAAACTTAGAAACGATTCGAATTTGAAAATCTACAAATCATTCGAATTGTTTTATTTGAATTTTGAATTGTATACTAATATTTTATTCCGATACTATTTGCACACTTCTAAAAAGTAATTACAAAATTTACTAGCAAATTTCAGGTGGTACAGAAAACATTTTTTATCACCTGACAAAAATGCATACGCGTGACTAGACGATGTCCCTAGACTAAATTATGTCATTGCATAAGGTCAGGTCTGAACAAAAGTTTGGTGTTTCATGATGTATGAAATATTGTGTGGATTTCAGTGTCTGAGCGTATGAGAAAGATGTAAGAAATAGCAGCTGCTTCTTGTATGACCCATGGTTCTAACACGAGACAAAATTGTAAAGAACGAATAGAACACGGTTTTTGTGTATAATAGGTACATGCGGGGGTGATGAATAGTCAGGTCAGCACTTTGGTTACCGTGTCACTGGTACAAACGTTATCACAAGCTTCAAATTTAATATTCTATACAACTTGTCTTACATCTTAGTATAAAAAAAAAATAATAATTTACACTTTTTTTGGTGATAATTTATATTAATTTTTATACTAAATTAAACATTGGAATTTTTTTTTTTTAAATAAGTTTGCATGTGTGGTTAGCTTGTTCAAATAGTGAGAAAAAAAAATAATAAATGGTGCATCACATGGCAAACGAAAGTTAGAAAGCAACTATGACAGTTAATGGGTACAACATTCTTGATCTTGAAGGATTCGATAATGGCGTCGTGATACTTGGCGTAAAAAAACCGTTGCAATTCTTAAGTTTGAATTGATGTTTATTACTTTTTTTTTAACGCACTATGTTAGTCAGGTAAAATCGCGAATTAAATCTGTTGGGTGGAAAAGAAATAGAAAGAACTAACTAAAGAAGAAAGAAAGGTAGATGGATGTAAGGTATGGACATGTGAGTTATTTACGTATATATATATATTTATATATACTGGAACGAAGAATAAAAGAAAATGACGGTTACATATTAACCTTATGTTATCGGTGATAGGTTATAAAAAAGCGTTGTTACACCTGGAAACGTCAAAGGAGTTGTAGTTACACTTATATATACTTAAAAAAAAATCTTTACACACGTATTTGTCTAAATCACTGCGTATTTTTCCGAAAAGGGTAGAGAAAAAACGTTGCGTCAACGTCGCAATGTTAAAACTTCCCAAATTCACCCCAAAATAATGAAAAAAAAAAAAAATTATAAAAAAATTGTTTCGCTTTAGTCCCACGGAATCTTCTCACGATGAGATGAAATTTTGTGCTAAAAAAAGTAAAAAAAAAATAAAAAATTATGACGTACCCTAGGTTACCTTGAACGATACAAAGTTCGTGTAAAAAAGGGAAAGTAATGTGTACCTGCACAGATAAATTATTTTTGTTTGAAACGCTATAGTGCCATTGTAAAGCCGGGCTATGTGGCTGCATGACGGAAATCGAATGATGTTGATACACATGCAAAAATGACTATGGTCATAGTAATTTGGGCATGTGTTAATTTCAATTCCCGTCAAGCGGCCAATATGGTCCAGCTTTACTATGGCACTATAGCATTTCAAATAAGAATAACTTCTCTGTAAGCCCGTTTAACATTAAAAGTAAAATTATATGCGGAACTCAGCTTAAAAAGGAATACTTCCTCAATACATTGTATGTACTCGGATTGCAGTTGATAAACTAAAAAAAATTTTATAGCAATTCCACCAATCTTGATTCTCTATTACGTTTTCCTTTTCTTATAGTGGCTACCTGCTTGTCTTCGGTTTTTTTTTTTTACGTTTCTGAAGGGAATCTGTGTCAGGTATTGAAGGAAAAAAAAAATATATATATGAAAAGATATAATTCCCCATGAAAAAGAGAGAAAATCATGAAGAATGAAAACGCACGTTACTTTAAAAAATACCGTCTTCGGGGATTTTTTCATTTATTTTTATTCTCTTCTCCTATAGGAGTAGATTATATTCGTCTTTCTCTTTTCAATACACCAACATTTACTTATGTCTTATTTTTGTACTCCCTGTATATTTTTATACAGGATTTCATTCGATGGGAAGATTCAAGCATGACTATACAGAATAAACGTTTTTCATATATATATATATATATATGCATATATATAAATCTTTTTTTTTATAAGCATAAAATTTAGTATTAAAATTTTTTTTATCGGTGGTATAAGTTATCTCTCCATTGGGGTCTCATAATCGTATGCAATATCGATTTTCTTACATATAACATTTATATTTTCAGGTGTAAATAAATTTCTTTTAATTTTCATAACAAATGTATATATTTTTTCACGATAAAAATTGTTCCAATAAAAATTATAAGATAATTTAAGTTACATCAAAAATTTATCTTCTGAATTTGTATTCAAATACTTATTAGAAAAAAAAAAAAAAAAAAAAAGCTAATAAATAACCGTTACAGGATATCGCGTTCAAAAAATTTTTGACGCCATTGGTCGTTCAAACGATTATACGAGATTTATATTACGATTTTAAATAAAAAATATTATAGTAGTAGTACGTCGTTATATACATATATATATATATATATATATATATATATATATATATATATATATATATATATATATATATATATATTATAAATGAAAGTGAGTAATAGAAGCAAAAAAAAAGTGCAACAAAACTTATGGAAGTAATAAAGTACTAAGCGAGAGAGAGTTAACGAAATATCGAAAGAGGTGGCGAGGGAGGTCTTCACAAACCACGATGATTGATGTTACGAAGGGTTGATTTTTAGTAGTGGGGAATATTTCATCCTCTAAAGGGTTCTGCTTAAAGCCAATCAGCTTTGAGTTCGTTCAAACATTCTCCAATAGAGGACGTATGGTTAATAAGTGGGGATCATTTGCCCTTAGGGCCTGATTCTTCAGTTTAGAATATACATCGCTTCACTTTGGTATTATTCACTCACCGTCGATCCCTCGACGCGGATTGAAATCGCAAGTGGTATCATTATTTTTTTTTTCTTTTTTTTTTTTTTTTACGTATTTATATTACCCGCGTAACCCTTGTGGTGTGAGTATATTATTTATTTAATTATTATGAATAATTAATAAATTAACAAATGGATATTTAGATAGAATGAATATTTATGTAAATTTGTGTGATTTACAAATTGAACAATAGACTATAAATGTTGATAAATAACTTAGTTTTACTTTTATTTTTTATAATTGTTATTTTATTCTTTTTTTAATGATAAATTTAATTCGTGGTGCTGGAACTCGAAAAAAGTGTTCATGTGACAAAGGTGAACAGTGACGGGTCGGTGTGTAGTGATTTAAACATGGTATTTATTGAAGACCCGAGGATGACTTTTGCGGATATGCGGCTACATGCCACCAGTACTCCTACAACTACTCCAATACGATATCATCTTAATAAATATCGATCACAAAATAATAATAATTGTACGATCATTTTAATCCATAAATTAAAGAAAATCTAATAATTGTTTTAAAAAAATTATTGATTCAATTATAGAAAAAACAAAAAAAAATTATTAATACAGTAGTAAACATTATATTTTTTTTTAATTCTAGATGCCGATTTACATGGCGATGTTGACGCCCCTGATCTCAGTGGTGATGACAGAAGTATAGCAAGTGATGTCCGTGATGGACATGAAGCTAATTTGGACCATGATTCCATGGATTCTGATCGTGGTGCACTTAATCTGGTTTGTTTAATATATATAGATTATATAGATTTATACAATCATTTATTTACTTTGGAAAACTTGAAATTTTGAGTGCGTGGATGACTTAACAGAAGTTGCGATTAAATGCTGATAGTTGCTTAAGAAATAAATAAAAAACAAAAAATTCTTGCCAGCTTGCTAATACACAGGTGCGATCGTGAACCTTAACAACCAGTTAATTATGGGTGGTAAACAGATGGGGATAGGGTTCATCTTTTTGAGTAAAATCTCACCACATAAAAAAAAATCGGTCTGTCAGTTGACCCTGCGGGCCAGCCTCAAAACTTCCCGCCGTTTTCGAGCTCCTTGAGCTCGAAAATACTTTTGTATGCCTTTGTTTTCGAAAAAAAACGTTTTTTACCATTTTTTCTCAAACGATATCTCTCGAACTAATAAAGCGATTGAGATGGTTAAGGTGGCAATCGGCGCGTTTTATTGAGTTCTACAAATGATAAATAATAAATTTTGAAATTTATTTATCGAGTTGTTTTTGAGAAATTTCAAAAAAACTAAAAAAAAAAAATTTTTTTTGAATTCTTTCGTTAACGGTTTCTCTTGAACGAATGAACCGATTTTGATGGTTGAGGTGGCATTCGACGCGGCTTAAAACGTTTTAGAGCTGATTAGATTTTGGAATTAATCCATCGAGCGAATTAAAAGTTTTTTAAAAAAACCATTTTTGAAAAAATTTTATTTTTGAAATATCTCCGAACGTACCCTACCGATTAAGCTCAAATTTTCAGTGCTTATAGTAAATAACAAGTCGCGTCGAATGACACCTTAACGATCAAAATCGGTTCATCCGTTCAAAAGTTACAGAATATTTACATACGTACGTACGTACGTACGTACGTACGTACATACATACATACATACACTCGGACATCATCTTGAATTTAGTCAGAATAGCTTCCTAGAACCTCAAAACGTCGACATCTGTTGGAATTTCGATTTTCACAAATCGGGGTGAAACCAATAACTTCCCGAATTGTTGAAAATTTGCAATTTTCTTAGCGGGAAGTTAAAAAAGTGAATAAATAAAAAACAAAAACTGTAGAACTTTTTAGTTCAAATATTATATATGCATAATTTTAAAATCCTTTTGCTGGACTTATACATACAATTAATATTACGTATTCATACAATTACAATTATCTAACTGTTGGTTAGTCAAAGAAATTTTAATAAAATCGTGAGTTTTCTAAAAGTAAATAATATTTAATTATCAAGTAAATAAAAATACATAAGAATTCGTTAGTTTTTTAGACTTAAAACAAAATAAAATCATTGAAACATTAGCCGTTAAAAAAAAAAAATTCAATACACCCTCATTGAAAAATGTATTATTTTATAAAGTTTTAACATTTTTTATTTATTTTTATATATCACTAACGGTAAAGAATTTAAAAGATTAAATATTTGATCACTAAATGCATAAGTAAACAGATTTTTATCAGAGGGTTGAAATTTTTTTGTTAAATTTGTAAGTAAACTAACGAATTTTTTTCATTCAAAAAAAAATGTATTAATCTGAATTTATTTTTTATTAGGTTACAGATGTTTCACAACGAAATAGTAGCGGTGGTACAAGTGGTAGTGCATCATCACCAAGTTCTGGAGTGAGTAGTCAATTAACCGGAAGCCATGCTGGTGCCGGTAATTCACCAGCAACATTGGCAGCTCAATTAGTTAGCCAACAATTGTTGATGCATGGTTCTTTGGGTACATTAAGTTCACAAGAAATTCAAACATTAGCATCGACTCTACAACAACAGCAACAATCACTACAACAGCATCTACAACAGATTGCCATGTTTCATCAAGCTAATCCAGCGACGGGCCAACTTCCTGCACAAGCGCAATTTTTCTTACAAAATCAGGTTTGTCCGATCTTTTAGTTACATACATACGTACCCTCCTTCTTGTTTTTTCATCTTACTCCTGAAAACTTCAACAAGGTCATTTTGTTCTCATTTTGTAATGCACTTGAGAAGATTAGTGCTGATGAAGAGACCCCTCTGGATATACATTTTCCGTGCGTCAAAGACTCGACGTATCTGATCTAGACTTTTTTAAAAAAAGATTTTTAGATTAGTTTAAAAAGATTCCTCTAACATTTACTGACGACTCACTTTGATTAACATTGAGATACTTCCGTATTCTACGTCATGGTTTGTCATGATGTTTAAATTCGACAAAAATTTTTTTTTATGCTCTACTTTGTTATTTATTTTCATCGTTCTATACACTTGAATAAGAGTTCTTAAATGATAGGGTTCACTCGATAAAGAAATTCAATAGGAAGTAACAATTATAAAATGAATAAAAAAATAAAAAATTTCAAAAAGGACATAGTTCCTTTGTAAACGAGGATCCTTGTAGATTTTGGTATCTATTGAAAGCCACTGATTGGCTGATACAACGTAGAGAATCACCTTGCAACATCTTTTATTACCTGACACGTGGCCAGGATCAAAAGATATATATATATATATATATTTATATAATATCACTTTTTTCTTTTTTTTTTTTAAGAACCCTTTTATAAATTTTGTTGTCTCGGTTTTATAAAACGACACACGACTTTCTCAATGCACAAATCCCTATTCTGAGCTGGGTTTGTACACAACCTGTATGATTCCTGACACGCGATTGAAATAAGACGTACATTTTATCATATAGAATCTTTGCCACTGGTTATCTTAAAAAACTTTCGGGTCTACCATATTTTAATTCTCCCACATATCTCATTAAGTCGTCCTTATAATTTCTTTTTTTTTTTGCCTCCTTCAATAATTAATGTAAGGATATTATTTTATCATTTTCTGAAAAAATGGAAATAATATTATTTTATTATGAACTTTTATAATTCATTCAAATATTCTGGTTGTAAAAATAAACTATATCTAATCATTAGTTATCTAAAAAGCGTTTTATGTTTAATGACACAATACTTTATCAAACATCAGAAGTAGTTCAATGTAATGATAAAGAATAAAGATATACTGTATAAAGTAAACAAAAATATATTTTATTAATATATATTCTCAACAATTAAATTAATATAAATAAATAATAAAATTTTTCAATAAAATAATGAATTCAGCAGAACTAAAAGAAAATCTAATTTTGAATCACTTGTAATCTTTACTAAAAATTATGTATTGTGTCTGGAAATAAAGTGAAAACGTCACTATGAAATACCCCACACGCGACTTGACTCATTGTAACTCTACCCAATTCCAAGAAGGGTATGTTACTTTCAGTAATCGTTTAGTTAAATCGAAATAAAATCTACAGTGACAATAAGAAAGGGTTATAAAGCTATAGGTTATATACATATTATGTATCATAAACTTTTTACCTGTCCACGTGCTGATACTTTATTTATTCGACACGCGTATAATTCTAATATCAATAGTATATATTATATAATAACAAAACTATCACCCGATACAAAACATCCTCCAATTGTATGTGAACGAGCGACAACCTCTTACAGGGGCTGGTGCAGAGGGGCAATTATTACCCATCAGATCGTCATTCACATTGACAGTCCATTTAGGTGCTGTCAAGTTGATTGTCTTCGTCTTAAATACGACTAAATAATAACTGATAGTAATAATAATAATCTTTTAAAACCCTTGTTAAACAGTATGCGATGTCATATCGATTTCATACGCAAATTACTTCATATAGAAAATAATTGTCAGATAGTTTTATTATAATTTAACTATTGTAAATAAATAATTTTTTTTTTTATGATTAGGTACAGCAGGCAGTGGCACAAGCCGCACAACAACTTCAAGCTTTACAAAAACAACAGACATTACAAGGTGGCGGTGGCCTTATAGGACGTAATGTTAGTCAACAAAGATCTCCACCACCACCTGGTACTCCACCGGCAGCTAAACCTCCGACAACAAGACTAGAACCATCACCTGAAGAAACAACAGATCTTGAAGAACTAGAGCAATTTGCTAAGACGTTTAAACAAAGACGTATAAAACTTGGTTTTACCCAAGGCGATGTGGGTCTTGCCATGGGAAAACTTTACGGCAATGATTTTTCTCAAACAACTATTTCAAGGTATATATATATATTTAATTTGCGTTACAGATTCCATAAGTCTAAATCCTAACAAATGGTACCGTTGAAAAAGCAACAATGCGGATAATTTTTTTTTTTTTTTTAGTTAGTTGATGTATTTTTTTTTTTATCTAAAAGTATAATACATGAAAAATACAAATGAATATGGTTCCTGGTGCCAATCCTGAGAACTATAAGGACGTAAAAAAAAAACCTAGGAATGCATGAAATTTGTATTTTTTAATTTTTTTTTTTTACTCCTAGATAACAAATATGTCATTTAACAGATAAAGAATTTTTGTACGACCTTATGGTTTCCGGGATGAGTACCGGGACCCGAAGACGTAGAAAAAAAAAATCATGAAAATGTATATTATTTCATTTGTACACTTCTAAATAAAAAATATATCAATTATCAGAATCAAATAAAAAAAATTTTTATTTCCATATATTTCAGTGGTATCTTATAAAATAACTATCGATACACCCTTTTATTATTTATTTATTTATGAAAATGAGTTTGAAAATACATTTTTCTGTTAAAGGTTCGAAGCACTGAATCTCTCATTTAAAAATATGTGTAAATTAAAACCATTATTACAAAAATGGCTTGAGGATGCTGATAACTCTTTAAACAATCCAAACTCACTATCTAATCCAATGACCACACCCGAAGCTATTGGTAGACGGCGAAAAAAGCGGACGTCTATTGAAACAAGCGTTCGAGTTGCCTTAGAGAAAGCGTTTTTACAAAATCCTAAACCAACGTCTGAAGAAATAACAATTCTCGCCGATAATTTAGCGATGGAAAAAGAAGTTGTCAGAGTGTGGTTTTGCAACAGGTTATTACTATTTATTTCATAATGATAAATTATTATCAATGACATATATAATATATGTACATGTATATATAAGACTGTCAGATAAACTTTTTAGATGAAATGAATCTCAAAACTTACTTTAAAAAGAAAAAAAAATCGTCCGAAAATTTCGGCTAAATATCTCGAAAATTAAGCTTTTGCACCGGGTGGTTATCTTTCCTATTTAAAATATATGTAAAAAATTGTGATTGTCGTGATTTGTGAAAAAAATTTTTTTCGAATATTGGTCGTAAGATCTTTTAGGAAATTAAATTCTCTACAAAAAAATACTATTGCTTCATAAGTCCAAAATTGATAAAAAAAGATCTGGGCAACGGTTGACCCTGCTGTTTTCGAGCTCCTTTTGAGTAGTATGAGTACATTTTCGAACTCTTCGAACTCGAAAATACTCATGTATGCAATTTTTTTATGAGCTTTTCAAACTTAAACAATTTACGTTTTATGCTTAAGTTCGAAAATTTACGTCAGAAATCATTGATGAACAAGAGTTTTTAAAATTTTTATTCTCAATTATGTTTACTAAAATAAATGTATTTGGGCAGAAATCGATGTAAGTGATCAAAATAAAGATTCAAATCAATTTTGACTCAGATCTAAGCGTTAATATATAAAATATCCCAAAAAATATTAAAAATGGTGTTATTTCTATTTTTTGTTGATAATATGATTTAAATTAGAGAACGAGTTACATTGCATTATGTGGTTGATAGAGAACGACCATAAAGACAAAGCAAGATTGCCGCAAGAACCGTCTTTATCGGTTACTTCATGAAAAATATATGGAGAGTTTACATCAACACACAACACACGGGCGCACGCGCACACATGCACACACACGTACATACAGACAATGGGGGTGAAAACATGAACAATTATAAAACAATAATTTCCCGAATTTTTTAAAATTTACAATTTTTTAGTGGGAAGTTTTAAAAGTTACGGAGGTTGAACTTGAGGAGAAAAAATCGAATTTTTACCCGGGGTAAATGATTAAGATCTGACCAGATATAATTATATCCGATCCGATCAAATTATATCTTGGCAGATCTATTTATATCTGATCAGATCAATATTTAGACATGATCAGATCTCATTGTATCTGGCCAACCACCGTTTATATTCGGTCAGATCTAATCAGATATAATTAGATCTGGGCTAGATACAATGTCAGACATGATTATATCTAGTCGGATCTGCGTATGTATCGTAAGATCTGATCAGATATAACTATATCTGAACTTAATACGACATTTGACAATCAGATCTCATTATATCTGCTCAGATATAATCATGTATACGTCTTATTTTTGTAGAAAATTGTGTATATCTGGTCAGATCTGCGTGTATCTCGTGAGATCTGATCAGATATAACTATAGTCTAAGAGCCGGTGGGAGATCGACCTCCACCCATAGGATAACCCGATGAGACATATTTTTTATCAAATATAATTTATTAACAAACATGCATATGATAGCTTGGCTATCGAAAAGAGTTCATAGCTATTTTTATTTGAATTAATTTTAATCAATTTTCTTTCATCACCTTCACTCTTCTGATAACCGAATGAATTTCATCTCAACTGATAGTTTTTAACACACGGAATATGTCTACGTAGGCTTGCCTACTTATTTCGGTGCATGGCTACCTAACAAGCAGATGTGAACAGGTAAGCCAATATAGGAAACTATACCGACCTGATAACCAATCGAAACTGTTATCATAAGTCAGATATTTTAATTACAAAACCAATCGTATAGGCTTGCCTGCAAAAAATCGTACATGAAATATTATTGTCAGGCTATAAAGATTTGGAATTGGAGCTATTTATAGGTGCGAGAGAGAAAGTAGAGCGTCTGAGGTCCGTGTGATAGAACAAGACACAACATAGTAGCTGCGCGCTACCAGACTATTGAATATATCCAAATGCGCATGCTCGTGTACAGTCGAGAATCATTTATTAGTGGCAACACGTGCTGAATAATATTAAATGAGATGTCAAAAATTAGTAAAAAGTTTTTTTTGTGTGATTACAAAATATACAGAAAAAAAAGATTCGTTGCTGCAAAATTAAAATATTAATTTATATAAAAAATATAAATACGACCGTCTTTTTTTCCCGCGTGATTTGATTGTAATTCGAATGACATAGACAAATCGCTATATCTCAATACTTGTTAATAATAAAGAGTTTAAACGATGAAAAGGCCCAAATTCAAGTCAAGATCTTTTTAACAGTACAAAATTCAATAACATTAACTAATTCTATCATGTAGATATGTGGCAACGAAATTTTTCTTATTCTCTTAATAATATAGATTATTCTTTATTTTATTATAAATAATGAATTTAAATTTTTGTATAATTTCAAAATTTTATAGTTTAGCTGTAAAATGAAAAAAAAATTTGTTGAATTAATTTTTTTTTAATTATTAATATATTAAATTATTTATTTTTCATTAATTTATAGCTGTAAGTATATATAATATAATTAAATTAGAATGATAATAAATTGGAGTTCAAAATTGCTGTCGACTGTGAATAAATGCTATCTCTGTCACTCACATGTACGCGAGCATGCTCACTCGGATACATTCAATAGTCTGGTAGCGTGTAGCTGCTATGTTTTGTCTTTTTCTATCACGCGGACCTCGGACGCTCTACTTTCTCTCTCGCACCTATCAAATAGCTCCTATTCCAAAACTTTATAGCCTGACAATAATATTTCATGTACGATTTTTTGCAGGCAAGCCTATACGATTGGTTTTGTAATTAAAATATCTTACTTATGATAACAGTTTCGATTGGTTATCAGGTCGGTATAGTTTCCTATATTGACTTACCTGTTCACATCTGCTTTTCAGGTAGCAATGGACAGAAATAAGTAGGCAAGCCTACGTAGACATATTCTGTGTGTTAAAAACTATCAGTTGAGATAAAATTCATTCGGTTATCAGAAAAATGAAGGTAATGAAAGAAAATTGATAAAATTTAAAATAATATAATTAATTCAATTAAAAATAACTATGAACACGTTTCGATAGCCAAGTTATCATAGGCATGTTTGTTAATTAATTATATTTAATACAAAATATGTCTCATCGGGTTATCCGATGGGTGAGGGTCGATCTCCCACGGTCTCCTCTACTACTACATCTGAACTAAATACAACACTTAACATAATCAGATTTTATTATATCTGCTCAGATATAATCATGTATACATTGTATTATTATTGAAAATTGTTCATATCTAGTTATTTACACTCACGCGATCACATACGTGGGTCCGCGCAGTGGATAGCATCAAAGACTTTGAATCGGAAGGATGCAGGTTCGAGCCCAGCAGTCACCGGGAGTTTTCCATTAATTATAATCATTTATAATTCCTCTAAGTAACGTTCCTAATATATCAGATTACATTTCGGATTGAATTTAAATTATCTTTTTTTTTTCGCAATTTAATATTTTTTTTAATAGGGATCCTCGGGGAAAAAGGTTTAGATCTGACCACATATAATTATATCTGATCAGATCTGGCTAGATAGAGACAATTTAAAGATCTGGCCAGATCTACTTAGTCAGATCTGATCAGATATAACTATATGTGGTCAGATCTAAACCTTTTTCCCCGGGTAAGAAAAAGACGTTTTTTTCGATACTTATTTGTTAATTAATGGAAACTTTTAGAACAATATATACAATGAACCGCAATTGTCGATCTTAATTACAATTAAATTAAGCAAAAATAAAAGTTTTCTGATGATTCTACTTTCCTTAAATTTAGAAAGCTGTATCTTTTTTCCATAATTCGTATAAAAATGACCCTATAGACTATTTTTGTAAATATCGAAATTTTGTATGAGAGCTTTAATCACAAAACTAAAAAAAATTCGTCGTTAATTAACGAATAAAACATATTTTTTTCATAGTTTTATCCATAAATTATTAAAATCAAGAATTTTTACATGTATTTTAAATGGAAGGGGAGCTTCCTGTACGCCAGCTCAATTTTTGAGATACACGGAAAGAAAATTCTAGCAAAATTTACAATGTTAATATCGTAATTGTGGACTAGACTTTTATTAGCGTCAATTTTAAAATATCTCATTTCAAAATTTACTATGTGGGTTATATTTTTTACTATTCAACATCGTAATTTTAACAAAGGCTTTTAGGATTAAAAATTACTTCAGAAATTACAATTTAACATCGTAAAAACAAAATAAATAAAAATTACAATTCAAAAACTATATTAATTCCTATATTTATCTTTCTATGTTCTTTTGAATAAAATAAATATTACAGTGCTGCCTCTGTTACAATACGATGTAAGCTCTTACAATTACGATAGTTTATCGTAATTTTTAAATATTAACTGCGTCCTCCGCAAGAGGCACTCTCATGACTTATGAATGTTTATTCAAATCGTTCATGTGGACCTTAAAAATTAGTTAAAGTGTAAGCTCTTTGGTGGCCGAGTGGTCCAAGGCGTCGGACACTTCGTACTTGAAAGGACTCGGGTTCGAATCCAATGTCCAAACGATTATTATTTTATTGTTTTATTTAAAGTTTCTCTTCAAATTTTACGATATTCACATCGTAATTTATATTATAGAGCTTAACACTTTGTATTATTTGTCTGAAGTATTATTTCTTAAATGAAATTTCCAACGCTATATCGTAAAAATTACGATTTTGAAAGTCTAGTCCACCTACAATAATCAATAGGACAAATTACGATATTATTATAGTAAATTTTGCTAGAATCTTCTTTTCGTGTACTGAGCTAATATTTTAGGAGAATTCTTTTATTTAATTAGAGTAACTTTTGAGATGCATTTCATATAGAAAAGGAAAAAATAATCTAAAAGTTTAATATATATATATATATATATATAAAATTTATTTAATAGGCGACAGAAAGAAAAACGAATAAATCCACCAGCAGCAGCTATCGGAAGTCCAACAATGACATCCTCAGCACCATCAGTGTTTGCTTCATTGGCTAGTTCGATGTCAGCAAGTCCTTTAGCACTTACAACACATTCATCAGGAATGTCTGGACACCAACATTCAACACCACTCGGTTCACCTTTGCCATTGGCGTTAGTCGCTTCCGCAGGAGGGAACTATCATAGTTTAAATAGTAAATCTCATGAGTGACAGCAACCTGCGACCCATCAGAGGGACGCTATCTATTATCATCATCAGCAACAACAATCACAAACGCACCTACAATCACAATCACCACTGCAACAACAACAACAACAACAACAACAACAACAACAACAACAACAACAACAACAACAACAACAACAACAACAACAACAACAACAACAACAACAACAACAACAACAACAACAACAACAACAACAACAACAACAACAACAACAACAACAACAACAAAATCACCATTATCATCATAATCATGATCATCGTCAAACGGCACAGTCTAATCATCTATATCATGATCATAGTCATCAACGACGTTTGTGCAATCTCCCTGAATTTTATCATTAATCAAAAACTATAAATATGGACAATCGACAGCCCAATCGATAACTATTAAGTTACATTTTATTTATTTCCTTAAAAATTACACTGTGTCAAGTTATTTATTTTTTTAAATAATTATATTTTATTGAAATGTGGATTATGTAACGTGAATTAATAATAATCGAAACAATCCACTTAATTAAGAAAAAAAAATTTCAAAATGAATTAATTTTACGAAATTTATTATTATTATTATTATTAATTAATCTCTATTGAATTATAAGGCTGTTTTGTTATCGTTAATATACTTTTTGACAGTATGATAAAAAAAAGACACAGCAAAAATTAAAATGATTATTCGTGCTGACGTTACAGTCTTTTTCTTCACTGATTAGTGGTCAATGTATATACGTAGTGAAATATGATATAATAATTAAATAAAAATAAGGAAAAAAAAAAGTTTAGTAGAATTAATTATGACTGTTGTTTACATGAATTAGGGAAGACGATTTCCAAAAATTCTTGTCATTACAAAATCCTCGGATTACATCTAAATAATTGAAATTTTAAAACATTTAAGCACTCTGTCGATATCAATTAATTATTTACTTTTTAGTTGATCAACAAAATCAATAATTTATACGCTTGAACGATAATCTCTTAAATACTTCTTTCGTTTTTTTTTTATTTACATGAATCTTTTATTTTCAGTTTAATATTATTTATAAATAAATATTCATTTAAGGTAAATTATTATTTAATATAGTCTCTTGACTATACTATAAATACAATCATAAATAAATGATAATAATAATAACAATAACAAAATCTGATGATATTTTTTATTGTTAAAAAAAAAAAAAAAAAAAAAAAAAAAAAAACAATAATAACAACAAAAGTGAAATTTGTTTATTATATTTTTTCAAATCCGAAAAAAATGAATAATTAAATAAGGATGTTGTTAATTATCCACTGAATAAGATTTATCGATGCGTATAAAAAATCGTTACAATAAAAACTGTAAAAAATAATAATAGTGATTTTTAACTATTTTTTTTTTTTAATTCTTTATATTGATGTTGATAGAGTTTACTTGTGAGAAAGGGAAAAACATTTATTGTATAGTTTTATTAATGATGTGCCCGTTTCAATGTATATATATATATATATATATATATATATATATATATATATATATATATATATAAAACATAGAGATTTATAAATATAAAACAATGTATATAAATTGTAGTAAATAAAAAAATAATAATAATATTTTAAACGTATGTATCGACTGTTCAGTTTTATAGATAAATTTTAATATTCTTATATATGTATGATTATGTCTTACATCGTCTTTTTTTCCAAAATTATACGGAAATTATTGTTTGAGATGTCGAACAGAAAATACTGTTAAAGTTTGAGCTCTTAATATTAATATTAATTACTGCCTCATCGCAATTTTCGGTTTTCTATTCAAATATTGTGGGAAATTTTTTTCTTTTTTAATTTGGAATTTTATCACTCATCAGCGAATCAGTGTATGGCAAAAACCAATAAATATTTTTGTTGGATATTGAACGCTTCACCAAAAAGGTATCTTGTTATTTTTCAATAAATTTAATTTTTCAATAGTTATACAAAGTCAAAGTTGAATTAATAGTAAATTTTGGTATTGTCTGACTCTGGTGAAACTATTAGACTTATCGCTAAATTCTTTTAGAACATTATTGAAGATCATTTTATTCTCCACAAATTATCTATGACAAAATTGCCAAAAACTCTTATTTTTTGCATTTAAAGTAATTAATTAGAATCCGCCAGAATTCAATTTCTTCGCACAAATTTACATTTCAATGCAAATGAATAAAGAGCATTCAAGAATTTCGAAAATTTTGTAATAGATAAGTTGTGGGAAATGAAATTATCTACAAAATAGGTCCTTAATATCTTTAGATAATTCAAGTAGTTTCGCTGGAAAAGTCAAATAAGACTAAAATTTATCACGTGAATTTAACTTTGGCCTTTTTTGCAGAGCTTTTAATTTCTAACAATATTAACTATTGATTTTCTCGGTGCACTGATTTGGTAATAATTGATAAAATTCTAAGCTTTGAAAAAAATTTTTCTTCCCTGATTAATAGAAACGATTCGAAACTATTTGCAATGTTTAATGCCCATAAGAAGGGCGATTCAAAAGTATTCAATGTATTCAAAAGCATTAAAAAGTATTCAAAATATTTTGTTTCTAATCATTCCAAATAGTTTCTTTTAATAAATGTTACGTTATTTGAATGGGAAATCGAAAATAACGATGAGCCAGTTAATATTAATTTTAAAAGCTCAAACTTTAACTGTATTTTTTCATCATCACTAGTAATATTTGTCATATAATTTTGGAAAAAATATTTCATTTTTTCGATACAGTCTAATAAATATGAATATCAAAGTTCCATTAGAAATAGTCGATTGTTGATAATTAAACGCCAAAATAAAAATAAAATTCACATAATTAAAAATGTGTATTGATGAGGATAAACATTTTTTATTTTTTTTTAATTACTATTATTATTATTTAATTTATTATTATGTTTGTTTTTTTAAGTATTATCAATAATAATAATTCTTAAATTGTACGGTGACTTTTTTGAATTTAAAAAAACTTCAGTTTATTATTTATGTATGTATAAATCCATTTCTAAACAATTCCTGATATATAAATATATACATAAAACAATGTAAATAATTTACAATTTTATTATCAATTAATTATACTAAATTTCAAATGAATCAAATTCCAGAGACGTGGACCAAATATAAAAGAACCATTAAAATTATGTTTAGAAATAGAACAGAATTTTGAATGCAAGTGATTTTACTGATTAATCATTATATAAACTATTAGAATTTTATTTGTTGGTTATTAAGTATATAAAGAATTGTCGTAAAGGGAAGATTTATTTATTGAATAATTATCTAATAAATTCAGAAATTGGTGATACGGAAATATAAAAAAAAATAAACATGATTTTATTTTCTTCAACCCTTAACGATCACCAGGAGTCTATTGGATCTCAGCGTCTTTCATAGGCTGAGAAATGAAACTCAATAATAATTTTATTTAAAATTATGTGTAATATTATTTATTGAAATATTTTTCGGAAAGGTAAAAAATATAGTTATGATAATAAAAAAATCGAAAAAATCTTATTTGGCAAAAGAACAGTTATAAGGTTATTAATTCTTAATATTATTATCTAAACCTTGTGGCAGATTGTTGAGGAATAAATTCATTTTGACATAAAATCGATGAAAAATTCGAACCTTTTAAGAATTATATTGATTTTTGTACATTAAGTGAAAAATGTATATCATTGCAAATTCAGCATAAACCAAAAAAAAAAAAAAAAAAAGATCAGTTTCTCGCGAAAATCTCTGTAAATATGATGTCATTAAGAAACTACAAGACTTCTTTTAAACCGCTTCAAATTTATTACAAAAAAAGTATCTTGTACTTTATTTTAAAACTTAGTAGTTATTAAGATATTATGAGTTTTCATTTCGAAGTATCAGATACAGAAATTGGAATTTAAAATTGCCTTCAATTATCTGGACCCTTTGTGATCGATAAGCGTAAATGAGTGTAGTTTATTTTGTTTCTCATCAGAATTAGCAAATTATTCACTTACAAAAATTTGCTGCAATCGTATAGGTCACAGTTTGCAGTTATATTAAACATTAATTTTAGCTAATTTTTACTTTGATTGAGTTTCTAATATAATTAATAATATTATTTTATTATGTTTTAATTCATAGTCATTGCAAATAAAAAACAAAAATATAGATATTTGATTTTATAATTTTGTTATTTTTTCTCTTTATTATTGTACTCTTATTTAGTTTTATATTTTTTTTTTTTTTTTTTTTATAAATTAATCAAATTTAATGTCATGTAGTAAAAAATATTTATGACTAATATTCAATTTAACATATTAATACATTATATATGAGAATTATGAAACTAAAAATTAATTAATGTTTTTTTTTTTTTAGAAAGAGAAAAATTATTTGCGTGAATATTTATAAAAGCGATTGCACTGACATTGTACATTAAAACTTGTTATAAAGTTTTTTAACACAGTGTTAATATCGCAAGAATATGTATATATTTTTGAAATTTTGCGTGCACTAGCGGATCCGAATCACGGTAATTTACGGTATTGAACAGAATTACCGCAACTTACGGTAAATTGCGGTAATTTACGCGAAATTTCCGCAGTTTACCGTAAGTTACCATATGTTGCCGTATTTTACCGTAAATTACGGTAATTGCCGTAATTAACCGTAATTCAGATCCGCTAGGGTGTCATTACTTTAGAAGATTATTGTGATCACAAACAATTAAGTAAGAGAAATAAAAAAAAAAAATACATACGTATTTTTATTTTTTCAATTATTACTCTGAGAGATATAATTTTTTGGAAATGTTTGTTAATTTGAATTACATACTTAGTTATATTTTTAAGCTAATTAATATGTCATTGCCACCGTCCTGTCAAACAACTTGTAAATATAATTGAATCGGTAACAAGCATCGATTTGTTCGATTAATTATTATACATCATTTGATAAATAAAACATAGATGTTGATCTAAATTTATCGATAACTATTAAACTTAACAACTTAGTAACTAATAAACACTCAAATTTTAATTTAAATTTAAAGTATTTAGAAACTTGTACTAATAAATAAAAAAAATTGAAGACTTAAAAAAATATACGTTCGGACTATGGAATGAACAAATACTTATATTGAATATAAATGATAATAATGATAATAATAATAATAATAATAATAATAATAATAATAATAATAATAATAATAATAATAATAATAATAATAATAATAATAATAATAATAAAATATGAATAATAAACTATGAATAAATAAATAGAGAATGATTTGTGACTTATTTGATAAGTATGTATATTGATTCATAAATTAAATCCTTTAAAGAAGAATAAATACCTTTGAATTTAATTATTTTGGAAAAAGGCGTGTTTAATTTGAACATTTAAATTAAAAAAAAAAACCAACGCGTAAAAGAAATTTGATGCAAAAGATTAAAAATGTGTTAATTATGATGAATTTTGGAATGTAAGACGATAATAAATTTTTTATGGACTATTTACGAACTCTATAAAATATATGGAAATAAGCAATCGGCGACTAAAAATCTTTTTCAACTTTTACTAAAAAAATAAGTACTTTTAAAAGCAACACCTTGTTATACGAAATTAAAAAAACAGTCGCGAAAAAGAGTCAAACTAAATTTTTCGATCGTTAAGCACACTAATGCTGCGCATTAAGAGTTGTGCAAAACAATTATCATAGAAAAGTACAAAATTGGATTTTCTGAAGGTATTATTCACGATAAAAAAAAAAAATTGAGCGCTTCACAGTCAAAAAAAGTTAAGGATAAGTCTTCAGTCGATCATGATTTTTTCTATTTTACTTTTTTAAGTCCAAAAAAAAAGTGTCATGCCTTATCACACAGAAACTGATTACATAGGTGCAATTTACTATATGTTGAACTTGCATGGAGACTATTCACATATACATATATATATATATTAGGGCGGCCCAAAATAACCGACTATTTTTTTTTTTCGAGTCTGTTATGAAAATTTGTTGGTTTACCATGTTTTAAGAAGCCTCTCCAAAAATTAGCTCGATAAAAAATTTTCAAGAGGTCGCTCACGAATTTCGAAAATATCAAAAATGATTGAAATTCGGATTTTTTATTTTAAAACTGTCTCTTTCTCGTGGCGGCAATAGTTTATTTTTTTTATAAAATCATGACTATGCTGAAAATTTCAGCCCAAAATTTAAATATTTAAAGGGCGCTCAAGAATTTTGAATATTAACTGATAATATGTAACTAAAAGTTTAAATTAGTTTTTGTATTTTTTTTTTACTCAATTATTGTCATTTCAGTAAAATATAACTTTTGCATAACCAAAATTATACAGGACAGTCTTAAACAACAAAATTTGGTAAGTTTTGAATGAGCGAAAAAACCTAAAAATTGAATTAAAAAATAAAAAAGTATGTTAAAAACTTATTATTTGTATTTCTTGGGTTATATTTTCATTCATTGTCCTGCAAATTAATGGTGAAAAAATCGAGAAGCTTTATTATTAATATTTAAGGGTCGCTCGAAAACGTCCAAAAGACAGCACTCAGAAACATTCAAAATTCTTGAGCACCGTTTAAATATTTAAATTTTGGGCTGAAATTTTCAGCATAGTCATGATTTCACGAATAGAAACAATTGCTGCTACGAGAAAAAAAAAATTTTGAACTAAAAACTCCAAATTTCAATCATTTTTGATATTTTCAAAATTCGTGAGCGACCTCTCGAAAATTTTTTATTGAGCTGATTTTTGGAGAGGCTTCTTAAAACATCGCAAGCCAACAAATTTTCATGCGAGATCGAAAAAAAAAAAACTTATTTTGACACAGTCTAATATATATATATATATTAGACTGTGTTAAAATAAGTTTTTTTTTTTTCGATTAAACGTATCTTAAAAGTTTCTTCAGTATGACAAAAAAAATACTCCTAAAGTTCGAGCTCAATATCTCAAAAATTCAGCTGGCGCAAAGGGGGGTCTCCTTTCCCATTTAAATAACATTGTAAAATTTTTTTTCATTTATTTTTAAAACAACCAAACGAAGAAATTTTTTTTTTCTTGCTCTCGACTATCTTATAGGAAATTTAATTCTCTATAAAATTGTCTATGTCCATTTTTTTTCTTAACTCAACAGAAACGAAGTTACAGAGGGCCGAATAGGAGGAAAAAAATAATTCAAGGTTGAAGTTGAGTCAAAACGACTTAAATAACCTGAATAACTTTTGTAGAGCATTAAATTTCTTTTGAAACTATGTATCTTGGCTAGAAAAAATTTTAATATTTCTAGTAGTTACAAAAATCCAAAATAGAAACGAAGAATTTAAAAAACAAATCAATATTCAAGGCACGGATACAAGGAAACGGCTCGTTTTAAGTCAATTTACTAAGAGAGATATTTTGTAGGGAATTCAATTTCCTTTAAGAATATACATCGCTCAAATTATTCAGATAGATGATTTACGAGTTTTAAGTAAAAAATAAAATTTCACAAAACAAATAGTCGTAACGATGCACCTCTTAATATCAATATTAAGGGCTCAAACTTGCACAATCATTTTTTTTTGGTCATCAGGAATAATATTTTCGCAGTATCAAAAGAAAAAAAAATAGTCGATTTTTTCGGCCCAGTCTAATATATATAAATATATATATATTGCACATATCATTTTAAAGCGTAAATATTGTTTACACAGGCGTAATAAATTTACCGATTGTAAAGTGATGTAAAAATATTTATACAATTAATTGCTGAATAACTGTCGTCTTTAAAATTTATTGTTGAGAATTTGATTAAATTTGGCACATTAGTACGTTATGATGAGATGAAGATAAGGCTCAATATAAAATATATGAAATCAAATATTTTTCTTGGTTTTTTTTTAGCACTCGAGACATGCAATTGGAAATAGAAAAACAATTCAGAATTAAAATAAAATAAAATGTTTTTTTTAACAATAATTTACTGATAAGCCAAATTTCGTTAAATTTTAATCAGTAATTCTAAAGCCGATACTAGGTCGAATTTCTATACATGTTAACAGGTTATCGTATAAATTTTATCTGTACAATCAGGATTTCTGTAATTAAAGCCAGTCTACATTTTATAAACTTTTTCTAAGCTGTTAAAAATAACACAAAAAAAAAAAAATAACTATTGACGTAAAATTTTTTTTAAGCATTTTTTAACTTCGTTCACCGAAACGCTCAGTTCTTTTTTCTTCTCGTGCATAGTTCATTAGACTTGACCAGTTATTTTATTTTTATCAAAATTTTATTCGAGTAAATGTTTATAACGAATATTTTTGATAATTTTTGTTTGGTAATAAAACGTTTCCAAAAAATTTTTAGTCTTATACTCTTTATTTTCTTCTACTGTCAAAGGTACATGAATATTTTATAAAAACTTACTAATCGCTCCACGTTTAAGAATTCGGCATGGCAAACGCTTTTTTGGTTTTTGTTGAACGAAATCAGTTTACACAGAAATAAAGATGAAAATAAATAATCATAATAATAATAAGTATCTTAAAGTTCAATTGTATTAGATGATGGTTTTCTAGTAAAATAACTATTTATATTTAATTAATAAAAATAAAATGTACAGAATGCATCAGAAGGCTAATTTAGAAGTAAGTGCTATAAACTAAAATGGGTACTTATAATACGATAATAATGATAATAATATTTATACGATTTTTTCAATACAAAGGTCATTTGTCAGGACAAAAAAAATGTAAGTGGTATTTATTAGTAGCGACATAGTTGATTAAAAAATAAAATGTAAAGAGCACGGTAAAAGTTCCTAAGATATTAATAAAAACTTGATAATCACTGTCTCTAAATGTTATAATTAATAATAAAATAAAATATGATTTCGGAGTATTACAATATTTCGTACTAATAATAATCACTAATTGATAATGGTGATGACGTATTAAATTAAATTGTAAGTAGATGTATGTAGTCTAAACACAGTGAATTATTATTAGAAAAAAAGCGATAAAGAAAACAGAATTGAATTTCATTAAAGTTTACTGAATTATTTCAGTAGCATGCGAGTTAAAGGCATATAATTAATTCTTTAGATATTCGATTAAATAAGATTGTGATGTATAAATAAAGTCATATCAATCGTAAATAATTAATGTTAATCTAGTTACATCTTTGTAATTAATTACTATTTATTATAGTAATATAATACTAGTACGATATAATGTAATTATATAATAAAAATAATGTAAACGAAATTGTTAAGAATTTTTATTGATAAAAAGGTTCCATTTTTTTTTTTTTTTCGTTAAATAGTTGTGACTTTGTCCCACTGCCTGATTTTACAGCAGCCTATCCTATTTTATTATCCATATTTCTGATAAAAAAATAATTCATGGAGAAAAAAATATAGTTAAAATTACAATATTGTAGTAAAATTTACTAACAGATATGGATAAATACATTCTGTATTTTAATTATTACAAAACATTTAGTAAAATTTACTGGTTGGCAATTATTACATAAAAAGATATTAAAAATTATTATGCGTAATGTATTTTTTACTACCATAATAATATTTTTTTACTATCTGTATAGTAAATTCTACTATGTATAGATAAAATTAAAAGTTGGTGGGGATAGCATATACAAATATGTATTACAAGTTCTGAAGCCTTCGTTCAAAGGAGACATCGGGCCGTAAGACATAGGAAAGGACTCGCACGCGGAAGATCAGGGTTCGAATCTCAGTTAAAACAAGTGATTTTTAAAAGATAAAAAATCAACACCTATACCAATATAAATGACATAAATAGTTATAATAATCAAAATAATAGCAATAATAATAAAAATTTAAAAGCTATTAAAAATTTAACTTATTTATTTCCATTCTTATATAGTAAAATTTACTAAATATACACTGAGAAAATAAAACAATATTTTCCAAACAAGAATTTCTTGGTTCAAGAAATCTGTTCAAAATATATATTTTATCATTATTAATTATCAATTTCTTGAGAAAAGAGCATCAAATTCATTTTTCTATTATATGAATTTGATATTAAACGGAAAAAAAAATATAGCTCCTAGATTTACCACTACGATACGTATACTTATGATCACAATACCGTATCGTTTCTGTAACTATCTATTAGATAACTGTGAGCCCTATACGACTTTCCGTAGTCATCACCTCACACGGCACCGTCTAGCACCGTTTAATAAATAAAAGTGTAAAAAATAATTGTGATGTTGGAACATGGACCCACGAGTAATTAATAAATTAACAGAGTAGAATCTCCATAACTATGTTGATACAATTATTGATACATGTTTTTTTAGGTTTTTTGTAATCAAATATACGTTCATAACCAAAAATCTAAATATTATATGTAGTCGATGTATTATAATTTAAACGTAATTCGTAAATAAGGAAAAAATAATTAATAAAAAAATGAGAACTATATTGTGACAGAGAGATTAATCTTGCCAAGTCTGGTCGCACCTAGTATTATAGTCGAATAATAGGGCGCCACTGGAAGATGGATTCGGCCTTCCAGAACCGGATGTTATTGAATTTTATTTTAAATAAATTAATTAATTTATATTTCTCAGAGTCGTTTGTAATATTTTGTGAGAGAGGTGAGGAATTGTAATAATAGGCTGAAATAATGTTAATCAAAGTTTTATTTAAATTAAGCACCTTGCTTTTATTTATTTAAACCTTATGACAAACTACTATTCTTATGACAAACTAATATTCTTATGACAAACTAATATTCTTATGACAAACTAAATTATCTCGTCTCCCGGACGGTTCCTTATGGCAAACTAAATTATCTCGTCTCCCGGACGTTTCCTTATGGCAAACTAAATTATCTCGTCTCCCGGACGGTTCCTTATGGCAAACTAAATTATCTCGTCTCCCGGACGGTTCCTTATGGCAAACTAAATTATCTCGTCTCCCGGACGGTTCCTTATGGCAAACTAAATTATCTCGTCTCCCGGACGGTTCCTTATGGCAAACTAAATTATCTCGTCTCCCGGACGTTTCCTTATGGCAAACTAAATTATCTCGTCTCCCGGACGGTTCCTTATGGCAAACTAAATTATCTCGTCTCCCGGACGGTTCCTTATGGCAAACTAAATTATCTCGTCTCCCGGACGGTTCCTTATGGCAAACTAAATATTATCTCGTCTCCCGGACGGTTCCTTATGGCAAACTAAATTATCTCGTCTCCCGGACGGTTCCTTATGACAAACTAAATTATCTCGTCTCCCGGACGGTTCCTTGTGGCAAACTAAATACGTTCCCTGAACGTTTACACACCCACACACACACACACGTTAAAATACCGTCCCCTGGACGTTAAACCTTAATAATTCTGTCCCCTGGACATTAACCTTAACCAATTTAATAATAAGTCCCCTGGACGTTAACCTTAATATTACTTTAAAAATCATCCCCTGGATGTATCCTTAATTCTAACTTAACATGTCCACCGGACCTAAATCACAGACACAGTTTCATTTACTTAACATTACTTGTTGACTCTACTTTAATTTACTGACCATTTCTTATAACATCATCACTATTGTCTCGAATCCTCGTGACTAAATTTCCACTAAAATTTTCCAATAAATTTATATAATTTTCCACAATTAATTTATTATGATTTATCTCACTACTTTTAACTCAGTATATTTATTAATTAATTAATTTGTAGTTTTAATTGAATTATTAATTAATTAATTTTACTGACAATTTACTCTAACAATTTTTCCATAATATTTTATTCACTGATTTTACTAAATTTTACTGACCAATTTCACTAACACTTTTTCATAATATTTTATACTTAATTTATTACTGACAAAATAATCCGTTTTCTCCATTTACAACTAATTATCATAATTTCTAGCGTCTTTACAAATTCCAGTTTAATTCATTTAGATATTTTATTAATATTTTTAAATTAATTTATAATTATTTTATGACTAAATTTACGGCTAGAATTACGTTGAAAATTGACTAGAATATTCGGCCAGTGGCTTGGCGTCGCAAGGCCTGAAATTACGATTTTAAGACACGGACAATTTATCTAAAGCAGCCGACAGGCCTGGGATAATTTTATAATTAATTTTGAATTTAAATTTATTTAATTGTCGAACGATTCACGCGGAAATTTATTTTATTCCAGCCTAGAGGCCTCGAATAGAATAAATTTTAGAGTTACAGACAAAGTGGCAAACTAGAGACGCGAGACGCGATTAACACAGCCGGCAGGCCTGGGTTTTCAATCAATTAGTTTATGAGACTAACGGAAAGATTTTAAGTAATTAATTATAATTAATTTGGCCCTCTAATAATTAAATTAGAGGCCTTAATTAATTATAAATTTACCTTTATTAACTATACAGCAGCAACTGATTGAAACGTGGTCGTAAATGGTTTCTTAATAAATCTGCTGGTGACTTCCCGGTCTCTATCTCTCCTTTCCTTCAATTAATTGTTTTGATGGAATATCTGTCAATGAACAGTACGCATTAATATTTTGTAATTAATAATTAAATAATTAATTTATTGGCCCAAAGGCCTAATAACCAAATAGCAATTGATTAATTAATAAATGAATCGCTTCGTTCCACGTGAAGCGTGAACGGACTTATATATTTACCTGGTGTTATGGTTGTCCTGCTCTTGTCGTCGTCTGAACAATTAATGAATTATTTCACGTTCCACAGTCCCTTATATTTAGTTCCACTTTGGTTCACTCCCCCGCAAACTTCTTCCCACTTTTCTTAACCTAAGGAAATGACGAACGGACTGGCCTTAGTGATCCATGCGACACCCGGTGACTAGTCGTATCACTAACTCGCAAATTACGAGGTCGTTGGCCGGTTATCGGCGGAAAACAAAATTCAAATTCAAATTATCTAATTTTACAATTTTTTACAAATTTACCCTGTTACAATATTATCATTTAATTGAAAATTAAATTACTAATAAATAAACTCAAAAAATTAAAACATATATTTATATTAATATTTCAAATTTATTTAGACTATAACTAACCAATAAATCAGTTTTATAGATTATTTTATTCAATCAAAGTTATTTGTTTACCATTTATTTATAAATGATGAAGGTTTTTAAATATCTCATATAATTTATAACGCGTGGGACGTCAGATAGGGCTCACAGCGATACTGTATAAGTCTCAGAGCTATCGAACGTATTGTTGTCAGAACGATACAGTAGATTGTTGCAGTAACAATCTAGTAGACAAGTAATGCGAATTGTTACTGTGTCTATACAGTATACTTCTGATAGCTATATTTTTTTCTTCGTGTATATTATGAGTAAACGAAAGAATAGCTTTACCTGAATAAAATGAAAATTATTTCCATCAATTCTACGGATTCGCGAGACAAAATTATATATTCTTTAAGATAATCAATAATAGACATTCTTGTATCAAGTACATATGCTTAATAAAAGTATTTTTATCTTCCCGCTAAGAAAATCGACGATTTTCAAAAAATCCGGGAAGTTATTGGTTCCACCCCGATTTTCAAAAGTCGGGTTTTCATCATATGTTGACGTTTGAAGGTGCGAGGATGCTATTTAGACATTTTCAGAGCGATGTCTGAATGGGTGAATGTGTGTGTGTGTGTGTGTGTGTGTGTGTGTGTGTGTGTGTGTGTGTGTGTGTGTGTGTATGTAAGCCTCTAATATCTTTTTAATGAATGAACCGATTTAAATGGTTCTTGCGGCACTCGAAAGATTATTTTTGAACTTAGATTTTCAGAAAATTTTAGATCATTTAGTCAAATATACTCTGAGATATTTAAGAAATACGAAAAAAAAAAATAATTTTCTTTTTCGTTTTATTTGGATGTTCTGAAAACTGTCGGATCAATCAACTCTAAAATCTGATCAGCTCTAGAACTCAATAAAAGCTATTGATTGCCGCCAAAAACGTCTCAATCGGATCGTTTGTTCGAAAGATATCGTCGACGAAAGAAATAGTATGAAACGGTTTTTTGCGAATATCGTCGTAATGACTAAACCAATCATTCACAAAATTATAATAGCTCAAGAACTCAATAAAACGCGCCGACTGCCATCTTAAACGTCTTAATCGGATAATCCGTTCAAGAGATATCGTCGACGAAAAAATAAAAAAAAAACGTTTTTTTCCGTTTTTCGTGAATATTTCGTAAACTATCGAAACGATTAATTCCAAAATCTAATCAGCTCTACAACTCGATAAAAGCATTGGATTGCTGCCAAAAACATCCCAATCAGATAATCCGTTCGAGAGATATCATTGACGAAATAATAAATGTAAAATCTGTATTTGCTTTTTTCATTGAATAACATCATAATTACTGAACAACATAACTCAAAACTAATATGTTCATCTTTATGTAAGTCATTGGAAGTGATTGCTCAAAAATCAACATGTTCGCTCGTACCACAATATACTTAGACGATATAGATAGAACGTATCACGTACATTTATTTTTGAGCTAATTATTGAACATGATTGTGAATAAATATGTAAAAAACGCTTATTTATTAATTATTTTGAATTCTCAACTTTTCAATTTTAATATAAAACGTTACCTTTTTGAGCATGAAAAGCTCATAAAATAAAGGAACCAAAGGTATTTTCGAGCTCGAATGTATTTATACTAATGTTTTCGAGCTCTAAGATCTCTTAGTGCCCGAAAACAGCGGAAAGTTCCGGGGCTGGCCTGCAGGGCCAACCGATGCCTAGATTTTTCTTTTTCAGTGTAACTAAAAATTAATATCCAATATAGTAGACTTTCTATAACTAGTATATAAGGAAATACTAAACGAGTTCCCGGGAAAAAATGCTTAGATATAATCATATCTGTTCATGTATGATCAATTGATCATACCTGAGTTCATATATGATCATGTGTCCGTTTATGTATGATCCTATATGATCGCATATATGATCATGTATGACCATGCTCTATCATACCTGTTCCTGAATGATTAAATTTGAGGTCATATATGAAGAGCCGTTGAGCAGGGGATTTCACCCCCGATGAAACAGATTGTGGGTTCTTGTCTGTGCTAAGTTACCAACGGAGGGTAACGTGATAGTAGTCGGTAAGGTCTGTTTTATCGATGACACTCGTATTGACAGTCTGTAAGCTCTGATTTGGCCGCCAGTAAGCTCTTTTTTATCGTCTGTGTTGATATTGGCAGTCGGTTAGCTTCTTTTGGCAGTCGATAAGGTCTGTTTCACCTGTTAAAATTTGCTTTTGAGCTCATTTTCTGGTACTTTTTGATCTCATGGTTGCCATTTTGAGTTCATAATACAGTTTTGCCCGGTCGAACTGAGCTCTTTTCGAGTAGATGGCGCTTATGGTCTGAGCGGGAAATTCCGAAAACATAATAGACTCCGTGATGGCACTCAAGGCTGACGCTTTTCAGTATATAATAAATTTCTTTATCCAGACCCCATGTGTGTACGGATGACTGCATTTATGATGCGCAGATAGAGTTCGAGGATGTATAAGTCGACGCCAAAAATAACGACGACGTTAATGACTTTGACCGTAAAGAAGATAAATTAAATAAATTGGCTGAACAAAAAAAAGAAATTGATTTACAAGTGAAGCATTAGAAGAAATCGTTATTAAGCTAGAAAGATCGCCACGAATCCGAATTGTCATAAAATTAGGTTCATGTTAACCAAGTTATTGTTTAACGCTAACAAACAAAAATTATTATGAAACTAATAATGGATTTTGTGAGTTTTGAGATGTCGGATGGCCAATTTGTAGTAAGAGTACTTTGCGCTACTGATATTTGTGATGAAGTTTGTATATATGGACTTACACAATGTGAACATTGATTGTTTGAACCACCCTTAGATCAAGTTGAGGTTCCTGTAATGCAGAAAAGTGTTAATCACTGTGGGCATCAACATTCAATATCGTGGATATCCAATATGGTACCATATGAATTATTGAGATAAAAGCTTGATATTATGGCCAAAAAAACACATTACTTTTTACGTACAAGGTGAACAGAATAAAAAATGGACTAAAGATCTGATTGACTCTGCTGTACCGATTAACGATTTGGAAAAAATTAGATTTTTCACACTCTATGATAAGAATGATTACTTGAAATTTCAATGCCTATTAGGGTGTCCGTTATTTCCCAAGTTGTTATTTTTTTTGCTGCCGCCCTCTGAACTTTTAGTTTTTGCGCAAAAAAAAATTATCCACCCTAAACAAGCTCTTAATTGTCAAATTAAACCGTGCCGAAATCATGTTACATCCCCATTCAAATAACATAAGATTTTTTTATCTCTGAAGCAAATAAATCTAAAAATCGGATCAAAATAGATTTTGTTAGGAAATTGTCCGCTCTACAAAAAAGGTCTCTTCGATTTTTTCGATAAAATCATTCTTTTAAAAGTTGTTCACGATTAAAGTTGTGTTCATAGGTTATAACTAAGTTTTTTTGTCATTTACTGCAAATTTAATTTGCACCTTTGATTTTGACCAAAAAAGGATCGGCAGGTATACGACTTAGTCATAAGCGACCCTACCAATAATAAAACTGTACTCAATTAAAGACAGCCGCAACATGCCTATCTAGAAAATTCCCGCTCCAATAAAATGTCTACCATCTTGAAATCTTTACCAATGGAAAAATCTACCATGATGTAATCACTACCAGAAAAAAAATCGGTCTAATCGGTCGACCCTGCGGGCCAGCCCCAAAATCTTCCCGCTGTTTTCGAGCTCCTTGAGCTAGATAGGCATTTTGCGGCTAGCTTCAATTGGGTACAGTTTTGTTTTTGGTAGGGTCGCTTATGACTAAGGCGTATACCTGCCGATCCTTTTTTGGTCAAAATCAAAGGTGCAATTCAAATTTGCAGTAAATGACAAAAAAATTTAGTTATAAACTATGAACACAACTTTAATCGTGAACAACTTTTAAAAGAATGATTTTATCAAAAAAATCAAAGAGACCTTTTTTGTAGAGAGGACAATTTCCTAACAAAATCTATATTGATCCTATTTGTAGATTTATTTGCTTCAGAGATAAAAAATTAAATGCAAAAAGTCAAAGAATCTCATGTGTTTCGAATGGTAACATGTAACATGATTTTGGCACGGTTTAATTTGAAAATTAAGAGCTTGTTTAGGGTGGATAGTTTTTTTCAGGGCAGAAACTGAAAGTTCAGAGGGCGGCAGCAAAAAAAATCGGCCTGTCAGTTGACCCTGCGGGCCAGCCTCAAATCTTCCCGCCGTTTTCGAGCTCCTTGAGCTCGAAAAATTGTTGTGGATACATTTTCGAGCTCTTCGAGCTCGAAAATACCTTTTTATGCCTTTGCTTTCGAAAAAAAACGTTTTTTACCATTTTTTCTAAAACGATATCTCTCGAACTAATAAAGCGATTGAGATGGTTAAGGTGACAATCGACGCGTTTTATTGAGTTCTACAACTGATGAGACTTTGAAATTTATTTATCGAATCGTTTTTGAGAAATTTCAAAAATACTAAAAAAAATTTTTTTTTTTAATTCTTTCAACAACGGTATCTCTTGAAAGAATTAACCGATTTTGATGGTTGAGGTCGCATTCGACGCGGTTTATGAAGCTTCAGAGCCCAGTTGATTTTGGAATCAATCCATCGAGCCCGTAAAAAGTTATCCGAAAAAAACATTTTTGAAAAAAGTTAAATTTTGGAATATCTCCGAACAAGCCCTACCGATCAAGCTCAATTTTTCAGCTTCGAGATATTGACAAACCTCGTCGAATGATACCTTGACGATCAAAATCGGTTCATCCGTTCAAAAGTTATAGATATTTACATATGTACGTACGTACATACATACATACATACACTCGGACATCATCTTGAATTTAGTCAGAATAGCTTTCTAGAACCTCATAACGTCGACATCTATTGGAATTTCAATTTTCACAAATCGGGGTGAAACCAATAACTTCCCGAATTTTTGAAAATTTGCAATTTTCTTAGCGGGAAGTTAAAAATAACAACTTGGGAAATAGCGGACACCCTAATGCCCATATTATGCCTATCACTTAGAGAAATCGGATTCTTTGTGTGCATATCAAAATGTTCTCGAGTTCCAGAGATGGTTTTGGAATTATTGTGGAATTTAACCAACCTACGAGAAGTCGGTTCAGCTCTACTATCAAGTAAACAATCTACTTCATGTAGATATCCGTAACATTGACTGTCTTGGTAAATTTTTCATCCTTCGATTTGCAATCGAGCTAATTAATTGTGCTTGGGGTAAACTACCAGATCATTTACAAAATAATAAAAAAATAGATGGTTATCGGAGGTCTCGAGAACATTATATATCTCTTGATGATATTCCCGATAGCTTTGCATATCCATACAAAAAAGATTGCTACGATTGTAATATAAGACTAAAATGTATATTTTTAGGTAAAGAAAAATATCTATAGTTTATTATACTATGTGTCTTGAGGTTAGGTTACACTAAAATGTATGTTTTTAGGTTAAGAACAAAATGCTATAGTTTCTTATTTATTTGAGGTTATGTGAAATGGAAAAAATAATACTTAAGGTTATGTAAGGCTTAAATGTTATAAGTAATGAAAAAAAAGTATTTATACCATTTTTAGATTATAATGTTTGCTCTCCTCTAATCGATTTTTAGCGGCACTTGCATCATTTACAGATTTCGCTATACCAGCAGCACCCTCAGCCAAAGCTCCTGCTGCATTCAGGCTAGCAAAAAGTGGTATTAAAAATGGTAGTACACCACCAACTTTAGATGGAACTGGTAAAATTCGTCGCAGCCTGATATTTTTTTTCCCAACAGATTTGTTAACAGCCTGACGAGCTCATTTCAACGCTGTTTTAATTAGATCACCTCTCGGAGTCATTGACTTTTTGGCAGCTGTGACAACTTGTCTCAGTGCTACTTGTTTCTTTATACTAGTCTTCCTCTTGCCAATCGTTCTCTTGCTAGTTTTATTGTTGCTAGTCTTCTTCTTACTAGGCTTTCTCTTGCCAGCTATTCTCTTCTTCAACCCCATTCCGAATATTTTTTTCATCTTCATGATTTTATTTACACTCCACGCAGCAGCTTTTTCACCAATACTAGCGTATTTTGCTTGATAACGTTGCCACGTCTTCTCAGCAAGTATTTGATCAGCTTTGTGACGTGCTGCCAAATTTTCGCGTTTATACGAGTATACGATATCGTGTTCTTTACACGCAGCGTCCAGAGGATTAATTCCAGGATCTCCACGAGCAAATTTCTTGGCTAGCTTTGTGCTTGGTCCACAGTACTGGTATCCAGGTATATGTAGTTTAAATGGTAGCTTATTGATTATACTGTTTACAAAACCTCTACTACTGGTCTTTACACATGTGCTTTCCATAGTAGCAGCATCATGACTGACTAAAAATCATATAAAACCTGATACTTATAGCTGACTGTGTGAGTTGTTGCTGTAACCGCAAACTATCAACATGAAGTTTAAAAGTCAAGCGGCCAAGTTACCAGGAATAAATTTTGATCAAATTGTTCAAGGTCCAGGAGTGAAAAAAGTTAAGAGACATGGTGCTTTATTATCAAACAGTGTACGTGCTATGTTTTGTGGTCCATCAAATTGTGGAGAAACAAATGCTCTGCTCTCACTCATCATACACCCCAACGGTTTGAGATTTGATAATATATATCTCTTCTTAAAATCTCTAAATCAGCCAAAATCGGAAGCTAGAATTTTTGTTGACAATGGAGGACAAAAAATCAGTAATAGCGTAGGAGCTGCACAGACCAGCACGCAGAAATTACCAATGTCGTTGTGTTTATATACGAGCACTTGATGAAACTTGGCAAGCTGATCTAGCTGAAATGATTTTTTATGCAACAGTAAATAAAGTAAACAAATATCTGTTAACTGTCATAGCTATTTTTTTAAAGTACGCCTGGGATGTACCGATTAAAAGTAAAAGTGGCAGTGATGTCACTAGTGCAATGAAATCTATATTTCAACTGGGACGAGTTCCGAAAAATCTGCACGTTGACCAAGGTAAAGAATTTTATAATAGAGAATTTCAAGAACTTATGCAACGTAAAAACATCAACATGTACTCGACATTTAGCAACTAGAAGGCATCCATATGTGAACGATTTAAAAGGACATTTACAAATAAAATATGGCGTGAATTTTCAGCACGTGGTACCTATAAATGGATTGATATACTAGAAGACTTATTAAATACTTACAATAATATCAAACACCGGACAATTTAAATGGAACTTGCTCATGTAACTGCTGCTAATGAAAAGGCACTGCTGAAAAAAATTTACAAACCTCTTCAAGCTTAGCAAAAGCACGAAAAAATAAATTCAAAGTTGGAGATAAAGTACAAATCAGCAAGTACAAACATATATTTGAGAAAGAATACACACTCAACTGGACGACTGAAATATTCACTATCAAGACAGTACAGAATACAAATCAAACAACGTATAAGCTCGTAGACTATCAGGATAAGCCCATTGAAAGTGGAATTTATGCAGAAGAACTCAACAGGTTCAAATATCCTAATATTTATCTAGTGAAAAAAATTATAAAAAAACGCGGAAATAAATTGTACGTAAAGTGACTCGGCTTTAATAGCTCCCACAATAACTGGATTGAAAAATCTGATCTGTAAAATAGATTTATGAAGTACACTTATTTCTATAAAATAAAAATGAAACCAGTTTGGTTGTACATGAATTTTTTTAATTATTTACACTTATCCTTAAAACTAATTTTTGCATCCTAATAACTAATTTTTACATCATTCAAATTAATTCTGACAAAATTATTCTTTTTTAGATTGATATAAAATTTTCATCATTATTATCTTTATTATCATTTGGTTTAAATTCCCATGGCAATGTGTCAGTTAAGTTGTCCAACAGTTGTAGTTTGTCATCAGTACAGCTTAAGGCAATTTTGTGCTGTGCTATTGTCGTCGCGTCATGTTTTGAACAATTAATTAAGTACTGTTATTTTGTCAAGTTAATGTGATCGTTAAGATATCGCTTGAAATCATCAAACGTGATTATTCGTAACATTGGGCCTTTGATTCCCTTTGCTCGTTTTTAGTGTTGTCATCATTCATAATTTTGTGAGCATATAGCTTAGCCCTAAGCCCGGTGAAATAAGTTATAATTTGTCCTTTATTCTCATCTTTCATCAGACCTAGGACCGTTCCATTAGCGAGAGGCATATTCTACGAGTGTTGAAGTGGTTAGTCCGAGGTATCGAATTTGGAAATTTCACGTTTCATGACTTCGTAGATGTCTGGCACCGTAAAGTTGTAAGTCAAACTGTCAGTGTCCGTGTACATCAACTTAAACTGTTGATTTGTAAAGTTCTGTTTGACATAGTTATAGTGGAAATTATAAATAAATGTTTTTGATAAATCTAAAATCGTAAACCCAGTGTAAATGGTTTGATTAATGTACACTTGGGTTGTTTTCATTTCCACTCTAACCATGTCTTTGTCAAAGATAATCAGACTATAGAAGTTAGGTTTACAAATGAAGTCTGATGCATCGTATCGACCAGATCATTTAGTAACTAATTGAACATCTTTGTGTTTTCTAACATTCTCCATCGTCTTACCAAAGAGTGCGTTATTCATGAGTTTGAAGAATTGCTCAAACTCATTTTGCGCAGCCTTCCTACGGTCTGTATTTTTGTCAATGTATGTCTTTAGCCATGAAGAGTGCTCAAATTTAAGTGCACGATGAATTTTCTTTAATTTTAGTCCTAAATCTAAACATGGTTTCAAATTTTCTTAATGTATTATGTATCTAGTTTCATCATACAGAGTTGTATCTAATTTAGTAGACTTGCTATCTGGTGGTAAAAAGTGTTCAGGACACAATGGTAAGTCTTTGTGTACCTCATGAAGCACCTGAGGATAGTGCAAGTCTACTTTTGGAATATGTCCCACATTATCATTAGTCTTTACAAAGTTATCAAAATTATTTAAATCATTATGATCTACTCATTCGAATGAGCCTTTTGGTAGTGGCATACCCATTGCCACACCATACAAATTATTTTCGTCAAAATACATCAAGGATAACTCGTGTTTATTAACTTCAAATTCACTATCAATATACCTATTGTTGGCCTTAACATACCTATTAGTACACCGAGACACCCCACTTCGTATATCTTTCTCAATTAAAAGCATCATTTCGGGGTCAGCTAACGGTTCAAGTTCCACTCTGGTGTATTTCAGCATTGCATCAAAAGCTAATCCAGGCGCTGTATAATAGTGTAGCGAGTCTAAGTTATAATTATTTAATCAACTTTGTCTGAAACTTTCAAATACATCGGCTACAAGTAGAACATCAGTCTTGAAATACAGATCAAAGTACTCGTCTAATGTACTGATATTAAATTTATTCCAAATAAGTTGAGCAAATGCATAATCATCTTCAGATATACCATTGTTACATACTGAAAAGTTTCCAATATTAATTAAAATATTTTTAAATATTTAATTTCTTTTAATGTTCAGGTTTGGCCTCGTTAGAGTGTCTATAGACCCCCATTGGGCCTTGGTCGTCAATTATTTGATTTATAATTGTTTTTATTTTATTTTCTCAATTTTAACTATTTCACGACCTGGCCACCATATAATTTATAAGGATGTGGGATTTGGGGAATCCTGGACAGCCGGTAGCAGCGCCAGGGACTGGATAAATTATTGGTCAGCCATTATCAGCACCCAATATTTAATTGACGATTTTGGATTATTGGGCTGCGGTAGCACCGACCAAAATAATCATGAAGTCCTAGGGTATTGAGCTGCCCAATAACAGCCCAATATAAGGTTTAATTAATTTACGGATTAATTGTAATTTATTAATTTTGGCTGAAGAGCAAAGGTTCGAGCTCCATGAGCTCTCTCGTAAAACTGACTATTAGTCATTATAAAAATATAATAAAGCCAACAGAGATGACAAAATGTTGACGCTGCATCTCAGGTTCCCTGTGATAGAATCGTCATGGCTCGGATCACATGCATCGTCATCTGTTTTGACTACCCGCAAGTCACGACGACTCTCTTATCGTAACCGATTTCCGTTACTTTGCGAAAAGTTAATTTATTAAAAATAATTAATTTAATTGAATCAATAAAATATTACGGGAACGTAACACCTGTTTGTCTGAAATGAATGAAAAGCTATCACTTCGATGAATTTTTTGGCAAAATTGTCACCTATCTAAGCAGATGAATGAATACATTCACCTGTATGAATCATAAGGAAATTTTTTTTTGTTTTCTTGCTTGCGTTATGTCGTGCGTACTTTTATCACCCGTTTGTCCGAAACAGGAAGAAAGCTGAGACTTTGATCATTGTGCAAGAGAAAAAGTCACGTATCTCCGCCGATAGTAAATATACGCACACCTGTACAAATGCTAACGAAATTTTTTCTGTTTTCTTGCTTGCGTTGAGTCGTGCGTACTTTTCTAACCCGTTTGTATGAAACGAGTAGAAACCTAAGATTTCGATCTATTTGCAAGAGAAACATTTGCATATATCTGCCGATAATAAATATACGCACACCTGTACAAATGTTAACTGAATATATATTGTTTTCTTGCTTGCGTTAAGTCGTGCATACTTTTGTCACCCGTTTGTTCAAAACAGGCGGAAATCTAAGACTTTAAGCAATTTGCGAGAGAAACAGTCACCTATCTCTGCCGATAATAAATACACGCATCTGTATGAATGCTAAAAACCTGATTGTCTGCAACGAATGGAAACCCATCATTTCGATAAATATTTTGTCAAAATTGTCACCTCTCTAAGCAGATGAATAAATACATGCACCTGTACGAATCATAAAGAATTTTTTTTTTGTTTTCTCGCTTGCGATGAGTCGTGGGTACTTTTTTCACCCGTTTGTCAGAAACAGGTGAAAACCTAAGATTTCAATCAACTTACAAGAGAAAGGTTCTCCCATCTCTGCCGATAATAAATACACACACCTGTACAAATGCAAACGAAATTTTTTTTGCTTTCTTGTTTGCATTATGTCGTGCGTAGTTTTCTAACCCGTTTGTATAAAACGTGCAGAAACATAAGATTTCAATCTAATTGCAAGAAAAACATTCACCTATATCTGCCGATAATGAATATACGATCACATGTGCAAATGCTAACTAAACATTTTTTTTTCTCTCGCTTGCGTCGAGTCGCGGGTACTTATCTCACTCATTTGTCAAAACAGGTGGAAACCTAAGACTTCAATCAATTTACAAGAGAAACGTTCACCTATCTTTGCCGATAATATATACACACACCTATGCAAATAAGAAGGAAATTTTTTTTGCTTTCTTGTTTGCGTTATGACATGCGTACTTTTCTAACCCGTTTGTCCGAAACAGACAGAATGCTGAGACTTTAATCAATTAGCAAGAGAAAAAGTCACTTATCACCACCGATAATAAATATACGCACACCTGTACAAATGCTAACAAAATTTTTTTTGCTTCTTTGTTTGCGTTATGTCGTGCTTACTTTATTTACCCGTATGTCAGAAACAAGTGAAAACCTAAGACTCTAATTAGTTTGCAAGAGGAATAGTCACCTATATCTTCCAATAATAAATACACACACCTATGCAAATAAGAAGGCAACTTTTTTTTTGCTTTCTTGTTTGCGTTATGTCGTGCGTACTTTTCTAACCCGTTTGTCAGAAGCAGACAGAAAGCTATGACTTTAATCTATTTGCAAGAGAAACATTCACCTATCTCTGCCGATAATTAATACACGCACACCTGTACAAATGCTAACTAAATATTTTTTGTTCTCTCGCTTGCGTTGAGTCGTGGGTACTTTTTTCACCCGTTTGTCAGAAACAGCTGAAAACCTAAGACCACAATCAATTTACATGAGAAACGTTCACCTATCTCTATCGATAATAAATACACACACCTGTACAAATGCTAAAGAAATTTTTTTTGTTTTCTCGCTTGCGTTAAGTCCTGCGTACTTTTTTCATCCGTTTGTCCAAAACAGGCGGAAATCTAAGACTTCAGTCAATTTACAAGAGAAACAGTCACCTATCTCTGCCGATAATAAATACACGCATCTGTATGAATGCTAGAAAAATTTTTTTCTGCTGTTTGCTACAGAGCCCTGCGTACTGCTCATACCTGTTTGTCTGAAACGGATAAATACCCATCATTTCGATAAATATTTTGTCAAAATTGTCACCTATCTAAGCAGATGAATGAGAACACGAACGAGTACAAGTCACAAAAAAATTTTTTTTGTTTTTTTGCTTGCGTTGTGTTAGCGTGAAATTGTTAGTTATTATGATTTGTATTTTAATTATCTAAATTTACCTGTAAATTAAATTGAATTAATTATCTAAATTTAATTAAGTTATTATGAGGATGAAGAAGATAAAATAGGTACAATGCAATGAAAGTCGTGATTTGGGTATGACAAATGAAGAATATATTTGACCCAAAAAATAGGGAAAGCACTACGGCATAAAACTCTTTGAAGACAATTACAATGAGAAAATGTAATAAAATTTAAAGAATGATAATGACAGTAACTCGTTGAACAATAGACACAAGATATTGAATGTATGGGTGTATGTGTGGATGTGTAAAATTGTAGCTATACGTGTGAACATATAGAGTTATAAGAACACGATGCTGGATCGTCGTACTTGCTCGAGACTGAACTAGAACGTTGTAAAAGAATATACACGCCTGTATACTGCGATTACAAATGATATACACGTCTGTATATGAGATGAAAGAAAGACTCTAACTACCTCTTGTGGATAGCTAGGTTTTTGTTGAATGCGTAGAAGCGAGTTTTTCCCGATCGATCAGGTAGATGACGATGTGAATCGTCGAGATATTGATATCGTGAGATTCGATTAAATTATGTTAGATCTTGTGTTGATTTAAAAGGCTGTACGATACGACTAGCCGTTAATTTTAATTTAAATATAATCAATTGAGATTGATAGATTGATGGCGACTAGGCCGTTGGTTTGAATGTAATTTGAATTTAAATCTAATTAATTGAGATTGATAGATTGATGGTGACTAGGCCGTTGCTGTGAATGAAATTAAATCGATATATGCGATTGATTTGATGGAAATGACTGTCAAGAGATGCGAACAAATGTTAATTACCCGATAGTATTTGTATTATTGTCTTTAAATGTTAATATGAATTTTCAATGCAAAATATTAATTACAATTGAACCAAATGTTCAATAAGAAATGACTGGATTGTTGAATTGAATAAATCTCAAGAAATCTATCTAAACATTGAACATAAAATGTAATTGATGTTATTTTCCCTTAATATTAATATGAATTATTAATATAAGATCTCAAACACAATTACATTAAATATTTAATGCGAACACGAATGAATACCCGGCGTGGTCGGATCCACGCGCGACAAGTTCTGACCGGTTAATTGTGACGCAATACTCGGTTATATTTTCAGTCAGAAAGATTGATTTAAATCCAAGAAATAATTGATGAAATTGATGTAACCGTATCACTCAATACTTATCTTTACCTGATGAATCGAGATTGCGATGGATATTAATTAATTTTCCTTAATTAATTGAATATTAAATTGTGAATTTAATTATATGCGTAAGAATTGCTCACAGCATGAATGCTCAGTAGTAAGACTCGTGGTCAACTGACTAAAAGAAGCGGTGAAGCCGGGTCTTCGTTGCGACAAAACGAAAACTTTTGACACCCGAGCGACAGAGATACGCTGAAGGCGTAGGTGCAACAAAGATACACAGCGAAACCGACGCTATAATGAGCACGCGTGTTTTCGGTGCGACCCGAGTTGATGATGAATTTAATTAAAGCCCCGCCGGATGGCGACTCTATCTAATATTCAAATTCATTACGTTAGTATGATGACAATTGTTATAAGATTTCCGTTCTCGACGGAACACGTGGTTTCGTGTGAACTCTCTCAGCCGTTTATCCGAAACAGGCAGAAATCTGAGGCTCTGATGAATTTGCAAGATAAACAGTCACCTGTTTCTGCCGATAATACATACACGCATCTGTACGAATAATACGGAAATTTTTTTTCGTTAGTTGCCGTAGAAGGGCGCGTACTTTTTTCAGCTATTATCTGAAGGGGATAAAAAGCTATCATCTTGATAAAGTTTTTGGCAGAATTATCACCTATTTCAGCTGCAGGATAAATACACACACCTTTGCGAATGCTTTGTTATGGCCCTGTGAAAATTTTAAGTAATTTATTGTGTTTAGATATTGATTTTTAGAAATCTATAGATTCCTTGGAATAACTTGTTTCGGGGGATTCACGGGCAATCATGGATGTGAGATTTTACAATAATAAAGTTTATTTCGTGGTTTAAAATTTTATTTAAACACATATTTAATTATCAAATCTTTGATGAAAATTTATAAAATGTGAAATTTTTCAAATTAATAGTAGAATTGTTCTTTAAATTTATGTTTCAATTATTTTTATTTAGTATAACATTTTCAAACTCTTCAATAACATTGTCATAAAACTATTTTAATTTCACAAATTTACTTAAGTAAATATTCAATTTATTATTGAAACAATATTATTTCAGAATTCACAACTTAAAATTATTATTTAGATTCGCCATATCCCGTAATTTAATTTCACTAATTGATTATTTATTATTTGAATTAATATTTGAATAATTATTATTGTTTCATTATTCACAAATTAAAATTATTATTTTCGTTCATATAACAATATTTTGTTTGCAATATATTTCAAATTTCAAAATTAATTGTTTAGAGTGATATTTGAATAACATTGAAAATAGAATTGTTTAATAATTCACAAATGAAAATTATTATTGAAGTTCATAAAATAACATTTTTGTGATATATTTTAAATTCTAAAATGAATTATTTAGAGTAATATTTGAATTGGGGCAGGCAATCGCCTATCGAACAAGGTACTTGCTTACCATCGCGTTGGACCAGGTTCGATTCTGGCGTGCATTAATGTATTTTATTTTCACAATACTATTTATGTGTATTACATTGGCAGCCCTCTGGTGATGGAATACCGACAATTTTTCGACCGAATTTAAGTGGCAATGACTTCATTACAAAATGATAGTAGAATACAAAAACTCGATCGAATCTGCAGGGCTCTGCTGCCTCTATGCCTCGGCTAGAAGGTGGGGCTTCTTATCAAAGAAAAATACCTGTATCGGCCGGGCATTGGTGGCGGCAGAGGCTTATAAACATTCGCAGAACCTCTAGCTTTGGTGTAGGCCAACGTGTCAAAGCAATGATAGAGAAAGTCCTCCATCACCAACGTTGCCCTTGGATAATAGGCATTGTCCATGGTATAAGTGCCTTATCCTACACAGTAGGCTCTGAAGGAAGGACCATAATTACATCCACATTAACTACTTAGCAGACATAATTTCGGTTGACAAGAGCCCCCGATGACAAGGACATGACGTAAGATGGCCACGGTAGCTGAAGGCTAGGACGGGAGAACCACGGTGGGCTTAGCTAAGGCCAGGTCCCGGTTTTTCCTGCACTAGTGGGGACTGCTGACAGTGGCTGTGTCCCGCGACATGTTTCCTTGGACTCGGGACGGGGAATCACCGAAATAAAGCTATGTCCCCTCCACATATCAACTCACAAACAATAGTATCTACAATAGTCAAATTATAAATAGTTGTCCGAAGGACTAACAAAGGACGTAGCTTGCTAAGTTCGTTGTTAGTTGGACTGGCAAAAACGCATGGCCTATTAACAATGTTCACCAGGACCGCGATCCCATAAAATTGTTCTCAATGGGCCCGGGTACAATGGCTAACACAAGCTGAGTGCCCGGTTAAAACTAATTTAATTTAATTCAATTCAATATTTGGATTAATATTGAAAATAGTTTTGTTTTATAGTTCACAAATCGAAACTATTATTTAAGTTCATAAAATGATATTTTTGTAATATATTTTAAATTCACAAACTAAAATTGATTATTTAGATAGATATTTGAATTATTATTGAAAATAGTCTGTTACGTAATTCACAAATTAAAATTATTATTTAAACATCTATTCTTATTTAAAAATATATGAATATTCCGATTATTTATTTTCAAGTATTGTATTAATCAATACTTATCTTTACCCGATGAATTAAAATTACAATAGATATTAATTAGTTTCCTTTAATTAATTGAAATTGACTTGTGAATTTAATTATATGCGTAAAGATTGCTCACAGTAGGTGCGCTCTGTGGTAAGACTCGTGGTCAACTGACGAAAAGACGCGGTAACGCCGGGTCGTCGTTTCGACGGAACGAAACATTCAGACACCCGAGTGACAGAGATATGCTGAAGGCGTAAGTGTAATGAAGATGCACAGCAAAACCAACGCTATAATGAGCGCGCGCGTTTGCGGTGCGACCCGAGTTGGCGATGAATTTAATAAAAGCACCACCAGGTGGTGACTATTCAATATTTAAATTCTTTACATTAATATGACGACAATTGCTATAGTATTTCCGTTCTTGACGGAACAAAATAGATTTCAATTTAAAATTAAATGGAAATTATTTAAAAATTAATTTTCATCAAATATGATACGAAATATATTATTTAAATATATTTTAATTTCAAAATTAAATGAAAATAATTGAAAAATCATTTTTTTCATTAAAATAAGATACGAAATATATTATTGAAATATAGTTCATTTTTAAATTAAATGAAAATTATTGATGAAGAATTATTGTAGCAAAGATATTGTCATTTGAGTCGCTTATCACTCGTTCAAAAATAAATGGTTATTCTAATTGTTCGTTGGAACTCGAACAGGAAAGAGAGCGTACTTTATGAACAAGTCATTACCTTTTATTGTAGGTAACTAGAAAATAAAACCTTAATTTTAAATTTCACGAACTTGTTTTAATTCCCATAATCTTATAGATTTTCACGAATGTTTTGTGATTTTGTTATTTTTAATTGCCCATAATTTTCCACTTACACAAGTAATACAAAAATCACTGCACCTTTTTATTTTAACGCAGGGAAAAGAATTTTATTTTTAAAGTAACTGAAATTACTGAAGTCCTTGAAATTAAACGAATGTATGGAATCCATGTTGTTAAAATAAAATGGAAATTCTTAGACTCGAATGAATGCTTCAAATGACATTGAAATCCTGGAAATTGAATGAATGGTTAAAATGAAATTGAATGATCTTGAAATTCTTGAAAATTAAATCAAATTGAAAGCTGAAGTCCTTGAATATATTTGATATTCTTGAAAAAAATCCTTAAGTAAATATGAAGCAGAATCACACCCGGAAAATATACTAAAACTTCAACAAAACAATACGGGGTCACACTCGACGAACCAGGCTTACATCCTATGGTGATGAAATTACATCGTGAATTAATGAGTTTCTTTTAACTAACTGATTTCATTAACGGATGCAGCGACTTTTATTTACTTTGGAAATTTAGATGACCCCCTCATGGTAGGGGCCATGAGAAAAGACGAAGAAAGGCTCTCCCAGAGTTTTGTTTATTAATTAAAAATTTTATCGATGATCCGAGTTTTCTCCGAATCTTTGTTTATGTAAACACATCTGATATCTCATATCAGCAGTTTATTTATTTAAATAAACTAAAAAGTACTGCCATCGGCAGTTTAATTTGTTGTGTTAATCAATAATAGAATTATAGATATTTTCCAAAATGAATAGATAAAAATTGATAAGAATAAAATTAATATTAAATTTGATATTTTCGATGAATTTACTATCAATTTTGGGGGTATAACAGCCCTCTGAATAGTCTTTTCTCGATTTTATGTATTAGAAGAGCAGCAGGAGTAAGTTAGTCGTTTACTTTTGCTGCGGGCGTTTTCATTATGAAAATCTGGGCTTTGCTCTTATTGTCTAACTCCGCCCGGTACTCAGGTTACAGCACGTTATTCGCTCCCACTGATATGTAATGTTTTGCCTACCCGTATGCTCTCTTTCTTACAAGACGGTGCACTTATATATATATAGATATAACATACATTTAATTATTTTCAATTATATATATGTAGCGACTAAGTCGTACAATTAAGAATTAAATATTCGAGTGATTCCGCCGACACTCGGCGCTCGAAGATATTGGTAATTGCCCTTACCTATTCACTGGATATTTTTCATATAATACAACAGTCAGTGACTAGCTTTAAGATTGCTTGCCACGTGCAGTTCAAGTTTTGTTATAACGCTATTCTGTAAAACATTAATCATAATAAATAACCGATTGTTATTTTACGTAGTGAATTAAGTTATTCCCCGACCAACATCAATTCCTACATTGGTGACCCCGACGTGATCCCCCTTTTTTTTCAATTATTAAGGAAAGCGTCGAGTTTACATAAAATTAATCATCTTAGTTAGTTTCGACCGCGTCTTTTTTCTTTTGTGGTGTTGCAAAGGTGATAAATCCGACGTTAGTGCATAAGTTATCACAGCTAGTGCATTGCTGAGCACCCTGGACGTTGTGCTGCGTTAGTTTATCTCAAGGGACACCCTAGTGCAAATCGCAAAGTGATAAGTTTGTGGGAGTGAAGCATACTGCGACGTGACCTTGAAGGAGTGACAGTATTGTTAATCTTTTCTTTGCCGACGAAACTCAAGCGCTGCCGCATTCCAGAGCTGTGACATCAGTATTAGAAAGTTAATCCCAGAAAGAATTCAACACTGGCTAAGAATTTAAGTATCGTTTCTTTTTCTAACTTAATTGTTCTTTTACTAATATTTTGTCTTTACCAGATAGAAAATAATCACTATGTCGGACGACGAGACTAAGCCCACTAACCAGTTGTACATCAACGCTCTCAAGGCGCCTCCTTTCAGCTCAAAGCGAGCAAAAATATGGTTTGCCCAACTGGAAGCACAATTTTCCATACATGGCATCGTGCAAGAACGAGACAAATTCAATCACGCTATTTCGCTGATCGACTCCGAGTCCACGCACGAAGTTGAGACATTGATCATCAACCCGCCACTACTTACGCCTTTCAGCCAGCTCAAAGAAGCGCTGATCAAGTGTTTCTCCGCGTCTGAATCAGCGAAACTGCGTCGGCTTCTAGACGGCGAGGCAATAGGTGATCGCTCACCTTTACAATACCTCCGACATCTAAAATCGCTAGCTTCTACGATTTATGAAGCTGTACTCTGAACCAGATGGATGTCGAACCTGCCGAAGAAGACGCAAGAGCAACTCGCCGTGTCCCCAGATACCACGACAATTGACGACCTGGCCGACACAGCAGACAAAATTCATGAGATGTTCCATGCGACTCACAACGCCGTTGCCGCAGTTTCCACGTCATCAAATACCCAGATCTCAGCGCTCGAGAAACAGATCTCCGAGTTAACTAAATGCGTCGCCGCTCTATCAGCTCAGAGCAGAAATAAAGGACGTTCTACGTCTCAAAGCCGCCGAAACCGGTCCCAATCCAAAGGACGAGGCAAACTTAAGGACGGCATCTGTTATTACCACATAAAATTCGGTAAAGAGGTCTACAAGTGCGCCGACGGACGCAAGTTTGTGGGAAACGCAAACGGGAGTCCCTAGTAGCGGGACGCGACTCTCTATCAACTTCACACCGCCTATTCATCACAGATCTATCCACCAATACACAATATCTCGTGGATTCTGGCTCAGATCTCTCCATATACCCATACCAGCGGTTGAAGTGCAAGCCGACCCCCGTCGGCTATCAACTACGCGCAGCCAACGGCTCTCTCATTGAAACTTACGGCGTCATCACACTCTCTCTTAACCTCAGACGACGTCGCGAATTCACCTGGAGATTCATCATCGCAGACGTCACGAAACCGATCATCGGCGCTGACTTTTTGAGTCATTTTGACTTGCTAGTCGAACTAAAGAATAAAAAACTTCGTGACGGATCCACAGGTCTTCAAACAAACGTCGATTCGATAGCGTCCGACATGGATTGCATCAAAGTAGTAGAGGGAGACACAGTTTATCACAAACTGTTGGCAAACTTCCCATCTATTACTCGACCAGATGGTGCCGCGACGACAAGGAAACATTCCACGGTCCACTACATCAAAACGTCACTTGGGCGACCAGTCTCATGCAAAGCGAGACCTCTCGCTCCGAACAAATTGAAGGTCGCGCAGAAATAATTCTGAGAAATGGTCCAACTTGGCATTGCAAGACCATCCAAGAGTCCATGGGCATCTCCATTACATCTTGTTCCGAAGAAATCTGGAGAATGGAGACCATACGATGACTACCGCCTCCTCAATGCCCGCACAGTGCCGGACAGATACCCAGTCAGACGACTAGAAGATTTTACGGCGACATTACAAGGTAAAAGAGTATTTTCCGTGATCGACTTGGTTCGCGCTTTCAATCAAATCCCAGTCGCTGAAGATGATATCGAGAAAACGGCGATCATCACGCCGTTCGGACTTTTTGAATTTTTGTTCATGACTTTCGGATTACGAAATGCCGGATAATCATTCCAACGATTCGTTGATGAAATTACATCAGACCTACCATTCGTTTTCCCGTACATCGACGACTTCTTGATCGCCTCCAAAGAAAGCGACCAAAACCTAAAACATCTAGGCATCCTATTCCGACGACTAGAGGACCACGGACGGTCATCCACACAGCAAAATCAGTTTTCGGGCAAAAAGAGGTAACCTTCTTGGGACACAAGGTCAGTGATGCAGGTATCAAGCCGTTGCCCGACAGGGTTGACGCGATTTTTAACCTTAAATTCCCTAGTGCTATCTCCGTATTGCGCGGTTTCCTAGGCACTATTAATTTTTACAGGAAATTTGTCAAGAATGCCGCCGAAATCCTGGCGTCACTAAACAACCTCTTGGAAGGTCCAAAAGTAAGAAGCTCAACGCCTATAGTAGAGACTCAAGAGCTTTAACAAGCCTTTAACGACGCAAAACGAGCACTGGCTGACGCGACGCTACTTGCGCACCCGGTAATCGATGCGCCATGGGTGATATTCTCAGACGCTTCCAACACAGCGATTGGAGCGGTTTTTCAACAGCAAGTTGGAGGTCAATGGCAGCCTTTGGCTTTCTTTAGCAAGAAACTGCAACCGTCAATTAAAAATCTGTCGACGTATGACCGCGAACTTCACGCAGTCTTGAAGCTGTACGACACCTCCGTCACATTTTTGAAGGTAAGCACGTCGCCATTTACACTGATCATAAGCCTTTGCTTCATGCTTTTCAACAACACACCGAAAGAGCTTCTCCATGACAATTTCGACCCCTCGATTTCATTGGACAATTTACAAGCGATTTCAAACACATCGCGGGCCCTGAAAACATCGTCGCAGACACCTTGTCACGTGTCGAAGCCATTTCGAAACCAATCACGACCCACGAGCTTGCAAACTCTCAGAAAGTTGACCTTGAATTACAAGATCTATTAAACAACGCGATAACATCACTACAGTGGCAACGTATCATATTTGACGACCACCCAATCGCAGTTTACTGTGACGTTTCGTCAGGCAAACCGCGTCTTTACATTCCGGGTCCACTACGAAGGAAAGTTTTCAACACTCTGCACTCTCTTGCACATCCAGGCTCTAAAGCATCGCAAAAATTGGTAAGCAAACGCTATGTCTGGCCATCGACCCAAAAAGACTGCCGAGACCAGGCCAAAGCTTGCGTCAACTGTCAGCGCAACAAGATCACCCAGCACGTGACATCTCCAATCGTTCGATTCGATCTTCCAACACAAAGATTCGAGCATATTCACACAGATCTCGTCATCTTACCAGTATCTCACGGATTCAATGAATGCCTGACGATCGTCGATCGATTTACCCGTTTCCCAGAAGCCATTCCTCTAAGAGATGGAGACGCTGACACTGTGGCGAGCGCCCTGATCAAAATTAGATTTCCCGGTACGGTGTACCAGTCAAAATAACGTCGGACTGAGGAGCACAATTCACCTCCGTATTGTTTCAATCGCTAATGAAACTCTTCGGTATAAGACACCTGCGTACGACTGCGTATCTTCCTCAGGCCAGCGGTCTGGTGGAACGTCTTCACCGACAGCTCAAAGCCGCCCTACTGTTCTACGATGACACATGGTACGACGCACTTCCAGTCGTCCTACTTTTTCTCCGCGCCGCTTGGAAAGAGGACATACAGACTACACCAGCCGAACTTGTACATGGTGAGCCTATCCGTTTACCCGGAGAACTTATCATCCCGTCAAACAAACATGAGAATGCTCAAAGTGTTCTCCGTAGTTTAAAAGTCCATTTTAATAACTTGGTACCGGCCGAAACGTCGCGTCACGGAACACGGCCTGTTTTCTGTTTCAGAGACCTCAACTCAAGTTCCGACGTTCTGGTCCGCGACGATCAAATTGGACCTTCGTTTTCTTCACCCTATGAAGGCTCATATGAAGTCATCACCCGAAACGAGAAATACTTCATCGTAAATCTCAAGGGCACGAACACGGCGATCTCTATCGACAGACTGAAGCAGCCTGTCAACATCGCAACCGACGATTAGCAATTTATTTTTTTACTTTCCTTCACAATTTTCGAACTATCAGTACATTTGTTTATTTTATTATTTCTTTCTCTCTCACTGTAAATAATTTACCATAATTCATTGTACATAATAATTGTCATTTTTTTTAAGAAGGGAAGTACTGTAGTGACTAAGTCGTACAATTAAAAATCAAATATTCGAGTGATTCCGCCGACACTCGGCGCTCGAAGGTATTGGTAACTGCCCTTACCTATTCACTGGATATTTTTATATAATACAACAGTCAGTGACTAGCTTTAAGATTGCTTGCCACGTGCCGTTCAAGTTTTGTTATAACGCTACTATTCTGTAATACATCAATTATAATAAATAACTAATTGTCATTTTACGTAGTGAATTAAGTCATTCCCCGAGCAACATTAATTCGTACATATATATATATATATATATATATATATATATATATATATATATATATTACCGAAAAAAAATTTTAGCTAAATTTACAATGCTAATATCGTAATTTGTCCTATTGATTATTGTAGTGGTGGACTATACTTTTAACATCGTAATTTTTACGATGTAGCGTTGGAAATTTCATTTGAGAAATAATACTTCAGACAAATAATACCAAGTCTCAAGCTCTTTAATATAAATTACGATGTAAACATCGTAAAATTTGAAGAGAAATCTTAAATAAAAGAATAAAATAATAATCGACCGGCAGTTAGATTCGAACCTGAGTCTTTTCGAGTGCGAAGTGACTGATGCTTTGGACCGCTCGGCTACTGAAGGGCCTACACTTTATGTTGTTTTTAAGATCAATATAAACGATTTCAATAAACAGTCATAAGACACGAGAGCGCCTCTTGCGGAGGACGCAGTTACTATTAAAAATTTACGATGAAACAACGTACTTTTTATAGCTTCCATCGTATTATGATAATGGCAGCACTAAAATATTTATTACATTAAAAAGTAATTAGAAATATTAAATATACGGAAAATATAGTTTTTAAAGTGTAATTTATAATTATCTTTTTTGACGATGTTAAATTGTAATTTTCGAAGTAATTTTTAATCCTAAAAGTCTTTGTTAAAATTACGATGTTAAACGGTGAAAAAATATAACCCACATAGTGAATTTTAAAATAAGACATTTGAAAACTAACGTTAATAAAAGTCTAGTTCAGGATTAAGATGTTAAAATCGTAAATTTTGGTAGAAATTTTTTTTCCGTATATATATATATATATATATATATATATATATATATATATATATATATATATACATATGGGCAGATCCATCACATTTTGACGCCGATTTCAACGCCGATTTTTTTTTCGAAAGTAGGTTAGAAAAAAAAAAGATTCTGGAAATTTCAGCTCAATACGATCAAATCCAGCCGCTGGAGAATTTTTTGAAATTTGAAAAAAGTTGATTTTTTAGTCATTTTCAAATATTCATACCTCAGCTTCTATATAACTTAAAGCTTCGATCAAGACGGCTTTTTTCTCTGTTAATGTAATATTTTCAAGAAGAAAATAACTCATTGATTTGAACTTAATTTCCGCTTAGCTATAGGTTTCTAACTGGGCTACTGTTTGAATAAGTTTTTTCCAATTTTCAAAGTGCTCTCAAATCTACAATTTTTTGAGTGAAGAGATGATCAAGAGCTCAAATTTTTCGTTGAAGAATGCTCTATTGATTTCTACTCTATTTTTTGCTAATTGCTGCTATATCTTCGAAATACAGCCACATAAAGCCGATTGATTTCTTTAAAATCACTGTTTTCGGATACCCACAACTTTTTTCTATCAATTCGAAATTTTTTAAAAATTCCAGAGATTCCACATCATTCTATTCCCAAACAGCCCTGAAAATTACAACTTTGGTTTTGATCTGGTTTCGGAGCTATGAATTTTTAAAACTGTCGATTTTTCTACTTTAAATGATGTTTCTCGGACTTTTAACATCAGTTTTATAATTTTGCGGTATCAATTTATACTTTTTCAAAATCTCAAAATGGAGAAAAAGGCTGAATGAATTCGTCATATGTAAAAATAAACAATCAAGACGTCCGATTTTTTTCTGTGTCGAAATCTCAACAAATTCATGTTCGTTTGATGTGTTCCAAAAATATATTCCAAATGAATTTTTTACACTTTCAACAATAATTATATCATGTTCATTTTAGTCAATAACCTACTGCGCCTTGTTTTCGATTTCCCGTCCATTTATTATAAATAATATGTCAAAGAGTCTGTACTTAACAACAGTCAACATATCTTGCATTGTTTACGTTTATAAATTGTTATACGTCAGTGAACATACCTAAGTAGGTTTTCTAAGTTTGGATTTCAAACAACTAAATATAATGTTTTTGATGAGTAGTTTAAAATTTTAAGATAACCAAATTTATTTTTTCGCTTTAATGTATTAATTAATCAGAACACTAAGTGAACACCTCTTATTATTGTTAGACATTAATCTTACTTGTCAAAATGCGCTTGATGAATGCAAAAAAATATATAAATTTAAATAAGTTAAAAACAACTAATAAAACTCAAAAAGAAAATCAGACGTCTTGATTGTTTATTTTTACATATGACGAATTCATTCAGCCTTTTTCTCCATTTTCGGATTTCGAAAAAGTATAAATTGATACCGCAAAATTATAAAACTGATGGTAAAAGTCCGAGAAACATCATTTAAAGTTGAAAATTCGACAGTTTTAAAAATTCATAGCTCCGAAACCAGATTAAAACCAAAGTTGAAATTATAAGGGCTGTTTGGGAATAGAATGATGTGGAATCTCTGAAATTTTTAAAAAATTTCGAATTGATAGAAAAAAGTTGTGGGTATCTGAAAACAGTGATTTTAAAGAAATCAATCGGCTTTATGTGGCTGTATTTCGAAGACATAGCAGCAATTAGCAAAAAATAGGGTAGAAATCAATAGAGCATAGGTCAACGAAAAATTTGAGCTCTTGATCATCTCTTCACTTAAAAAATTGTAGATTTGAGAGCACTTTGAAAATTGGAAAAAACTTATTCAAACAGTAGCCCAGTTAGAAACCTGTAGCTAAGCCGGAATTAAGTTCAAATCAATGAGTTATTTTTTTCTTGAAAATATCACATTAACAGAGGAAATTGCCCTCTTGGTCGAAGCTATAAGTTATATAGAAGCTGAGGTATGAATATTTGAAAATGACTAAAAAATCAACTTTTTTTAAATTTCAAAAAATTTTCCAGTGGCTGGATTTGATCGCATCCAGCTGAAATTTTCAGAATCTTTTTTTCTTTCTAACCTTCTGTCAAAAAAAACAATCGGCGTTGAAATCGGTGACCTACGTGCGTACACTTTCGTCGAAAAGTAATGGATCTGCCCATATATATATATATATACATATATATTATTTAATGTTCAAATAAATGCAACGTATGTTGTTTATTAATTTTTATGTATTTTCTTCAATTTAAAATTTATATTAAAACATTACTTAATTTTCAAATATAGATTCCATTCAATTCAAAATATCAAAATATCGTTAAATCTTTAAATATATGTATAAGTTATTTTGTGCGTACTTTTCTAACCCATTTGTCCAAAACGTACAGAAACCAAAGACTTGAATTGATTAGCAAGAGAAACATTCATCTATCTCTTCCGATAATAAATACACACACCTGTGCGAATGTTAAGTAAATTTTGACTCATTTTCTTACTTGTTTTCAGTTGTGCATACTTTTCTCACCTGTTCGTCCGAAACAGGTGAAAAGCTAAGATTTCAATTAATATGCACAAGAAACAGTCACCTAACTCTGCCGATAATAAATATACACACACCTGTACAAATCCTAACTAAATTTTTTTTTGTTTTTTTGCTTGCGGTGTGTCGTGCGTACTTTTTTCAACTATTCGTCCGTAACAGCCGGAAAGATGAGACTTCAATTAATATCCAAGAGAAACAGTCACCTATCTCTGATGATAATGAATACACGCATCTGAACGAATGCTAACGAAATTTTTTTTGTTTTCTTGCTTGTGTTATTTCATGCGTACTTTTCTGACCCGTTTGTCTGAAACAGGCGAAGAGCTAAGACTTTAATCAATTTGCATGAGATACAGTTTCTTATCACTGCTGATAATAAACTCACGCATCTGTACGAATGCTAAGCAATTTTTTTTTCTTGCATGCGTTGAGTCGTGCGTACTTTTCTCACCCGTTTGTCCGAAACAGGCGTGATGATAAGGACTGAAAGGTTATTAATAAATAATAGGTATATATATTCATGGTAATTATGTTAAGAATATTACACGTATATTACAATGTATATGTAAGTACAAGATACACGTCCGTTAAGGATGGTGTACTGGTAAGAACTAACCACTATAGATTTGGTGACAATGGTCATTAGTGTAGCTAATACATTCTGGTACATTCTGGAATATACTAGCACTATAGACCTTGCCCCTCAGTATCCTTTCTCAAGGTAAATAGTGCGTGCACACTTATCCATGTTCTCACACACACTAATTTACAATGCCTATATTATTCACCTATTTTCTGTGTTTATTCTTGCTCAGACTCTTTGAAAACATATCTGCTGGCATTCTCTCTGTCAGTGTTGCCATAAATTTTCTCGAGGAACCACTACTGTCGACAAAAAAACCACTAAAACACCACTAACGCTACCTGGCAGAGAAATATTGAAAACATTTAAAAATAATAATAAAACGTCAATTTAATTAAATCATTTGATTGAAATTTAATTTTGTTGTTGATGAATTCTATATTTTTATGATTTATTACAAATATACATATTAATATGAATTATAATTAAATAAAATACATAGTTAAATATTTTATGTTAACTTTTTATATAAAATAACTAAATGACGTTTGGCTCAATTACTGTCGTCTAAAGAACTTTCAGAAACTTCAATTAGTGCTTCATCCGGGACAGCGTAAGCTTCTTTTGTCCCGATTTTTTTAATAATGTCTTCTGGAATTTCATAAGTATCACAACATTTGCCTGCCTGTGTCAAACCAGCTCTTATCGATAAAATTGATGTTAGCATTGGTAAAGTCATTTTATTCCGTTGTTTGTTTTCAACAATATTCATGCTAGTAAAAAGTCTCTCCACATCGGCGTTGGAATGAGGTAATATTAATAGCGAAATTGCAAACGAAGCCAGTTGTTGAAATCTGGGTTGTCCTTGAGCATCCTTGTACTCCAGAACTTGGTACCAAAATTTTTTAGTATCATTGGTTTCGGTCCATGATAATAAATGTATTTGACGCCATTGCTCGTCAACTTGCGCAATAAAATCTTCATCCTCATTAAAATGATTTATAAGGATGAAGATAATAACGTTCTCAAATCTATATCCTAAGTAACAAGTTGAATCATTATAATCCTTTATATTTTGTTTGAAAATATCTATTTTGTGAGAAAAAAGTGTTATTTTATTCACAAGTGTGTTAATTAAATTAATTAATTCATCACAAAGTTTTGTGTGATCTGTATCTTTTGACTCAAAAAGTTTATTTAATCTATTTACCTCAGAAAGAGTCGGATAAATAAATGATATAAATGCAAAATTAACATCATCGCTGTACATTGAATGTAACTGTTCAGCTGTGTAACACCTTTCATCCATTTTGGCGATTGAGAAGTGAGTCTTCAGTTCAAGCCATTGTTGGTATATTCTTGATACTGCTGATTCAATAGACAACCATCTAGTTTGAGAAGATTGTACCATTTTCAAAGAATTTTTTCCGTCATTTATTGCTTTGTACAATTTTTTATATTTATCTTGCCTTGACGAAGACCGGGCAAACCAAACATAAGTTTTACTAATTAAAAACTCTAGGTTCCGAGGTAAAAATATTTTTGCAGCCGCTGAAACTGCCAGATGTATTGAATGGCACAAACAGCGTACAAGAATTAAAATGGGGAACGTCAACTTTCAATTTGGCGTAAACACCATTGTTTATGCCAGTCATGACTGATGCATTATCAGTCCCAATACCAACCAAATTTTTTATAGGCATATTAAATCGTTCAAGAGTTTTTTTAATTGTAGAAACGATGCCTTCAGCATTTGACTCAAATAATGGTGCAAGATCTGAATAGGTTGATATAATTTTCTTATAAACATTAATGTAATAAAACACTATAATACCCAAATACTTTAATACAGCAATATCAGTGGATTCATCGAGCAATAAACTGTATGAATTATTTTGTAAATCTTCTCTAAGAATATTGAAAAAATGTGGCGCCAAAACATTTATTATAATATTAGAACATTTAGTTCTATGTAATTTAATTTTAGTTTCTCCGTTGTGTGAATGATTGACGACATTACCCAAATTATCGATTAAACTGATGCTGGAATGTACAGCCATGAATGATGATAATCTTGCTTCTTCTTCTTTGGTTGAAACTGAATTATTTTTTACTGTTTTGAAAGGAAGTTTTTGTTGACTAATTATTTCCTAAAAAAAATTAAATATTTAAGTTAATTTTTTAAATAATTTTAAACATCGTATGTTTTATATCTGTTTATGATAATATAAGTAATTTAATTATTAAATGAAAATATCAATGATTTTTTGACAAAAAGATTAAGTATGTGACTGTTAGTATATAATATTGTAAAACTTTATATGTATACTAAGTAGTAATAATGACAACAAAAATGTAATTATAATTAAATGTACTAACTTTGGCTTTTTCTAAATGTCTTGGAGTATTCCCGTGATTTTTTAGATCCGAATAATGGTTTTTGAATGTAATACCACACGCTGTCCATTTCGCTCTTAGGCCAGATGTACTTTCAACGGCTTGTAACCAACTTTTCAAAATCGGGTCTTGAAGCCAAGCGGTTCGAAATTTATGACAATATTTTTTGGACTCCGACATAATCAAACAAATTATCAAATTGAAAGAACTATTTAAAATAAAATAATAATAATAATAATTAGAACAGTATCAACACTAACAGTGTAAAACTTGAGTGATCGATTCTCATTACCAACACTTTTCACAGTCATTTGTTTCTTTGTTTTTGAAGAGAAAGATTTTTTTTTCTTTAAGTTCAAACAGTTAGCCAAGTTAGGATATATATTTTTATAATTATCAAAAGTATTAAATTATTCTACTAATTTATATATTGTCATAATAATGTATATTTTTTAAAAATTATTAACTTAATATGATATTAAAACTCAATAAATGACAGTAAATCATGCAAACATAATTAATTTACTGTACTTAAGTTTTTAATTTCAGTTTTAAAATCTGGCCCTTATTTTTTGAGCTCGTAATTTTTAACCGAGTAAAAATTAATAGCGAGTTTCAACAAAAAAGTTGTAGAGCACCGAATTTTCTGATTAATTACTTCAGTTGAATATAGAAGAGAAATATGGAGTCATATAAATATAGAATAAAATAAAAGTTAATTTCTACGAAACATAAGAGATTTATTTTTGTTAACAAAATATTTAATCATAAAGCCAACAATAATATATTCATACAGTCTAGATATTGTATAATACTATATTCATACAGTTTAAATACTTTGAAAATTCCAGTATAATAATCTACTGTTGAAGCGGAATACGAGGGAAAAAAAACGACAGAAAAAAATTTGAAATCTATTTATTTATAATTAATAAAAATAAAAATAATTAATTTAATTAAAAAAAATTCTGTGAAACAAGCATAAAATATAATAATAATAACAATTTTAACAATGCGTTAAAAAAAAAAAATAAATAAAATTATTTCGCAAAACTTCTTTACCACCAAAGAAACTACTAACCACCAAAAATAAATTTTACCCACTAGGAAGAAATCGAAACCACTAGGTTTAGTGGTAAAACCCCTAAGATGGTAACACTGGCTGTCAACACTCTCTCTCAGACCTATGACTCCCATCGCAGTCATGGACACCTGAGAGCTATCTACTCTATCTCAGGATCACAGCTCCCATCGCAGTCGTGGATCCCTGAGAATCATTTAATCTATCTCAGGATCACGACACCCATCGCAGTCGTAGATCCCTGAGAACTATCACTCACTCTCAGGGTCACGACTCCTATCGCAGTCGTGTAGCCCTGAGAGCGGTTCATTCCATCTCAGATCAATGACTCCTATCGCAGTCTCTCCTTACTCCCAATGTTTGACAATCTCACTGGGACCTAACGTAATTTACAGATTTCGAGTGTTCGAGAGTTCTAGAGTTCGAGAGTACGAGAGTTCGAGAGTACGAGAGTTCGAGAGTACGAGAGTTCGAGAGTACGAGAGTTCGAGAGTACGAGAGTTCGAGAGTACGAGAGTTCGAGAGTACGAGAGTTCGAGAGTACGAGAGTTCGAGAGTACGAAAGTTCGTAAATTCAAGAGTTTGAGAGTTCGAGAGTCCTAGACCTCAAGAGTACGAGCATACGAGAGAACGAGACTTCGAGGGCACGTAAGTGCAAACGCACGAGAGTACGAGCGCACGAGAGCACGAGTGAACGAGACAAATAGACGTTGGAGCAGATTTGGCAACGCACACCCGTCAGCCAAAACGCTGCGTGGATCACCTCCAGTTGCCGTATAATCACAATCCAGCGTCAATTTCTCGTTCAGCCCTCTACAATTCTACCTTCACCAGCACCAGATAAATTCATCACAACTGTACTAATTGTTATTAAATAAATTACTCATAGACGAACTAAACACTATATTTGATTAAAAAGTGTTGTTAAATATTTTAAGATAAAAAGACAATTAAGATTAACAATTGTTAATTGTTACTAAAACTTATTGATAAGTATACTTAGATACTAAAAAACATTAATACTGTTAAATGTGAAATGATTTTAATGAAAACTGAAAATCAAAGCTATTTAAATATTTAAAATAGAACTATTAAACATTTAAAATTAGAAAACAAACTAAAAGCTAAAGACTATAAAAAATTTATAACAAAACTGTAAATTTTCTTCATTTGATTAAAAAAAAGTTTTAAAATTTATAACTGATAAAAAATATGTATCCAATTTATTCATTCTTGTCGCAATTCCTGCACATAACTGGCAGTCTTCTACAAAATGTTATCAGGTTATTTTCAATGAAATATTTAATAAAATTAAATGAAATTTTATAAAATATCATGCTGGAGAAAATTTGATAAAAGTTCAGAAAAAGTTCATAAAATTTTGTACAATTTTACTTGAGTGTCCTGAGTACAAAATTTGATACAAATTTTGCACGAAAAATTATCTGGTGAAATTTTAGAGAATTTTATAAAATTTTATACTAAGTATGAGCTAAAAAAGTCTTATAAAATTTCACAAAATTTTTTAAAATCTCATACGGAAAATGGACTAAAAAAGTTTTATAAAATTTTAAACGATTCCATAAAATTTTATAAAACTTTATACTGAAAATGGCCTGGTGAAATTTTATAAAATTTTATACTGAAAATCTCCTGGTAACATTTTATAAAATTTTGTAAAATTTTATACTAAAAATCGCCTGGTAGAATTTTTTAAAATTTTGTGAAATTTTATACTGAAAATGGCTTAATAAAATTTAACAAATTTTGTAAAATTATATAAAATTTTACCAGGCCATTTTCAGTATAAAATTTCAGTACTTAAATTTTGTAAAATTTTATAACATTTTTTCCAGGGTATGTACACTATTGACACTGCACGTTAATGTTATTGCACAACTCATGATGCGAAGCATCAGAGTGTGCTTTCCGATCAAAAAATTTTTTTCGCCTCACTTGTGCAAGTATTTTAATTATTATACCCTTGTTAGTTCACGGAATTAAGATATATTGCATACTATTTTTAAGATAATTTCATGGAGATTAGTTCCATACTTTTCAAAAATTTATTTAGTTCATTAAAAACGAAAAAAACATCAAAATAGTCTAAAAAAATTTCTCGTCCGTCAAGTACGAATCCCGTATACACGATAACTTGCGAAAAAATTCAGTAATTGAATCTAATTTCTTTTTTAAAAATTCTTTGAAAGATTTGTAGGTTTCCTATTGCAAATGGCTAGGTAACTCAGTGTCGTTTAATTACAATTAATAAAAGAATAAAAGGCTGAATAACTATATCTATACATAACTATGTAAAATTAACATAGATGGTGATATATCTATACATTATACGTACATTCATTCCACCAGGGGCGCTTGCACATTACCGTCCTACTACAGCTGATTTTTTTTTCCTAATTGGTAAGTCTGAATTTTTTCAATTAAATTTAAAAAATTTTTTTTTTACTTGCATATATTTTTTTTTGTTTTTACTCGAGATATTTTGAGTAGGCTCTTTTGTAATTATAAAAAAATACATATATATATAATAAAAAAAAAAAAAAAAAAAAAACAAATTTTAATAAACGAAAATCTTATATATTTTAAATTTATTCGTGCTTCCGGCCATTTTTTTATTATTATTTTATTATTTCATAATAAATAAGCATTATGAGTCGTGCATTTTTGGATTTTCCAAATTTTTTAAAATTTTGAGATGTATATTTTGTATCACGCAGCAACACTTAGTGATGTGAGACAAAAGATGGTGGTTAGAGGCAATCAAACCACGCAGTGAGATGAATTAATTAAATGGACAATTATTTAAAGTGATAGTAGTTAAATAATTACTCAATTAAATATGGATAATACCCACCCCGAGTTGATAAGAAATTCGAGGTGAAATACAATAAATATCAAAGCGATTGATAAAGATTTAAGAAGCACAAAAAAACACGTGTTGCTGATAGCGTCGGTGAATTTTCAATAATAATGGCTTTGTCTTCTCCTTCATCCCAACTTGGATGAGAGGGCGGGGCTTGAGATGAGAATGAGACCGGTAGAGCTGCCTGCGCATGATAACGCGCCGACGCAACTCTATTTCACCAGCCTCAAAGTAGTGATGAAAAACGTAAGCGTGGGAAATTCGAACACATACTCATTCCTTACAAAATGATGTCTAACACCTATATGCTTAGTACGCTGGTGATTTACATCGTTCTTGATCATACTGATTGCACTCTGGTTATCATTCAGTATCGTGACAGTTTCTGAGTCTTCCTGTATACCCAAACTAACTAATAAGCCTTTCAAGTATAGGACCTCTTTAGTAGCCTCCACTACTGCCATATACTCTGCCTCTGTACTTGAGAGCGCCACCGTTTTCTGTTTTCGCGCCTCCCAACTAATTACAGATTCCGCCAGAATGAATCCATACCCCGTATACGACTTACGATCCATTGAGTCTCCTTCCCAGTTAGCATCTACAACAGCAAATACAGCTAGCCCGGTTGGCTCGAATCTCGACCCGTAGTCTATCGTACCCTTCAAATACCTCAAAACCTTTTTCGCGGCTTTCCAATGATCGACACTGTAATTGGTATGGAATTGATTTAAATAATTAACCGTGAGAATTATATTCGGCCTGGTAGTTTTCGCAAGATACAACAACGCTTCGCTTAACTTTGGTTCGGATATTTATTCATTTCTGACTCACTCGCACATTCTGGTTGCACTAAATTACTAAATCACTAAATTCAGCTTCAGTGTGTGTGTCTACCAGTTAACACTCATCCATCCAAAACGTTTAAGTACGGCCCTGGTATACTGTCTCTGTCTCAAGAACACACGTGACTTTTCGTCCCACTCAAACTCAATTCCTATACAGCTTTTAGCTACCCCTAGATCTTTAGTCTCGAATGACTTTGAAAACGCTTTCTTTATTTCACCTATCCAGGCCTCGTCGTCACTAGCTAATAATATATTATCAACGTATATCGCTATATACATCACTCTGTCACCTTTCCGGTTAACAAATAAGCATTTATCTTATGGCACTGCATTAAAACCTAATACTTTTAGTCTATCTACTAATTTTCCATGCCACTCAACCCCGGCTTGGCGCAACCCATATAACGACTTTTTCAGAGCACACAAACTGTCACTCCCCGCTTTCAAGCCCTCTCTCCAGCGCTTCACGGTTTTTATTATTTTTCTGTTGCGTATTACCTTCTCGCCTAAACCTATGGGCTCACCCGCAATTATCTTTTCGATAATCTCATGCATACACTCGGGCACTTCCATGTACACACTTTCGCGCAATGCACCATTTAAATACGCGGTCACTATGTCCATCTGGTGCATTTTTAAATCGTATTCTGCTGCTATCGCTGCCATGATCCTCACCGACGTTGACTTCACTACTGGTGAAAATGTATCGGTGAAATCTTCTCCTGGCCTCTGAGAACATCCTTTTACTAGTAATCTGACCTTTCTTTTGCCATCAGACTTAGTGCAAAATACGTAGCGACTTCCGATTACTTTTCTGTTTCTGGGTCTCTTTTCGATTTCTCATGTCATGTTCTTTACTTGGACTAGCATCTCTTCTTCTAATCCTGTTTTCCACGAGTCTGCATTTTCTGTCTTGCTCGCTTTTTTCCATGTAGTCGAATTTTCTGTCACTGTCAGATATGCGAATACGTCTTCGTCCATCGCATTATCCTCCTTTTCTTCATTCTCTTCTTCGCTAGCAGCTCCGTGGTCTTCCCTACTCTGTTCGTCTGGTACTGTGACGTATACTTTCCTCGGTCTTCCTACCGATCCCGTCCGAATATACATCGGGCGTCCCCAGCCTCTTTTGCTCGGTAAATCTACGCCTTCCCATGACCTCTCTTTTTCTGGGGCCTCTTTTCTTCCTTTTCTGGTTTGGGCTTCTCCGGCTCTTCGCTCAGCATCTCGAGTTCTTCGCAGTGCTCTTCACAATGCTCTTCGCATTGCTCCTCTATTACCTCAGTGATTCTCTCGTTTTCAAATATTTCCTTGTATTCGCCCTTAAAACCGAACTGGTCGACAAACTTCACGTCCTGTGTAGTTTTCACTGATCTATCTCGCGAAAAGTAGATACGATATGCCTTCGACGTAAATGCATATTCTACGAATACTGCTGGTGCTGACCTGGAATCTAGTTTTCCGCGCTTTTGCGTCTTATCCAAGACGAAAGCTTTCGTTCTAAACACTTGCATGTGTTTAACCGTGAAAGGTTTTCCCTTCCACACACAATATGGTATTTCTCCGTTCAACGCACTGGTCGGACATCTATTTCTAGTATAGTTTGCGTTACTTAACGCCTCGGCCCACAGGTAAGGGGGTGCCCCTGCCTACCGCATCATACATCGTACCATTTCTATCAGTGTTTGGTTTTTTCTCTCTGCAATGCCGTTCTGTTGGGGGGTGTAAGGTGCAGTCAGCCTTCTCCAAATTCCATTTTTCCGTAGATATTCGTTGACTTCCCCGTTACAATACTCCTTTCCATTGTCTGATTGTAAAGCCTTTATTCTTTCCCCAGTCTGGTTTTCCACTTCGTTCTTGTATTCCTTGAACTTCTCCAGGACTTCAGATTTATTTTTCATCAAGTATATTTGACACCATCTTGACTTGTTATCGATGAAAGTGATAAAATATCTTTTCCCTGAGCCACACGCATGTCGCATTGGTCCGCATACATCTGAATGCACTATTTCTAATAGTTTCTGAGTTCTCGCTTCACTGGTCTTGGGGAAAGGTAATCTGATCTTTTTCTCTTGTATACACACCTCAAACTCTAATAACCTTTCACTATCACTTACATCCAAGCCATACACCAAGTTATTTTTGGCCATGAGCTTTAGGTCTCGTTCATTTACATGCCCCAACTTTCTATGCCATTTATTTATCCCTAGTTTTTCACTAGTCTCGGCATTGTTAACACTGTCTTTAATGTCGTTCATAGAGTACGAATTCCCGCGTCTTTGTGCGCGCATGATCACATCATTTTTTTTGTTTATCACCACTGCTTCAGTTTTCCTGAAGGTCACTGTATGTCCAAAGTCTGTGGCTCGTGCCACCGAGAATAAATTAGTTCTCAAATCCAGTACGTATGATATGTTTTTAAAGCCAATGTCCCACTGTCGTTTACCGGTTGACACTTTCACTGAAACGTTTCCCGTCCCCAATATTTTAGTGTTTTTATCAGTTGCCAGGCTCAACTCCGAAAATTTAGGTTTAAATCCACTAAATTTGTCTCTACTGTTACACAAATGACTTGTCACACCACTATCTATACACCAACACGGATTACTACTACTACTGTACATAGCCTCTTCACTGGTACTTAACGATGACTCTTTTGTATTACTCGCACTGTTGTATTCTCTTCTATTTCGTTCTGGGCAGTTCTTTGCAATATGCCCTCTCTTATGGCACTTGAAACACCCGACTTCCCGACGAAAATTCTCGTCCCTGGAACTGGACGCCTTTGGCTTTCCGCCATATTGTCCACGTTGTTTCTTCTGATTTTGCCTCGAATACGTTGCTCTTTGTGCTGGCTCGACATGTTGTTCTGCATGTCACTCCTGGTATTCCAGAATTTTGACCCTCAGTTCGTCCAGTGATGTTAATTCCTTCTGTGATTCTATAGACGTCTTGAATACTGTGTAACTTTCTGGTAAGCTGTTCAACAACAAGATTACCAATATCTTATTGGCTATCTCCAGCTTAACTTCTCGCAGTCTCTTCACTGTCTCGATAAACTCGGTGGTGTTTCCTCACATCATCCCCCTCTGTCATCCTCGACAAAGTCAGCTTTTTCAGCAAGTACATTATTCGCGCCGGTCCTCCAGATTTATAAGTCGCCTTGATATTGTCCCAGATTTCCTTCGACGTCTCCAAGTCATCAGACGCTGCTGCCTCGTCTGTCCCTAACGCAATCAAAAGATCTGCCATAGCTCTTCGGTCCTTTTTGACCCACGCCGCGATATCTTCTTGTCCTGACGCTGGTTTGGTCTTTTCACCAACGACATACTCCCACGTTTCATGACTCATGAGGATACCCTTGTTACGTTCTGGCTCTAATTAAATTCAAATAAAAATTTTAGAAAATTTTTTTTTGAAGTCTCGAATTATTTATTCGCCACGGTGGGCGAATAAACGGTTCGAAACTTCTTAGAATCATAAATAAGTAATAAATTAATAAATCGTTACTTTGTTGGCGATATTATTTTTTTCACCGCAAACAATGTTACGGAAATCTTTTGCGATAAGAGAATCGCCATGGCTCGCGGATAGTCTAAACAGATGACGACGCATGAGACCCGGGCCACGACGAGTCTTTCACAGGAAACCTGAGATGCAACGTTAACATTTTTGGTAATGTATAATACTATAGAGTGACAGAATCAAGAGAGTCAATCACAAGATCTAGTAGAGCTAAGAACTCTACACAAAGCTGCTGGCTTGATCCTGTCACTCGGACTTTGAGGCACAATATATATACGTATTTCATTAAAATACGCACTCCTTATTTAAACTTTGGGCGCTGCTACCGGCAGCCCAAAAATCTCATACCTCGTATTAGGCGCTGCTTCCGGCAGCCTAATACTCTCACCTTTTCTGGGCGCTGATACCGGCAGCCCAAACGCTTCCTTTTCGAATCCAAAAAAATTCACGTCGAGAAGCACGAGGTCAGGATGTGCAGTACAGCTTGGTCGCAGGATTAAAGGTGTAATCGCGGACCTCACCAAAGGTCGTCCGAGAATTAAATTTCAGGAAGTTGTAGTTTAGCCTTTGAGCTCATGTGTTGTTGAGCTTTCGAGCTCGTGTGTTTGATCGACCAATTGGAATTACTTTCTTCTACGAAGGAACCGAGTCTTTGGGGCTCGTCTTGTTCGCACTCGAAGGAGGCATCAAGGGGTTATTTGGGCCGAGTTATGGGACTAATCGTCACAATGGTAAGTCATTAAAACTTTTTAGCACAAAATTAAAGTAGGTCAATAGCTGACGCACCTGGGGTCTATTGACACCCTAACGACGTCAACCTGGTCAAATTAGAATATTCTGTCTGATTAATAAACAAGAAAGAATGTAACATTGGTGCTGTGACCAGGATGCTGTTGAGTTTCTTTTATTTTATTATTTCATTTTAATTTAAACAAAGTGTTGCTACGGAAATTTTAATAATGTGAACGCGAGTGTTTATTTCGTATTAAAAAGTGTTTTATATTTTCTTCGAAAAAAATTATTATTTTAAATAGTCGCGTCTACTATTTACAAACGGGAATGATTAAAAATATTTCCCGTGGAAATTTATTTTATTTTATTTAAATTGATAAATAAATGACGTATTGGTGTGCTGGTAAAGTAATTCAATTTTCCGTCGGATTATGAAATCAGTAATTAATATAAATTTTTGCCGTCGGGTAACGCCCGTGAATATATTCGTGATTGTTAGTGCTTTACAGTACGAAAACTGTTATAAAACTCTACCGAGTTATTTAAAATTAACTGAACAAATGAATTATAAAACTTATCCTAAGTTTGTCATTACTGAATCAGTTGACAGAACTTAATGTAAACAATGGAATGGTAACTAGCTAAGATCTCAAATGAGAATTTTATTTTGTTTGATCTAACGGAAGTTATCTGTTATCAATTTTTACATTATTACTGTCCATTATCCATTAATGTGGTCTAGTTTGAAAGTGATTTGCTTCGGCATTCTCAATTGTACAAAAAAGTTATAATCAGAATTCATCAAAGCAATCACATCAAATTAAAAATTTTTTGTGAACTTAATGATTGTCTATTTCGAGCAGTTGATTAGTTTTTTTTAAACAATTGTATTTATATTATGAATTAAGTACAATTAATTTTCAATTCTTACCTAACCGCTCATTCATTGGAGCATTTAGCCTCAACTAATTTAATTAAAATTATTAATAACTGGTCAGTAATAATTACAATTGCTTTGATAACTTTTCTTTTTGATTATTACATTAATAAATACTGAAATAATTGAGAAGGCTTAAAGAAATAATTATTTTCAAAATAGATAAACAAAGAGGACCTCTGACAGAGGAGGAACTCCTCGAATTATCACAAAGACTCGATGATCAGTGTAGAAAACATCATGATCGGGAGGCAGTTCTGGAAGCACGGGAACGGCTTTTTATCGATCGATTAAGTGATCTTGCCGGTCGGCACCAGGACACTAGCGAAGCAGATGCAAAATTGCGAACATTAGAAGCTGAATTACGAAAATTAAAAATTTCGTTGGCGGAACGGGAACTCGAACTAAAATCACGTAAGTCAATAAGAAAGGATGAGCCTAACGATTTCGAGGTCGAGATCGAACGTTGGCTTGGGGAGTTCGAAGATCGTGAAACGGAATCTAGCTGACTTAAAGAGCAAGCTTGAAAAATACAGGTCGAGCGCTTAAACAAACGCGAAGCTGCGCTGAATAAGCGAGAACGTGGGTTGACGGATCTCCAAGAAAATCTTAATAAACGGGAGCTCGATTTAATTGAAAGAGAAAACACGGCCGTGGCTCGGCAAAAAGAGTTGCGAAATGACTCAAAATTACTGCAAAGTTTGGGCTCGGAGTTCAAGGACATAAAAAAGTCCGCCGCGACTAAGGTACACAGCGTGATTCAAGAACTCTGAGACGAGATGTCTCTGTTGAGAAATAGTGGGTCCAACAATCATGTTAATTAACCCGAGTATTACAATCAGAGATGCGTTGTCATATGTACCTACTTTTGACGGTAAAACCACCCCGGTCTACGACTTCATAAGATCATGCAATCCCGGGTCGAAAAAAAATCTTGATTATGACTTAAAATTTAAGTCAAAATCCTTCAAATTTCAATTAATTTAATTTTTTTAGTCTGAAATCTCCATAACATTTGACTTAGATTTGACTTTTTGTGGCTTAGTTAGGATCGATTTAAGACAAAATAAGTCACGTTTAGGTCAAAACTGGTTCAGTTTGACTGTATTTCCTTTAGATTTAAGACAAAAAAAGTCACATTCAAGTCAGAATTTCGTCGATTTAAATAATTTTACTTAAATTTAAGTTAAAAAAAGTTTCATTCAAGTCAAAATTAATTCAATTGAAATATAGTTTATTCAGATTTAAGACAAAAAAAGTTACATTAAAGTCAGACTAAAACAGAATTAGACAGTTACAACGCAAATTTAATAAATATGCGATTGTCAAAAAATTAGTAATTGTAAGTGCCTTGGCTATAATTTTGCAATAATAACTCTTCTGAAAACAAAACCTTTCGAAGAGCCTGTCAGACTTCTCCAACTATCACACTTATATGAATTCATTGTAACTGAAAATGTATTTGCGATTCCTTTCGAAAATTTACTATCGGTATGTTTTTATATTAATACAGGTAATAAAAAGTTTATTGCAGAAGTGGTCAATCACTATGAAAATGGATGATATTGTAAACAAGATCTTATACAAATTCTTCAGGAACAGAATAAAAAAAAATCATTGCAATAAAAATTTTTTTAATAGTAATTTTAATTTAATCAGAAATAATTTTTAAAAAATTTGCTATAATTAAAATTGAGTTTTAATTTTAGATTAGTTTAATTAATAAATAAGTATAAAAACCACATTCGATTTGACTTAATTTTTAAGTTAAAATTAAGTTAAATATAGAACTAGATTTCGAATCGATAACCAGTTGTTTTTTTAAGACAAAATAAGTAAAATTTAAGGCAATGAAATAATTTAAGCCAAAAAAAGTTAAATTAAAGGAAACTAAACAATTTAAGTCAAAAAAAGTCTAATCTAAGGCAAAAAAGTTAAAAAAAGTCAAGATTAAGTCAAAAAAAGTATAGAAAGTTAAAACGTGGACTACAGTTGTCGACATATCGACGACTTCAAAGGAAATTAAGTTAAATCAAGTCAAATTTAAGATTTTTTTTTGACCCGAGATCGCGCTTGCTCTATGCTTGCGCCGAGCGCCGAATTCATGTTTTTGACACTAGTGCGTCAAAAATTTAAAGGTGACGCTCGGACTACTGTCGAAAATATGGAGTACACTAACATGAAGGAGTTCGAAAACCTCCTTCGTACCTACTTCGATTGTCACCTTTCCGCAACCCAATGCAAAGCAGAGCTCGAGAACATTGTAATGTATCATAACAAACATACGGTTTCTTACGTAAATCGTGCCCGCGCAATTTATAGTGACATTTTGCACGCAGAAACCACCGAAAGGAGTGTATTAATTGAATCAGAAAAATCAAAAATTGAGAAGGACGCGATTTCGGCTTTCCTTAATGGTATTCCACCTCTACTGCAGGTTCAATGCTTACTCAAACCGCACAATACGTTAGAGCAAATATACGCGTCGTCGATCGCCGCGTTCAAAATGCAGGAAGAAAACCATATTCCGGCTTGTCATTCCGAAAAACCGAAGGCGAGACAGATTCTCCCGGTAGAAGGTTGTAATAAATATCCAGACCTTATTCAGGAACGTTTTATAAGCTCCATATCCTCTGGAATAAATAATTTTACATTTGATAAACCGGTACGAAAATTTGTTTCGTTACCGGAAAATTAGAGACTCTCGTAGGTAATTTCGACGGGGGCCCACGGGAGTTCTTAAATCAAACGAGTAATCCCGTCAACTTTAAAAGAATTATTAAGACTGCGCGCAGAAGAACAGTCTTAAATATAAACAAAGTTGAGCATGGAAGCGAACCATTGAAATTCAATGTGAATAAAATCTTGGAACCAAAGATAAAAATTTGTTCAATAAATACCATTGGAGTACAGAACATTAAAGATATTACACTGGAAATATAGCAGCACGCGTCAATTCAGGAGCTAGTTGGACCTAGTATCTTAAGAGCTCATTGTGATCAGTTTACTCAAAACGAATTGAGCACCGAATTGTTTAATGATCGTGTGGACGAGTTTGTAGTTCATGCGACAACGGAAAATCATACGTCGCTGATCCAATTCGATAAGGAAGTTGAGATCAAGCGAAAATTAGAAAAAAAACGCGTCGAAACTGTAGATTTGTTGCCAGTTGATAATAAGCTGCTCTATTCACCAGGTGGTCATATAGAAGAAAATAATATTGAATCATTGGTCTCGAAACATAATTCGCCGTTGGTTACCGTAGAAGGGTGCGTACTTTTTTACCCTTTTGTCCGAAATCGATGGACACCTATCATTTTGATTAAGTTTTCGGCAAAATTATTACCTATTTCAACTGAAGGATAAATACACACACCAGTGCGAACTCTAAATGAATTTTTTCTTATTTTCTGGCTTGCGTTGATTCGTGTGTACTTTTTTACTTATTGGTCTAAAAAAGGCGAAAAGCTAAGATTTCAAACAATTTGCAATAGAAAAAGTCACCTATCTCTGCCGATTATAAATACGCACACCTGTACAAATTCTAAGGACTTTTTTTTCGCTAGTTGCCGCAGAGGGGTGCGTACTTCTCATACCTGTTAGTCTGAAACTGATGGAAAATTATCATTCTGATGAATTTTTCGGAAAAATTGTCACCTATCTCTGCTGATAATAAATACACGCATTTTTACGAATGCTAAGGAAATTTTTTGTCGCTGGTTGCAGCAGAGGCGTGCGTTCTTTTCTTACCTGTTTGTCTGAAACGGATGGTGAGCCAGTATTTTGATAAATTTTCTGGCAAAATTGTCATTTATCTCAGCAGATGAATGAATACACGCACCTGAACAAATGGAAAGGAAATTTTTTTGTTTGGTTCGCTAGAGTTTGGCGACACTTTCTTTATCCTTACCGGAAAAGCTGGACATCAAATAAATTATTTAATCTCTTTGTTAATTTTGTTTTCTTATATTTTCAAATTTTTGTTAGTTATTTTTTTTTTTTTAATTAATTATATAGTTTGTAGTATGAAATATATCAGTAGTAGTCGTGTGCGTCACTGTCCAAATATTTTTTCAATTTTTCCACGTTTGTTATTTGTAGTGAGTAGTTTTCTGTTACCAGTTGGTCTATTATCACGTCTTGTCTATTTAATTTTTAATCCTCTCTGTCTGTCCGTCATGCTGTCTTTTTCGTCGTTATCTGTCTTATTATGTCAATCGCTGCCCCTGATGCCCATACTATTCCTTCATCGCTTAATGAAAAATTTTTTTCTCTTTTTTTAACTTCACATCCTGGCTTTTCTCTCTTTCTCTTTCTTCCATCACTTTCTTCTTCTTTTGCTTTTCTTTCACTTTTCGTATTGTCAGAGTCACTGCCTGTATTTTCTTCATTTTTTCTGCCAAGGTCTTCAATTTTTTTTTAGTAATTCTTTTAATAATTCAATTTTTTGGTTGCCTCCCTCGCATTTTTCTATATATTTTTTTTTTTTAGTTATTTTTATCAATTCTTTATTTTCCTTTTCTTCTGTTTTCTCTTCTCTATTTTTTTCCATTTTTTCAACTCTTTCGTCATCTTTCTCAGCTGGTCAGTATTGTCCTGAAACATTTTAAGAATTCAGAGATGATTGTTACCTTCGATTTCTATAATTATTATATCGGTGTCGAATATTATTGCCTCTAAAATTCTATTTGTTTATCCATTATCAAAAGAATCAATTCAAAACGATTAGGAAAAATACATTTTTAATACTTTTTAATGCTTTTGAACACTTTGAATACTTTTGAATCACCCTTCTTATAGGCGTCCAACATTGCAAATCGTTTCAAATCGTTTCTTTTATTCAGGGATTAATCGAATTTTTTTTTACTATGTATATGATGCTCTTTAACTAATAAATCGGAACTTCAGCTACATGTCCTATTTTGTTCAAATAAATATAATTTTTTTGAATCTTACATAATAATCTGGATCATGATTATGTTCATAGATCCACTTTTTCATCTTGAATGTTCTGGTGACAGGATCCAATCTACTTGTCAGCTTTACTGGGCAGTTATTCTGTCTGTAAATAATGAAAGAAAAGTATTAACCATATCTGCCTCACTTGCAGGAAATTTTATTTAAAAATTAAATTATAATGTTAAAATATGAAGTTACTTTAGCGATTATACTTGATAAATGGAATGTTTTTGGATAGTATTAAGTAGAAATGATGACGGTTGAGAGTCTTTAAAGACTATAATTCTTTCCTGATTTGCCTGAAGTACTATTAGGACCTTATCAGGTTAATATATGGTTTGCCTTAGTAGGGAAAACCTTACGAGTTCCTTATCAGGACTCCATCAGGATATCCTTATTTAAAAAAAAGGTATCCAATCCCTTTAAATATTTTATTTAAAGGCTAAAAATTAAACAAAATATGAAAGAATATGGTATAAAAATAACGTTAATTATTGCAACACGGATTGATTACTTCTTTAAGCTAAAAATGGAAAAGATAAAAAACCCGAAAAATTATATCAAACTGTTTTAGAAAAGCAACGTCAAAACCCCAAGATTTGTACCTGTTGCTTGCGTAAACTTTATAATTCTATTAAAAAATTAACTGATTACACAAGATTAATTATAGTAGAACAATATGGTTGATTGTGCGTAAAGTTTTAAACAATCTGAGTTTCTGTGTAATTCATGTTGGAACAGTTTAAGAATTGGTATTAAACCAAAAAAAGCTGCTATCAAAAATCTTTCGTTTGCAGAAATTCCGGTTTAAAACGTCTTAGTCTGCGTAGGGCTACATTAGTATCACCATGGTTACCGTTTTTACAAATCATACCCCTTGAACAATATGCAGTTTATCCATAACTATCTTTTAAACGAAATATAGTAAATGTTAAAGTAGTCTTGCTGTATTACCAGAAGTCTTCAAGGGTAAAGCTGAAGTCTGGTTCAGTGCAAATTACCACCGATGGTCGAGCTGGGACTCGTTCAGATCAGAATTTCTGACTTGGTTCAGGAGTGGTGGTCGTCAACGCGAAATCAGGGCTGATATTCGCGCACGTAATCAGGGCCTGAAGGAAAATGCCCGTGATTATTTAATATGTCTCCAGAATTTATATTCTCGCTTGAGACATCCACCATCGGCGCGTACGCAAGTCAGACGAGCAACAAAAAGGTTGCTGCCCGCATATTGGGACCACTGTCCACTCGGTGACTTCAATACATATCAGTCATTGTTACTAAAGGCTTCCCAGGTCGAAGAAAGATGGAAAGCAGCGAGAAATCATCGCCAACCACCGCCGAGGGAAGAAGCGAACATTAAGGAATGTTCGTATTCTGCCGGTTTTCGACCTCCAAGAGATCACCGAGCTGCCATACACGCGGTTGACACCACTGCTGAACATTCTGACTCGACTAGTGGTTCGCAATCGGGACAAGGAACGAAGAAGAAGCGGAAACCACGCAGATCTCGCAAACAGAGGGCGGCTGAGCAACATTTGGCACCTGTAACACTTGGTGGACCTGATCAGTCGACAAAACAGGTTAACAAGGGGACTGTAAAGACTGTCGATCAGCGTGGAAATCCACGAAACCCGCCAGCGAATCAGCAGCGAAACCAAAACGCACAGAATCGCGGCGCGATCCTGAAAAATCCGTCGTTAACAACACAACAACCTCCGAGGGTGTCTAATACACCTATAAATAACCCTCTGAGAGGTCAAATGAACCCACCTGGTGGTAATCGATCGCCTCCTGGGTATAATAATAATAACCAGTCGTTCGTGCGTAATTCGGGTCAAATGGGACAAAACAGGATTATTTGTCCAAGATTCTGTTACAATTGTGGCTCTCTCGAACATTTGGGCTACTTTTGCCATGAGCCCCGCCGGGACGTATGCATGAGATGCGGAAAAGTTGGAAAGACGGCAGTTACATGTGTTTGTAATGTCGATAGTCGTCCCAACGCTTTCCAATTGCCAAAAAACGACGAAGCAGCCCACCAGTAGAGGGTGGCGGGGCTGGATGTTCATCAATCCCTTCAATAACAGTCACCAGGGAGCGGGTTTCGATGAAGTTACGTCGTATGGTTGTCCAGGCTGACATTCATGCTGTTTCTGATCCACCGTGCGAGGCCAAGTGTGAAGAAGATGCCACACTTGATGAATTAACCGCCGTAGAAGATCGTACAGCTGTTTCAGTGCCATTTATAAATCAACCCGGTGATGAAAGTGACGATTTTTGGCGTCTACGTCATGGTAAGCCCCGACCGCAGGTTTTCATCCGCGCGGGTACTCGTCAACAGGTCGCGATAATCGATACCGGGGCTAAAACAACTGCTTTTGGTGACTTCGCGAGGGAATTAATGGCTGATGGTTTCCCATGTCTTTTTGAAACTCGATCGACGCGTTTTGGGATGGCCAACAGAACAACTGACGTGAGTGGAGGCGTGGTAAACGTAAAAATGACCCTCGATGGTGTCGAAGAGGTCATATTTCCGGTTCATTATATTCCTCGGTTGGGCAGTCTGAATTTAATTGGGACAAATTTTATAGATTATTTTAAAATGGAATTGGACCTGAGAAATCGATCGTGGCGTATGCGTAACGGTACCTGGCACGAATTAATGTATGAGCCTGAAATTAATTCGCGACCTGAAGATGTCGCAGCGGTACATGAACTTACTGGAGACGAAACCAAGCAGTTACGTGAGTTCCTGGATACTCAGCGTCAACTGATGCCACCTGGTTTGGGATTGACCTCGTTGGTTGAGCATGAGATTAGGCTCAAAGACAAGCGACCAATCAAACAGCGAGTTTATCGTCGATCACCAGTGGTTCTCCAAGCATTACACGAGGCGATTGATAAGATGCTTGAAGATGACATTGTTGAGCCGGCCCCAGCGTCTGAATGGTCCAGTCAGCCTATAATGGTCAAAAAATCCCGATTGAACCTATCGCATGTGCGTTGATTTTCGCGATGTGAACAATGTGACTGAAAAAGACACATATCGACCGCCGGATATGATCGAGATTCTCGAAAAATGTCGTGATGCTCACTATATTACGACACTCGATATGAACTCCGCATTTTGGCAGATCCACATGAGTCCAAACAGTCGCAAATATACTGCTTTTTTGGTTCCCGGTCGCGGTCTTTTCCAATACAAACGTATGCCGATGGGACTATGCAACGCCCCGGCGAGTTTTCAACGTGTAATGGACAAAATAATTACACCTGATTTATCTCCATTTGTGTTTGCGTATCTGGACGATATCATCATCGTAACCCCGACTTTTAAGAAACATCTGGAGATGTTAGAAGTCGTGTTGAGTCGATTACGAGGCGCTGGGTTTACTTTGAACTTCGACAAAAGTAAATTCTGCCAGCAACAAGTACGATTTCTGGGTTTTCTACTTGACAAAGAGGGACTCAGGCTAGACCCTGAGAAAACTGAACCGATCTTAAACTATCCGCGGCCGAAAAATGTTAAACAAATACGTCGTTTCAACGGCATGATTAATTGGTATCATCGCCATTTGAAATACGTCGCGAGTGTATCGGGTCCACTGTATCGTTTGACGCGCAAAGATGTACCCTGGAGATGGACTGAGGCTGAAGAAGAGTCATTCCAGTCTCTTAAGAAAGCACTCGCGGAAGCTCGCGTCTTGTCAACGCCTGACTACACGCTACCGTTTACGTTATACACGGATGCGAGTCAGTGTGGACTCGGTGCAGTTTTAGTTCAGCGTAACGGCGATCGCGAATATTTAATTGCGTGTGCGAGTAAAGCACAGAACAGCGCCGAAGCCAACTACAGTACGACTGAGAAGGAATGTCTTGCGGTAGTTTGGGCCGTATGTAAGTTTAGAAATTACCTCGAAGGTTTTAAATTCACGGTCGTAACTGATCATGCCAGCCTCAGATGGCTCATGAACGCTCGGGATCCAAAGGGGAAATTAGCCCGGTGGGCTATGCAGCTCTCCGAGTACGATATGAAGATCGAGTACCGGAAAGGGGCGGATAACGAAGCCCCGGATGCCCTCTCACGTATCTACGAGGACCAGGAACTCACTGTGAGTCAAGTTGACGCGCTGGGTGAGGCTGGAAATGACGAATGGTACGAGGAAAAATGCCGTTTGTTGACTGCTGATCCTGAGGCTCTACCTAACTACCATTATGAAAATAATAGATTGTATCGACGACGGCCTGACTCCTTGAGACAGATCCTTGGTGAAGAAGATAACGACTAGAAATTAGACGAACCAGTCGACCGACGAGAACGATTACTCCAGGAAGTCCACGATCATCCACAATCGGGTCACTTGGGTTTCCAAAAGACATACGTACGGGCGATAATGAGATATTATTGGCCTGGGATGTTCCGTGATATACAGCGATATGTCAATAGTTGTGAACGATGTCTTGAATCTAAACCAGTTCAACGCAAACCAATTGGTTTTATGATGCCAAGAATACCAGGTGAACCCTGGGAAGTCGTAGCAGCTGATACGATGTCGTTTACGCGTTCTCGTGCGGGGTATTCGTATTTACTCGTTTTTGAAGACCTATACACGCGGTGGATTGAGTGCGTACCAGTTCGAGCTGCAAACGGGAAAACTGTTGCCAAAAGTCTTCGACAGTTCGTTATTAACCGCTGGGGCGTTCCGCGCGTATTCTGGACCGGTAACGGACGCGAGTATCTGAATCGAGATGTCGTTGATCTCGTTCAGGAGTGTGGTATTCAACATACTACCACACCACCGTATCATGCCCAAGCTAACCCGGTTGAAAGGGTCAACCGTAATTTAAAACCGATGATTATGAGTTACTTGGGCGATGATCATCGTGACTGGGATGTACATATCCATGAATTCCAGTTTGCGTACAATACTGCAGTTCATGAATCACTCGGTGTGAGTCCCGCGTACTTGAATCTGGGCCGTGATCCATGTCCTATTCGCAACTGTCGAGTTGCAGATGACAATAATATTGTTGTTGATGATAATGTTGACCGCAGTGGCTGGATACAACGGATGGATCGCATGGTAGAATTACGCGATATCGTTAATCAACGTATTAGACGATCATCCGAGCGATACGCGGTTTATAACAATAAAACCCGACGTAATATTTTGTTTGAGATAGGCGATCAAGTATATAAACCTACTCACGTCTTGTCGTGAAAGAGTGAGCAGGTTGTGGGTAAACTAGCACCGCGATACGCGGGCCCATTTGTCATCACGAAGGTGGTGACTCCAGTTATCGTTGAAATGGAGACCCCCGAGGGCAAATATGTCGGACGCAGCCACGTGAAATTTTTAAAGCTAGTGAAACGAGCTGAAAATGTCCGTCAGAGGCTAGCTGACGAAATCGCATGGCTAAATGTACTATCTATTACTACTACTTGACCTATCTATGCTTATCTACTGTTATCTGTCACTATTACTGTCTATTCTGTCGCTGACTATTACTGTCTACTGCTATCTACACTATTGCTATTTGTCGACTGTGACATTTTATTGACCTCAAGGGAATTGATGTAATAATTAATAATTATTTAGGAATGGCGCTGAGTAGAAACCAAATGATGAGGTACATGGAGACGTACCATCACCAGCAAGGGATTGCCATGATACCCCGAGAGTCGGCGACGTGGAAGGCGCATCTGACGCTGATGTTGCAGGTGAAGATCCGGAATCACCAAAGGCAGGCACCGCGTAGACATGACCTATTACCCGGGTGTGCCAGATGCGGGCAGGAAGGACACCCCGCTAGACTGTGTACGAACATGCCAAGAGAAAACCGGCCATTTTGTGAGGAGTGTCTACGATTTTACTCCGGGAAGTGTGGCGGGCCACACGGTCGACTACATCTCGCAGACCGCGGTCGCTGCATGGTCTGCGCGCGGATGATGGAGGCTGCAAGATGCCCAAATGGTCATGGAGATATGGGGGATCAGCTAAGCGAGTTACCCTGGTTGGGGTGGCTAACCGACGATGATCGTCTACGCTGGGTATATTGTTTGGACCAAATGGTCCCGTGACCCCAACGGGGCCAACCTCGAGGCAGCCTAGGGCTTCAGGCAGCATACCCTACCATTACTTTAATAATATTATTTATGTTTATTTTATTTATTCATTTTTCTTTCTCTCTTATTATTATTCATCAGTGTTTAAAATGTTATAAGACGCCTGGTAGATGAAGCTCACCTACGAATTTATTTAAAATAAAACGGCGCAACCCATCAATTAATGAGTTTTATTTGTGATCGATATACTTAGCACCAGTTCACCCTTCCCCTCCCTCCATATTTGGTTCGAGCAAGTTGGTGAGTGGCAGATTGGTGAGCATTTCGTTTGAGTTTTTTTTTGTTGTTCATTTTGTTTAAATTAATTCTCTTGTGATTTTTGATTGTTTTGTTTTTATATATACCCGGTAAGAGATCCAGGTATAAGTATTGAATTTCAGGTTTTCAGGTGAGTGTACCGGCGAGGGGAATGCAAGGTCTCGCCCGTATTTTAGGGGCAAAACACGGCCTGGTGGGGGGTGTCACGTAACGATTCAAATTATTTAATTTTAATTAGTTGTAAGTTTAATTATTTTAATTTGTACGTTTGAATTTGAATCGTTGCGCGGGCCTTCCGCCATTCCGCCGGTTGAGACAGCAGTCCGTTCGCAATACTAGCGCATGCGCGCTAAGTGAGCACATGTATGAAATAATTTTATTTTTATAATTTAAAAATATAAACAATTGATTTTTGTTAGTTTTAGTTTTTTGTTTAGGATTTTGAAACAGTTGGGATGCATAATCCAGTGCGACATTATGCCCCAACTATTGTTTATATTATATTTTTGTCAAACTTGTCATCCGATAATTTGATGTCATTGATGTATTGGTTAAAAGTATTGACCGCCGGGTAGGGGAAAAATCAATACTTTGTTGACACGAATTTGATGATTTGAACTAATTATTATTTAATTTATGAGATAAGATAAAAATACGAACATATTATAAATAAATAGTACATGCATTTGAATAATTATTCATGTATCATTCAGGTGTGGAAAAATTATCTTTATATTTTATATCTTAATTTAAAAATTAACCCAGGGCTAGAGAAAAATAATGATAATATTAAATAAGGGCGATGATTGCGCCACGTGAGCGACCAACAGGTGGACTATAAGATAATTAAATCAGAAAGATACGGACTATTGTTGCGTGCGGACACTGTCTGGAAAGTGAAAAATTATTATTGTTGATAATTAGTAATTTTTTTATTAGAAAGTTCTGTTGATATTATTCACCGGGTAAATAATAGTGTGTACTTGATTTCTACATATTATTTGGCTGATATTTGGAGATTTATGAGTAAGTACTTTGTATTTCTTTCGTCGGATAATATTTTTCACGTGATAACCTCCCCCGGTAGTTGTTGGTCGCCGCGGAGAGTATGATTAATAAATATATTAATATCACTGAATGATACACGGAATAATTATGAATAATTATTGTTAAATATTACTTATTGTCATATTGTATAAAGTATCCGGATATTCTTATATAAATATATATATATTCATATATAAAACATATACGACGTAGTAGGACGTCGCCGGTATAAATATATATATACCTATAATATATATATCTATAGAGCGCATGCAGTACTTGAGTAAATTCCTCAAGTACTGACATCATCTTTCGGGTGAAAATTCCTGAATTATATTAACTAAATAATATTATTGTTTAAAAATAATTTTTGGGATATTATTATTTATATTTATTATTATTTAAAATAATTAAGTAACTTTACTTTTTTCATTTTGATTTATTTGCCCCAGCGGTCAAAATTAATGTTGCAATTTTTATTTTAAAATTATAAATTATTTAACAGAGAAAAATTATTATTTGTGAGTATGAGTGAGAATTAAAAATTCCGTATCTTTCTCTCTCTCACAAGTGTGAGAGATATATTAAATGAATTAAAAATATTATTATCATTTATTCTTATTAATAAAATTAAATTATATTATTATTTTCTTAAATTGAGTATAAATAATAAGTTTAAATAATTTGTGTTAATATTGTGTGATAAGAAATCACCCCAGTGGTGAAAAATTTATAACTTATATATTGTGAAATATTATTTTTTTATTGTTTACAAATATAAACAGTCGGAAACCAACAGCTATCGGGGAAAGTTTAATATTTATTTCTCTGGATCTTTTTCCTACTGTTTTCATTTATTTTTCCTGCTCTTATTTATTATTTATATGTAATTATCTGTTGTTTATTTACAATTTTTCTATTATCTATTTAATTTATTGTTTCACTCGTGTGTTTTATCCGCCTTGTCACAACTGCTTGCTCGGATTTCCCCTCGTAAATTCCCCCTGAATAATTTTTGTCCGTTTTAAATAAACGGTCTGGCGCCTGCGTGCACTAACCCAGCCTGAGGAGCTGGTTCAGGCACACTCATTATTTATTATTTTCCATTCAATTGCTCGATTAATTCTGGTTTGAATTAATTATTGTATTTATAATTTACCGAACACTTATATTTATTATTTTATTTGATCTCAGTATTTATTATCATTTATTATTATTTATTATCACTTATTTATCACGCGTAGGCGACCTCATACGATATATTGGGCTGTTCCGCGTCTCCGTCGCGAAATTTCAGTACAATATACGTTATACTTTTTAGAAATCGATTATTTGTCGTTAGGTTTTCTGGACGATTCATAAAATTTGGAAACGATTGGTACCTATATTGTCGAATCGATTTTTTAAAAGTTCATTTACTTATTTGTTTATAAAAAAAAATTAGTGAACTTTTTAAAATCCGGTCTTTTAACAATGAGTTATTCGATCGATTTATGAAATTTAAAATCGATTAATACCTATATTGTCTAAATGATTTTTTAAAAGTTCATTTACTTATTTGTTTATAAAAAAAATTAGTTAACTATTTAGAAATCGATTATTTGTTGTTAGGTTTTCTGGACGATTCATAAAATTTGGAAACGATTGATACCTATATTGGCGAAACAATTTTTTAAAAGTTAATTAAGTCTTAAAAAAAAAAAAAAATGTTGGAAAATCCAAAAATGCACACCTCAATCGCTCATTTCATGTTTAATCATTATTTTTATTTCACAATATTAATTTTTTTTATTTTAATTTTTTTTAAATATCCCGCCTTCTTATCTTAGATGTTACTCTTTCTTTTCAAACCTATACTGTTACGCTAGTGCTTCTGCCAGTAGTCAATGGAGAGAAGAAAATAAAACAATAATAACAACAGTAAACATAAAAAAAAAAAAAAAAAAAAAATTAATGAAAGAAAATTATATATATTTTAAATTTATTCGTGCATCTCGCCATTTTTTATTATTATTTTATTATTTTATAATAAATGAGCATTATGAGTCGTGCACTTTTGGATTTACCAAATTTTTTTTTTATTATTCCGATTTTTTTTTAATTTTAATATTTTTTTTTTATTTTTTTACTATTGTTTTAATTATTATTGCTATCAACGAATTTTTAATTTTTATTGACTTATTGCGATTAAATTTTTTTTTTTTTTTTTTCATTCTTGGTTTTTCTTATTTTATTTTTTAAAATTTTATTATCGTTTCTTTACTTAACCATTCTTTTTTATCTTCGTTTTTTTCTTTTCTTTATGTTTATAGTAATTTAAGATGAAAATAAATAAATAAAATTACAAAATTAAATTTAAAAAAAAGAAAAATAATTTTTTTTTTGAAAAGGCCGCCTTTTTCGTAGATGTCACCACTTTTTTAACGGCTGTCACGCCAATTATTATCAGTACCAGTCAGATAAATAGATAGGTATAACGAAATAGAAAGAGAAATAGATATAGAAATTAACGAATGTTAGAAAGAGAAGACATTAATAACATTTTTTTTTTGTATACATGCTGTTAATGTTGAATTATCGTATCACAATCTTAATTGATTTTAATTAAACTTGACGGATTTAGGTCGTGATATTCATAAGGGTTCTTGCAAAAAAAATTACGAAGCTAATAAATCTAAAATTACGCCGATTGATTATGTCTTTCAAGATTTACCGTGTTTACGAAGTTTCATACGTAACAATTGACAGCACTGTTGTCTTTAGTTGAAATAATTTATTTTAAACTAATAAAATAACGAATGGACTTGATATTAGGTTCAAATTTTTCCTTATTGAATTTTCTATATGCTACTATACAATTTGAGTTATTTTGGTGTAATTAAAAGAATGTGGAAATAGTTTTGTGTGAGTAAAATAGTCGAAGAAAAAAAACCGTCCATAAAGCACCCTCAGCGCTTTCGCACTTGAGGTTTGCAAAATAAATTACAAAAAAGATAAATAACCAAATTACTCCGAGTATATGAGCGGCCGCTTACTATTATTATTATTTGCCTCACATTATAATTATTTCCCCCATTTATCTCCGATAACGGTTTGAGGGGAATGGCGCACGCGCACTATCTCGGAGTTGAGTTCCAGTTCCCGTAGAGCTCATATTTTTATAAACTTGTAAGCTAAATTTTTGTACGAAAAAAAATTTTAAAAACTTTTTTTTTTTTCACATCGATTCTTTGGTGCTGGTAAAATTTTTATATGCAAATAAAATTTTTTTTTCTTATTTTAACTATTTTTTAATGCAGAAATTCGAAAAACTCAAAATAATTTATATAAATTCAAAAAAATTTTTTTGAGCTTAGCCGATTTTTTTGCTCATAGCAGACAATAGTAGCTGTGATTAAAAAAAAACTAAGTGAATCGAAGAATTTTTTGAAGAATTACAGCCATTTGTTTATAAGCACTCGAGCGGAACCGCGTTTTTTTTAATTAAAAAATTAATATCTCGAAAACTACAGGTCATAGAGACATCGGGTTGGGCTCATTTTGTTCGTTATCGAATTCTCTAAATTTCATACGCAGCATGTCTCGACTTCTTTTGCTTGGTTTCGGAGATATTTTAATTTAAAGCTCAACGAAAAAACTCTATTTCTTAAACAAAAAAAAAGCAAGCCTTCCCATACACGCACAAATGTTTAGTGTATTTTTCTGAGTATTTAAAAAAAAAAAATTCAAAATCGGACCATTTTCTCGAAAAGTTGCCAAAAAACCACTTTTTTTTTTCCAGGCCGACTGGACTTGGAACTGGTGCTCTTACCCTATATCAATTGTTATGCCTTGGGAATTTTTGATATCTTCTTGAATAATTAACGACACTCGAATTTTAATTTAATAAAGTTTCACTTATTTATTGAGAAATAACACAGAAAACTTCACTTTAAATGTGTTACAAATAATATGATAGTAAATTGATTTGAATGTCTTATAACTATGATAATAATATTACTGATTATAGAAACTAAGGAATAATATTTCTATTCTATTTAAATCGAAGTTATTCTTAATTAATAATTCTGTAATTTATTCTTATTCTTTTGGTCTTTCTTTTCTAACTGACTACCAGCAGTCAGCGATTGCAGGTGATGCTACAACTGATATTATCACGCTCTGAGAAAAGTTAAACAATAAGTAGTCATGCGGCCGATAGCGAGCGTAAGAACATCACTGTCAGCACTTTTGGAAGTGACCGTAAAAATAATGTACAGAGGCATAACACCCCCATCCTTAGAATGAACAATCTTCTTAATTCTTTACTACATAGATTTTTCTCATCTTTTATAACTAAGACAAATCTTCAAATTCAGACAGCTGGAATTTAGATCTATGTTTTTTATTTAAAGCAAATTGTTCATTCGTTTCTATTGCAGGAGGTAAATTTAAATTTGACGAGATAGAATATGCGTTAATTAGATCATTCATTGAAATTCCATTTTTTACGAATTTTTGATTAAAGGTTTGAACATAATTAGAATTTTGAGGTGAAAGTTTCTTACCCTTTTTACAACAATTATAAATTCCAGTTATCATTTTTTTCAAAATTTGGTACAACTTCAATTTAACAATTATATATAATATTACTACTACACTAATTGTTACTTTGCTTATCTCTAAATATTCAAAGTAATTACCATTGTGGAGAACAATTGGCTTTTTATTTGCGCCCCTTTCATGGTGAATAAATTTTATAGAACTCATAAGTAATTCTGGTGTCAATAATTGAGGATTTACTTGACCCATTTTTGCAAAAGTAATACATTGAGTGAACATATTAACATTCCTACTAAATTCTATCAAACCTAATTCTAGTTCTAAACACATTTCAGTTTTCAAAGAATTTTCTTGCAACGATTTTTCTTGTTCAACAATAAGTTGCATATTTTTATCAAAATTTTGTAAATTTGAGTTTATGTCTACCAGTTTTTTATTATACTCTCTAAAAATACTTTCAGTTTTGTGTAAGGTTAATTATAATATGTATGTTTGATTTTTGAATAACTCCCCAATTCTTTTATTATCTTTATGAACTGCATCAATTTCCGAATTATAATAGTCAGCGTCATCCTGACTCATAGTTCCAAAAAGTATTTTAGTGATTTTACCAACAAAGTCAAAAATTCCACTTTTATTTCTAATTAAGTTAGGTACCCCTTAAGCAGAAAATAGTTCATACTTATCTTGTCTAATACTTTCTAATTGACTTTTTAATCTATAAATTAATCGTGTTTCTGTACAATTATTTTGACATATTGAGTCAACCTTATTGATGCTTCTCAAGAGTTCCGATTCTTGAAATGATAGTTCATCAAGGTTGAAATAGGATACAATATTGTAGGTTTCCTGAAAAAACCTTACATCTCCCAAATATTCCATGTAAACATTTGGTAGAGTAGAAAAATTTAGTTCCCCGTAATTTTTACCTTCTGATTTGACCACATAAATTAGGATTCTGAAATAGATTGATATTATCATATTTTAATTTATTAGCATTCACTACTATATTTTTATTTCTTTTTTCTAATTTGTAACGATTACTTTATAAGGCCCTTCGAACAGCATATTAAGAGCGTTAGTCTTATCATTAGCACTACTTTCCTTTCGTAACCATACCAAGTCACCTACTTTAAGCTCTTTCGGATTTATCATTCTATCTTACCGTGTTTTCGTTCTTTGCTTGCTTTCCAACATAATTCGTTTACTTTCTTTTACAGTCTTCTTTATTTTACCTTGTAGATCGGATAAATATTCTTCATATGCAATATTATTAGTCCTCAGTAATGATAAACCTTTAGGGTTAAATCCAAAAACTAATTCAAATGGTGTGAACCCTGTACTTTCATGTTTGGAAGTATTATAATATAAATTTGCTAGATGAATCTTCGTAACCCAGTCGTCAGCGTTTTCATTAGAAAAGTGACGCAAATAATCTTTTAGTACGTGATGACTTCTTTCTAGACTGCCGTTATTCTCAGGATGAAAACTTGTCATTGTAATATGATTAATTCCTAGCATTCTTTGAAGATTCTTTATCAAATCGCTAGTGAAATTTGTACCTCTATCTGTTAGTATATTACGTGGAAAATTAAAATAAGTTGCGTAATGTTTCAAAAATTCATCTATAACCGTAGAAGCAGTCATGTTCGGAATTGGTATCCCCACGAAATATTTCGTTAAACAGTCTTGAATTGTTTAAATGTATTTATTACGCCTCTCTGTTAATGGGAACGGTCCACAAATATCCATTGCAATTTTATCATTGAAACACTTCGGAATATCGGTGATTATCATTGGCATTTTAGTTGGATGTCTGTTCACTTTATTTTTCTGACATACTTGACACTTCTTTACGTAGTTTTCAACGTCTTTTCTTAAAGTGTTCCAAAAATAGTTCAGAGAGATTCTATAATGTTTTCTTTATTCCGCCATGACCTCCTAGGATGCTGTCATGGTTTTCTTTCAATATTTTTCCAATTTCTTCGTTCTGTGGAATTATTCTCTCTTTATCATGCAGAATTATGAGAGTATTTCCTCTACCAAATATATCTTTCCATATTTTTTCTATTTTCTTCTTAGGAAGTCCAGTTAATTGAGCACACCCATTATGATCAACATGGAGTTCCTTGAATTCTTCAGCAATACTTAAGAATAATATCTCAAATATTTTTTCACGTAATTCTTCTTTTGTTGTGTGAGCATTCACTTCAACAATTATATGAAATTCTCTATTTTCTTCACCATAATAAACTTCAATTGACCGGGATTCATTATTTCGAACAAAAAAAACATCAACACTACCCTCAGGTATTGGTGAGTTCGTCAGATATAATTGTTTTCCTAATTTAATAAAATCTTCTTGATTTCTGAGTTCTTCTGAGTGATCTTCAATTTGATGTTCCAAATCTTCAAGATGATCTTCCTGTGAAGATTGTTCTCGCACCTTTTCGTAACTTTGTACTTCTGTTGTGTGTAATTTTTTATTTCTCTCACCACTAGTTCCTGGTGTTTCTAATTTTCTTTTAATTCCTTTATTCTTCTTAATCTCTCGAGATTGACCTTAAATTACTTGCTTGTGTTTCATTATCTTCTCGTATTCTTTTTTCAAAACTAGATCTAATAGTTTTTCTTTTTCTTTTACTTCCCACTGTAAGTTCTTCGGTTTCGTCTTCTATTTCTGATTCTGAATCTATTAGATCATCAGCATTTATTCTTCTAAAGACTAAGACAGGATTCCTGGATAGTGCATCAGCGTTTGTATTCAATTTCCCTTTCTTGTAAATTATTTCATAATCGTATTATTCTAAGGTTATCCTCCATCTCAATAATCTTAAATGTGGGTCTTTATGATTCATAAACCAAACCAAAGGACGATGATCTGTAATAATTTTAAATTTACGTCCATACAAGTATGGATGAAAATGTTTAACACACCATACTATTGCCAATATTTCCTTCTTGATTGTTAAATAATTCCTTTCTGCTTTATTTAGAGAACGACTAGTGTAACCCACTGGATGATCTCGATTATTTTTTATCTAAGACAATATACCACCAATAGCCGTTCCTGAAGCATCAGTTGTGAGAATGAATTCTTTCGCGAAATCTGTATAAATCAGAATTTGTTCTGAACATAATTCCTTTTTCAAAATAATAAATGCTTCATTTTGTTCTGATTCCCAACGAAATTCTACATTTTTCTGTAATAAAGTTGTTAAGGCTTTTGCCTTTTTACTATAGTCCTTAATAAATTTCCTGTAATAGCCAGTCATTCCTAAAAACTGTTTAATTTGACATTTTTTGGCGTTGGGAATTCTAAAACACTTTTACACTTCTCGGGATTAGGTTTAACTCCATCTTCCGTGATGATATGACCCAAATATTGCAATTCAGGTTTCAAATATTCACATTTATCGAGTTGAAGTTTCAAATTAGTTTCTCTAAGTCGCTGGGAAAGGATATTCAAATTTTTATTATGTTCGGCCAATGTCTTCCCATAGATGATAATATCGTCGAGATACACAAAACATATTCGTCCAATAAGTCCTCGCAACGCATTATCAATCATTCTTTGAAATGTTGCAGGAGCGTTCTTTAATCCAAATGGCATCTTCAGATATTCAAAGTGTCCCTGAGGAATACTAAATGCCGTTTTCATTCGATGTTTTGCATTCAGAGCAATTTGATGAAACCCACTTGCAAGGTCAAAAGCAGAAAAATATCTTGAATTTCCAAGTTGGTCTAAAATTTCTTCGATGTTAGGTAATGGATAAGCATCTTGAATAGTTTTATGATTTAATTTTCTAAAATCTGTTACAACTCTCCATTTATGTTTCCCCGATGCGTCTTTTTTTTCTGGCACAATCCATAAAGGCGAATTATAGGGTGAATTCGAATTTTGAATTATCCCATTTTTCTTCATCTCTTCTACTAGTCTAGTTATTTCTTCATGTTGAGCAGGTGGAAATCTGTATTGCTTAACATTTATTGGAACTTCATCGGTTGTTTCTATTGTATGTTCAGCTAAATTTGTAGTAGGTAGTGGATCACCTGGTAAGTAAAATATATCCTGGTATGAATCAATAATTTCCCAGATTTCGTTTTTTTCTTTAGCTTTTAAGATATGAGAAAGTCGAGTGTTTTCTTTTAATACATTACTTCGTTTTTTTGAGTAATTACATTTTAATTGGAGAATCTGAGATTGATCACGATTAAAAATTATTGTTCGTTGTTTTGTCAATATTATCGCGTCTTCTTTTTCTAAGAACGGCCTTCCTGCGATGCCATCTTCTTCCAATGGAAAGTCATTGGGAACAACTAAGAAAATATGATCCACTTTATCTACAGTAACCTTACGTTCTTGATTACAAATTATTGGAATATTATTGACTCCGGTAATTTCTGCGCTTATTTTTCTTACAGGTAATCCAGCAGTACACTATAATTTGATGATGTTAACGTATGCTCCTGTGTCTGCCAGGAACGTATGATTTCGCTGTCCGACGGCAGTGTTGACTCTAAGTGTGAAGTTTCCTCCGGGGTTTCTTCTATTTCTCGACATTGAGTATATTTTATCTGATTTGGCGGAACATTTGGTAATCGGCGAAACGGAATATTTTGGTAGGTAGTCTGATATCTTTTTGGACAATTTCTAATAAAATGTTCTAGACTTCCGCAACCATGGCACGGAAACTTATTCTTAACTTCGGATTTCTGATTAAATCTTTGAACTTTAGGATCTGCGTTTCGACTTTCTTGAGGTTTTTGGGGCGGTTTAAAGTTACTTGAAGAAGGTTTCTTATGAAGGGTTAGAGAAATTAATTCTTCTTTTTCAGTTTCTAACGCTAAATTTTTAGCTTCACAAAGGGTTTTTGGCTTACTCGCTTTGACAAATAGCTTAATACTAGCACGTAAGCCACGGATATAATGAACGAGCCCTTGTTTTTCTTCATTTGCTAAGATTATAGCTCTATTGGTTATGTCGAGATCAGGATTGTTGTTAACACACCTTTTTACAATTAAATGACAATCGTTGAATCTTTTATTGTAGCTGAAAATACTTTCATTACTTTGCTGACATTGACTTCATTCAAGCAAAGCAACATCGTATGATTTGTTTTCACCAAAATTATTCCGTAACGCCCGAAGTAGATCTTCGGCTGATCGAATGTCCCAACCATCTATCATTTTTCTAGCATGTCGTACAATTTTTTTGAAAATTATTAATCTAATAAAAACGGATTTCGAGTCTTCCGCAACGTCGTTCAAAACAGATTTTATTTCAAAAATAAACGTCTCCACTGATATGTTATTCCCGTCAAATTCAGTAACTAATTCTAATTGTGATTTTAAAATTTTCATTTTATCCGGAGTTATACTATTAGTTTCCGATACGACGGACTCGTTATCTAATCCGTTTGGCGGATTTGAGTCATTCTCTTTAGGAAGGGAATTAAGTTTTGCAGTTAAATTATTAACCTGTGCTTTTAAAGCAGTGATAAGATTTACTAATTATTCATTTTCGACTGGCATTTTGTAATCAAATTCTGAATTACTAGACGTTTCACTAGTCGAATCGGTCGGTTCCGAATTATCACTTTTTTTTACTTCACGATATTCCATAAAATTATTGTTCTGCATAAGTAAATATTCTTAAAATTACTTACAGTAATACAAAAATTCCTATTTTCTGTCAATAAAATTCCGTTGTTTCGGACACACTGATTTGAGAAATCCTTTTAGCTGCCACCAATTTAATGTTATGCCTTGGGAATTTTTGATATCTTCTTGAATAATTAACGACACTCGAATTTTAATTTAATAAAGTTTCACTTATTTATTGAGAAATAACACAGAAAACTTCACTTTAAATGTGTTACAAATAATATGATAGTAAATTGATTTGAATGTCTTATAACTATGATAATAATATTACTGATTATAGAAACTAAGGAATAATATTTCTATTCTATTTAAATCGAAGTTATTCTTAATTAATAATTCTGTAATTTATTCTTATTCTTTCGGTCCTTCTTTTCCAACTGACTACCAGCAGTCAGCGATTGCAGGTGATGCTACAACTGATATTATTACACTCTGAGAAAAGTTAAACAATAAGTAGTCATGCGGCCGATAGCGAGCGTAAGAACATCACTGTCAGCACTTTTGGAAGTGACCGTGAAAATAATGTACAGAGGCATAACACAATACAAAAGCTGAAATTAAAAAACACTATTCCTTAAAACAATAATTTGTTTAACAATAGAGATGTCCCGTGAAAGGTTTGTAATTTTCGAACATTATCTTTTCAATATGTGATGAAGAGTTAATGGAAAAAGTATAATATGATTAGGCATATAAAAATGATGCATAAATAAATAATAATTCGTTTAAAATGTGAGTTATTCAAAATTAAAAAATTTTGTTTTTAATAAAAGAATAGAAAACTTGAACACGTAAAATTTTTGTATGTGAAGGATATTTATTTGTGCCGAATTTAGAAAGAGTAAATTTCTACTACTCAATAGCATGTAAATGAAGTGTAATTTCTATTAACAGCATAGCAAAAAATTAGTTACTGGCTAGATGTCCATACAGTACCACCAAACTTTATTGGTATTTTTTACTCAATAACTCTCTGCGTGTAAAGAGTCGATAAACAATGAACTTTTCGAGAACACTCTCAGTCGGTATTTACAAATAGGTCATAGTTAGTTCATCGACCGTCACTACTCAGCGGAACCTAGTTGGTAAGTAAAAAATAATTTTGTATACAATGCTTAAATCGAATGTTAAACAAGTTAATCATGTAAAAATGTTATAAAAGCGTTGTCGATTGTAAACTATATAAGGTGTCTCAGAGATTAACTTTCTTTGAACGTTTTTAAACTTTTGAGAATTCTACTCTCTAAAACTAAATAAGTGAAAATTTCACTAATTGAAATAGTGATTTTGGAATTCACTACAAAATTAGTGATTTTGAATTAGAGTCACTAATTCATTAGTGATTCCCCGAATTCTGTACAGTGATTACAAGTGGCGCCTCGCTTGAGGACTTTTTTCTTATTCCATCATTAAGTTATCAAGTTCAAGGCAAAATTAATTACGTTAATTTTTAAGTTAAATAAAACTGAACAGTATTAATTCAGGTAAGTTAATAAAAAATAAACTAATTCAATTGCAAAATAAAACATCTTTTTATTTCTTTATAGCTTTATAAATTCACTCGAACTTTTTTTTTTACCGAACCCTTGATCAAAACCGCTATTGACAACAGATTCAGGTTATGCATTATAAATATACTATAAATATTTATCGTATACGAAAGTAATTTTAATTGTTAATTTAGTTGATCAAGTTGCTAAAAAAATGTTATTATTGATTACAAATAATAATCACAATGGTAATAATAATAATTAAATAATGTAAATTAAGAAGATAATTAGTTTTATTTTTAATTATTTCATCGACAAAGTAACAACCAAAAGTAAATTGTAGAAATAAATTAAAAATATTTAATTGTTATTAATCATATTAATACTAATAATAGTTTTATTTTGCAGATTTCTAAAATAAAATTATTTACATGAATAAATAAAATATATGTGATGGACTTTTCATTATTGAGTGTAAATGAACTCATTACAAAATTACAGTCCCTAATTGATGATCAAGAAATCTTAGAAACTTTCAAACGTATGATCATGGCAATTTAAATTCTAATATATAAATAATTAATCATTCACTTTTAATTGTCAAAGTATTTGATAAAAGTGTGTTTTATATTTGCAACTTTTTTTAAAGTTAAAAAACTTTAATTAAATTATAAATATACCTGTCAAAAAACACTGGAAAAAAAATTTTAATACAAATAAAAATAGGTGTTTGGAAAGTATTTCATACAGATTCAAACAATTTGTAAGTATATATATATATATATATATGTCGAATTACCAGTCGAGGTATTATTAAGACTCGGGTTTGGGTTGTTGTCTTGACCACTCATTTTATTTATTTAACAAAATTAACGAACACAACACAGGTAATTACTATTCACAATATCGTGTACACTAAACAATAAAGTTATAAGCAATAATATAAGTATCAGAGAAACACACAATATCAAAGTATTCAATAAATCTTAAATATTACAACAATATCGAATATTACACAGCATTAAATATTACACAATAGAAGTACACAAATAATTATAGCGATTAGGTTACTAAAGGATAACAATTAATTAACAATATTCGAGTTATTGCTGTATAATGTGCACGGCGGTAAAATTAAATCGAAAACGAATACACGATCGGTAGGATAGCAATGTTGTTTGTTCCTTTGCTCAATTAGAACTGCCTCTCTGTGCCCAATATTCTTGAGTCCTCCAGTAGACCAAAACTATATTTCAGGTAATTTTTACAAACACGTACAAACTACGTCCTTATGTTTAAAAACTCATTATGCCCAAAGTATTGCTATCCTTCGATCGTGGCTACGTTGGATGCCCAGATGTGCTCCTTCGACCCAAGTTTACCGTCATAAACGTAAATATAAAAACTAACAAAAATCTTAAGCGAATAGACTTGTAAAATATTTTTACTTAGTTTTATTGTCTAAAAAAAAACAAACTCAATATAATTGGGACTTTCCCAAGTCTCAGGAAAAACCCAAGTATTATTTTATCTCCGACATATATATATATATATATATATATATATATATATATATATATATATATATATATATATTAGGGTGGTGCAAAAAAATCGAATATTTTTTTTTTTTCTACGCTGAAAATTTAAACCCAAAATTCAAATATTTAAACCTCGCTCAAGAATTTTGAATGTTTCCGAGTGCTGTCTTTTGGACGTTTTCGAGCGACCCTCGAATATTAATAATACAGCTTCTCAATTTTTTCACCATCAATTTACATGACAATGAATGAAAATATAACCTAAGAAATAGAAATAATAAGTTTTTTACATACTTATTTATTTTTTAATTCAATTTGTATATTTTTTCGCTTATTCAAAACTTACCAAATTTTATTGTTAAAGACTGTCCTGTATATTTTTCGTTCTGCAAAAGTTATATTTTACTGGAATGACAATAATTGAGTTATAAAAAAATACAAAAACTAATTCAAACTATTAGTTACATATTATCAGTTAATATTCAAAATTCTTGAGCGCCGTTTAAATATTTGAATTTTGGGCTGAAATTTTCAGCACAGTCATGATTTTACAAATATAAACTATTGCTGTCAGTGTAGTCAGAGCGCTAAGTGGGGTGCAGCAGATGGAAAAATTAATCGATTTATGGCGTCTAACGGAGATATTGTTGCAGTTGAAGATACAGCAAGTAGTGATGCTCTCCATTCCTTAGATTATATCGATACTGATGAAGTGTTTCGTTGTAATTTTGTAAAAGTCAATGGGGTTGAATTTCGAGTTGGCTTGTATATATGCTTTGTAACGGGGTGGAATGCTTCCACCTTGCGTTTAAATTCTAATTTCGACTCGCGTCAAAAGAACCGGCCTCCTTCTTTAACAACTGTCAACATTTAAGAAAATACAGTCACTGACGCGCCGGGGTCGCTACGGTCGAGTCCTGACATTTGGTTTTAGGGGTTGGTCAACCTGAGTGGAAGGGTACGAGGCCCAGAGACGACGAGCTGTCGTTCTCTTGGCTCGCAGCAACCGCCGTGGACGGACGTGCTCTACCACTACCATCTTGGTTTTCAACTACCATCTACTACTACTACTACTACTATACGTGCTGACAGTCGTACTAAAAATGGGCCAAGAGCATATAAGCCCACGACTCGTGGAAGCTTTTTTTACTTAAATTTATTTAAGTTTAATTTAATTAATTTATCATATTAATAATTATTGTGGATTGGACCTGGTGGATTTGGAAAGGATTAGAATGTATTGGTGGACTTGGAAGGACTGGTTATGGTTTTGGTGATGGAGAAAAAGGTTCGGTGGAAAGAAGGACTAGTTTGGATTGGAATTGTTGGAGTAAGTGAGTCAAGTCATTTATTTATTGTCGGGTTAACTATTTTATTTGTTGAATAATATTTTAAAATTGTCGAGTCGTTTATGTAATTGATTAGTCGAGTCAATTGTTTTAAATTTAGTCGAGTCAGTAATATTCTGTAAAGTCAAGTCGGGTCAGTTTCATCAGTCATTCTATAATTATTGTTCATGGTTTCATTCAATTTCTTAATTGTAAAGCGACTTTGTTTGAATAAATGCCATAGTTTTATTTGTCAATATCAAATTTATACATAATGAATTAATAACAACCTTCCTGATACGTTTATTATAAGATCTCTTTCTCTCTAAATTTTAGTACTGCGTGGCCCAGTATGGGGAAACCCTGTTCTGAGGCTGAGTAGCTGAGCAAAAGGTTGTGAAACACCTTAAGTTTCACATATGTGTGGACCCTTGTTTAATTAAGGCCACAACTTGATTAATTGAGCAAGTGGACCCATTACAGCTTAGAAACTTCACATACTGGAGAAGATAATTTATGTCTGTTTGGATGTATTCAAGAAATTATTGTTTTAAGAAATAGTGATGTACATTTCTTAGTTTCAGCTTGTATAACAACTGAATTTGATACGAATTTAAATGCTTATCACATTGAGCCTAATGACAATGACGATGATCCAGGTCTTTTTATTGAAACATGTAAACTTCCGTACTTCAAACCATTCTGTTGTTAATTTACAAATATATTCATTTTCGCTTATTGTTTTACTATTTTTTATTATTTCAATTTGTTATGCTTATATGCATATTTTTACTATTTTTTATTATTTCAATTTGTTATGCTGATATGCATATTTTTTAGATGAAGGTATTGATGGGGCAGTATTTTTGGATCTATCCGAAAAAGATCTCATCGGCTTAAATATAAAAATGGGACCAAGAAAACGTATTCTAAAATTTATTGAATCAGTAAATCTAAAAAAAAATATTGACGGATCATGTATTATTGAAGATGATGGATCGTAGACAAAAATTACAGGCAATAATTTTAAAAAATCTACTACTTTTATTCAAGGGCATCCATTGAATATACCTTCTTGCTCTAAACAGACTACTGCTTTGTCTTTTATAAATGAAAAATCGTCATCGGATTCCTTCAATCTTAGCTTAGTTGTGGTTCAGAAATCACCACATACATTCTCAGTAATACTTTTTACTTCATTTCAGTTGCTTGTAAAAAATACCAATTGTAAATAACGATCTATATAATTATTTATTGATTAAATTTTATGTACACAGCGGTATGGCACAGTTAAAAATACTTTGCTCAATCATCCTCAGGGTAAATCAATATTAGAATCATTTCAAGACTCATGGAGCGAAGAAAATCGTAAATCATTAGTACGAATAGTAGTCGCTGAATTAATTAAAGCTCAAGATAGTCAGTAAGTGATAGACATTATTTGTGTGTCACAAGTTTTAAATATTTTTTTTTACTATAAATACTTAAACATATTTCAAGTTACCCGCCAAAAGAAGCTAAATTCGCCCTTGCCAAGGCAATAACAAGGGAATTCCCTCGACTGAAAGATACAAAACTTAATGTAGGATATGTAAGTATATTTTTATATTTAATAAAATGCATAAATTCTTACTTATAGGTATACTTTTTTCAGGAGCACTATTATAATGAGACATCAGCCAATAATCAAGGTTTTATAGAAAACCGCTTGATAACAATCAGAAAAACTTTGAGCCCTCAAAAAAAAAAAAAAAAATATAAAATAAGTTAACAAAATAAAAATATACCTGTAGCTACAAGCAATTGTGAAAACCAATGACCTAAAGGAATAATCAGAGAAATAGTGAATAATCTAACAATTTTAATATGCATCTTTCACAAGTTTCAATTTGCATAATTATTTCACATTTTTTGTTTTATCCTTCATAGATTTTATCAATGAAACTAAAAATGCCCACAGAGTGCAATAAAAAAAAATAATATCGTACTTAAAAGACACCAGAAATTTTCGACGAGACTGGATACGTTATACTAATCCCAGTATAACCGAAATTTTCGAAATGTATCCAAGGCTGATCGATTACAATGGTGAAATGGTATGATTCTACTTAAAAATGATATTTCGGGAAAAATCAATTAAGACTTTACATATGGTAATTACCATGTAATATAGCTGCCATTTTTATATTTTAATTTTAAATTGATATCATCTTTGAATTGATTACATCTTTTGAGATCATCTCAGATTCATTTAGACTTCAAATTTTTCCTTTTAATTTGTTTTTCATGTTTCCGAAGTCTCGTTCAAAATTAACTTTTTTAATTTTTACAATTGGATGATCTGCTTTTTATAAAGTTAAATCTACGTAAATGAACTTAGATCTTTATAGATCTATATAGATTTAGCTTGAGAAAAAATTAGATCTATGCAGATCTAATTAAAATATCAAAGTTATATTTATGTAGAGACGATTTTTTTCCTGTGATTTTGAGACGATTGTGATTAATTTTTTTCTTGTAGATAAATTTGGAATTTAAAGCATTATTTCCAAAGAATGCAGATAATTTTTTATCGAAATTCCCAACTCTTTATACTCCAAAAATCCTAGCCTATACCAAAAACTATCGACCAGCACTGTACAAAGCATCTTCGAATATTGGAAACAGTAAGCAAATGATGATTTATAATTTTGTTCTCATGTATTAACTCATGGTTTATTATTATTATGATAATTATTATTATTATTATTTTGACTCCTGAATTTCGCAGCCTGAAAAGTCGTAAAAACAAAGTTTTCTGAAACTTCTCCGAATGGCGGGATATCGTCTTTATACATCAAAATAAGCATTCTGTGATCGGTCCAACAAGATTCTCTTAGTACCGAAGTAAGAAAATAGCGTTTTCGCAGCCCAAAAAGTCGAAAAAAGAAATTTTTCTGGAACTTCAACGAGTGGGTGGATATCGTCTTTATGAATAAAAATGAGTATTCTGATCTCGGCTTTTCCAAGATTCCGTTAGGGCCGAAGTTAAAATAACGCGTTTACGCAGCCTAAAAAGTCGAAAAAACAAAGTTTCCCGAAACTCCTCCGAATGGCGGGATATCGTCTTTATACATCAAAATAAGCATTCTGAGATCGGTCCAACAAGATTCTCTTAGGACCGAAGTTAGAAAATCGCTTTTTCGCAGCCTGAAAAGTCGAAAAAACAAAGTTTTCCGAAACTTCTCCGAATGGCGGGATATCGTCTTTATACATCAAAATAAGCATTCTGAGATCGGTCCAACAAAATTCTCTTAGTACCGAAGTAAAAAAATCGTGTTTTCGCAGCCCGAAAAGTCGAAAAAAGCAACTTTTCTGGAACTTCAACGAGTGGGTGGATATCGTCTTTATAAATGAAAATGAGCATTCTGATCTCGGCTTTTCCAAGATTCCGTTAGGGCCGAAGTTAAAATAACGCATTTTCGCAGCCTGAAAAGTCGAAAAAACAAAGTTTTCCGAAACTCCTCCGAATGGCGGGATATCGTCATTATACATCAAAATAAGCATTCTGAAATCGGTCCAACAAGATTCTCTTAGGACCGAAGTTAGAAAATTGCATTTTCGCAGCCTGAAAAGTCGAAAAAAGCAAGTTTTCCGAAACTTCATCGAATGACGGGATATCGTCTTAATTCATCAAAATAAGCATTCTGAGATCGGCCCAACAAGATTCTCTTAGTAACGAAGTAAGAAAATCGTGATTTCGCAGCCCGAAAAGTCGAAAAAAGCAATTTTTTGGAACTTCAACGAGTGGGTGGATATCGTCATTATACATAAAAATGAGCATTCTGATCTCGGCTTTTCCAAGATCCCGTTAGGGCCGAAGTTAAAATAACGCGTTTACGCAGCCTAAAAAGTCGAAAAAACAAAGTTTCCCGAAACTCCTCCGAATGGCGGGATATCGTCTTTATACATCAAAATAAGCATTCTGAGATCGGTCCAACAAGATTCTCTTAGGACCGAAGTTAGAAAATCGCTTTTTCGCAGCCTGAAAAGTCGAAAAAACAAAGTTTTCCGAAACTTCTCCGAATGGCGGGATATCGTCTTTATACATCAAAATAAGCATTCTGAGATCGGTCCAACAAAATTCTCTTAGTACCGAAGTAAAAAAATCGTGTTTTCGCAGCCCGAAAAGTCGAAAAAAGCAACTTTTCTGGAACTTCAACGAGTGGGTGGATATCGTCTTTATAAATGAAAATGAGCATTCTGATCTCGGCTTTTCCAAGATTCCGTTAGGGCCGAAGTTAAAATAACGCATTTTCGCAGCCTGAAAAGTCGAAAAAACAAAGTTTTCCGAAACTCCTCCGAATGGCGGGATATCGTCATTATACATCAAAATAAGCATTCTGAAATCGGTCCAACAAGATTCTCTTAGGACCGAAGTTAGAAAATTGCATTTTCGCAGCCTGAAAAGTCGAAAAAAGCAAGTTTTCCGAAACTTCATCGAATGACGGGATATCGTCTTAATTCATCAAAATAAGCATTCTGAGATCGGCCCAACAAGATTCTCTTAGTAACGAAGTAAGAAAATCGTGATTTCGCAGCCCGAAAAGTCGAAAAAAGCAATTTTTTGGAACTTCAACGAGTGGGTGGATATCGTCATTATACATAAAAATGAGCATTCTGATCTCGGCTTTTCCAAGATCCCGTTAGGGCCGAAGTTAAAATAACGCGTTTTTGATGCCTGAAAAGTCGAAAAAACAAAGTTTTCCGAAACTTCTCCGAATGGCGGGATTTCGTCTTTATACATCAAAATAAGCATTCTGAGATCGGTCATTCTGAAATTTTTTTACAGGGGTATATATATGCAATTATTTAACTACATCCTTAATAGTCTGATGCAATCACTCTGATCTCAGAACGTTCTTTTCACTGTATAATGATGAATTCGTTCATCTTCAGAAACTTCTGATAAGTTTAATTATTCGATTTTTCAGGCTGAGAGTACGCTTTGTTTTAACTTTATTCTTAACAGTCAGAATCAAGTCAAACCAAGTTTAAAACGTTTATATCTACGTATAAATACCATATAAAACATTTCCAGAAACTATTAAATGTTTCATTTCTCGACTCTTTAGGATGAAAATATGCAAATTTTTACCTTTGTCAGTAATAGTCAGTCGTGTCAAACCAAGCTTAGATTGTTTATTTGTACGTATAAATACCAAATAAAACATTTCCAGAAACTATTTAAAAGTTTCGATTCTGGAATTTTGAGGCTGAATATATCCAATTATTTAACTTTATTCTTAATAGTCTAATGCAAGTAAAACTGAGCTCAAAACATTCCTTTCACTGTATAATGATGAATTCAATCATTTCTAGGAACTTGTGATTTTGTAAATTTGTCCCTAATATACTTGAATAATATCAAACCAAGCTTAAAACATTTCTCTAACAGTATAGTGACGAATTTGACGATTTCCAAAAACTAATAAAAAGATTGATTTTTCGTTTTTACAGGCTGAGAAAACGCGTTTTTGTAACATTGTCCCTGATAGAATCATGTCAAATCTAGCTATGAACTTTTCTCTAACAGTATAATAACTAGGGCCAGAAATTCAGCATCGTTAAAAGAGAGAGAAAAAAAATAGGCGTGGCTAAATTTTCTGATTGGCTTAAATTTTTCCCTAGATTGAAAATTCATTTGTTTGCAAATTTTGAAAAAAAGGCAATCAAAAAAATAAATATATTACTAATATGTCAATTTAGAACGTGTTCGGTGCTTGATTGGGAATTCGTTTTCCTCATAATGTGTTCAGCCGCTTACTCTAGGCTACTTAAAGCAAGCCCGAAAAATTCCTAAACTGCACGGGATTAAGCGAACACTATATAGTTATTTAATTCAACTAATACCGCTCGAAACATAAGGAAAGGATATAGTATCGATATCATTAATGGTTAGGTTTCACAGAGGATTTTTTCTAGTAGATCTATTAAAAAAAACAGCCAATAAATTATGGAAACGACGATATGATCATATTATTGTGACGATTGGTATATGTTCGACTATTATGTATAGACATAAAAAAAAATAAACTTACACTGTTACATATTTGCGGAGTAAACGCGGAATTAATTCAGAGTGAATGCGGAGCGGAAGACTTTTGACTTATTTTATCCCCTCAGTCACGTTTACTTCAAAATGGAGTTTATTTTGAAATCACTCCGCTGAAAAGATAAACTCCCTACTTACTCCGGATGGGGAGTGATTTTTTGTAAGCACTCCGAAACTCAGAGTGACGTAGTGAATTTAGATTGAAATTATATCCTTAATCACTCTAAATCCACCCCCGATTTTGTACAGCGTATTCTTCATTAAATTTTCAGAATAAAGTTATATTTAATTTTTCTTTTTAAAGTTCTTCAAAATTAAAAAAAAAAAACTGTTGGAGAGCAAGCAGTTACCTTTAAGTTGACAGTAAATTGTCTGCAACTTTCTATTCAATTTGACCACAAGTGTTATTGTCAGACAATGACGTTAAGTTGAATGAAAGTTTCACTTCAAAAAAATAAGAAATCATAGTTTTTTGTTGGAAATCGAATTCTTTATAAAAAAAAAAAAAAAAAAAATTATTACAGAGTAGTTGCTAAAGCTTTTTGTTTTTGAGAACTAGAATTTTATTAAACTTATAGATATAATATTAATGAAAAATGTTTAAAATATATTGAATTTTTTTTTTTAGATCATAAATAAGTGGAATTGATAAAAAAAAATATTGGCCAAGAGCATAATCCCTGATAAAAAAAAATGATTTGGAATAATTAAAAATAATTTGAAATGATTTAAAACAATTTGAATTAACTAATATATAGATATACACTTAACATGGAGCAAATCATTTTTCTTAATCAGGGATATTTAATATATTAACGACAAAATTTCTTATAAATTATATGATTCATAAAATCAATTGAATTCCTATTTTCAGTAGTCGTTAAACTAGATTCACATCACCACTAATTCTATTTCTGTAAAAAATGAAATTCCTTACGGCTTACTTATTTCCATCGTCGCGGTTAGTTTCGTAGTTTATTTACTATTAGAGAAAAAAAAAAAAATCGGCCTGTCAGTTGACCCTGCGGGCCAGCCTCAAAACTTCCCGCAGTTTTCGAGCTCCTTGAGCTCGAAAACATTGTCGAGAATACATTTTCGAGCTCGAAAATACTTTTGAGTGCCTTTGTTTTTGAAAAATAACGTTTTTTACCATTTTTTCTCCAACAATATCTCTCGAACGAATTCTCCGATTGCAACGGTTGAGGTGGCGATCGACGCGCTTTATTGAGTTCTAGAGCTGATCGAATTTTAAAATTGATTTATCGAGTCGTTTTTGAGAAATTTCCAAAAAACTAAAAAAAAAATTTTTTTTTAATTCTTTCGTTCACGGTTTCTCTTGAACGAATGAACCGATTTTGATAGCTGAGGTGGTATTCGACGTGGCTTATAAAGTTTTAGAGCTGATTAGATTTTGGAATCAATCCATCGAGCGAATTAAAAGTTATTCAAAAAAAACAGTTTTGAAAAAATTTTATTTTTGGAATATCTCCGAACGTACCCTACCGATTAAGCTTAACTTTTCAGTGCTTATAGTAAATAACAAGCCGCGTCGAATGACACCTTGACGATCAAAATCGGTTCATCCGTTCAAAAGTTACAGAATATTTACATACGTACGTACGTACATACATACATACATACACTCGGACATCATCTGGAATTTAGTCAAAATAGCTTCCTAGAACCTCAAAACGTCGACAATTGTTGGAATTTCGATTTTTACAAATCGGGGTGAAAACAATAACTTCCCGAAATTTTTAAAAATCTTCGATTTTCTTAGCGGGAAGTTAGAAAAAAAAAAAAAAGAAAAAAATTTAATCAACAAAAAAAAAGACTTTAATCGCTAATACAGAGAACATTATGTGACTCACAGTAAAGTCACTTCGGGCTTTTTTAAAAATCATTTTATTTTGAGGAAAAGTAACGCCATGTATTTAAAAATAAGTAGTAATGTGTACAGACAGAGCGCCAACTATCAGAAAATTTGTAACTGGATATTTATTCGTTTTCAGATAGCTATCCCTGATAGCCAAGTTGGCGAGAAACTGACGAGGAACTTACAGCCGCAACTAGACACCAAGTTGGCCGCAAAAGTTGGTACTTCCAAAGTTGATAGACATTTTCTTAGAAAGTTGGTGGCAAAAGTTGGAAATCCAATAAGTTGACAGTCACTTTTTGAGAAAGTTGGTGGCAAAAGTTGGAAATCTAATAAGTTGACAGTCACTTTTTGAGAAAGTTGGTGGCAAAAGTTGGAAATCTAATAAGTTGACAGTCACTTTTTGAGAAAGTTGGTGGCAAAAGTTGCTTGCAAAAGTTAGCAATCATAAGTTGACGGAAAGTTGCCTTCAATTTTTTTAGAAATTTGCATTCCAGTTGCGGCTCCATACTTGCGCCAACTTTCTGAGAAAGTTGGCGGTAACTTTTAGCCAAAAGTTGCAAAAGCTAAAGTTGTCGACAACTTGTCAAGTTGGTCGGAAACTAATGAATACTAACTTTTTCATGATCAACTCGTGCTATCAGGGTAGGTTTGCTGAGCGAACGTTTGCTCAGCAAAAGTTTACTTTAATTTGACGACAAGCTCTAACTGACTATGAGATATTCTAACGTTTGACTAAAATTTGAGTGCAACTTAAACCATAAGTTGACGTAAATTTGTTCCCGCTTTTGGAAGACAGGTTAACAAAGAGTTTCCGGAAAATTGCGGGTAAGTAGCCGAAAAGTAATAGTTACTTCCAATTTGATTACAAGTTGTGAGAAAGTTGAAATCCAAATTGAACATCAGCTCTGTACAGTCAACTTGACTTCCAATTCCGGCAATATAGTTTTCAGCAATTTACAGTAAAATCGGCTATTAAGGCTGGGCCGTACTAAACGGATTTTTGAATTTTATTTATCTTTTAATTTATTAATCAATTAGGATTACAGAAATTTTTATAGCTTCCGAAAAAATGTGTAAGACAAACTTTTTTGGAAAGTTTTCATCATTCGAGTGACGTAATTATTCAAAACGTAATTAGAAAAGTACAATTCGAAAATTCGGTTAGTACTGCCCACCCTTAAGTTTATTGTAGCAATGCTCGTCTACATAAGAGATATTACTACATACGGGGTACTGCAGCAATAAATCAATATGCATAGTCATTTTGATTGCTAGTTGACAGAAAACTGGCCGGAATTTGACGTTAAATTGACTACATTGAGTTAATAATCAATTAGTTATCATCAAGTTCTCCCCAACTTTCTGTCAAATTGAAAGCAGCTTTAGTTCTTTGGTTTATTGTCTGAAAGTTTCAAGCAATACTTGATGTCAAATTGTCTTTAAAAATCGGGCTCAAGCTGCATTCTCATCTTGCTGATAAAATACCAGAGACAGACAGCGCTTACAATATCCAGCCTTAGTAACAGACAGTTTCATAGTTGGCAAGTTGTTTACAGCTTACATACGCTGCTATTAATTTATAACCTCGCTGTGTACGGATTTTTGATTATTTCAGCTTATTTTAATGAAGAATTAATAATATTAATTCTTTTGAAAACATGAATTTGGTATCGGTTGAAAGCAGTTATAGCTGACATTTTTATAAATTTCCGAATAAAGATGTTATTTCATTCAAGTGTCAATTATGCAATAAATACAGGAAATCACAGTGTTTGTGATACAAATTAAATAAATTGACTTTAATGTATTTTATAAACATATGTATATTTTCTTACATGGATATTAAATAAAGTGTGAAATTAATTGATGAGAGCAAATACGTGATAAAAATTGTTTTGCTACAAAAGCAAAGAAAAAAAAAAGAACTTGTTTTGAAATATTACAAAATTCTTATAAATTCTTCTTATATTATTCATAATAATTTTTACGGTTAAAGTATAAGAATCAAAGTTACCATTGTTTTCAATTGTAACAGACACTAAGTTAACCAAAAAGATAATAAAAATATTACACATTGACCTACTAATTTTTTAATTATATTTAATTCTAGCAATAAATTTGTTATTAAAGAATCGTGGCTTATTGAAATAAGGGTAAATTTCAACTGTCAAAACCTGCATCTGTACTACAAATGATACTGGTTTTCATTAAGCAATGAATAATTTTAGTGGATCCTACCATAATTTCGTGTTCAATATTTAATGTTCATTAAAAATTAAAGAATTAAAATTTTCATTAAATGTAAAATTTTTATAAAATATAATGTCACTGGTCGTAAGCAATTTATTTTAATTTTAATTTTTCTTATATTTAGACCGGTAAATATTAACCAAAATATAATAATTTTAGGTACAGCTTATACTCAAGGTACAACAAATTTATCAAGTTTTTTTTTTTTTATTTTGCTATAATAATCAACACATGAGCAATACTAGCAACAATCACAAAAGTAGTAATACACAAAAAAAATGGTCGAATGATTTAATTAAATTTTGAATAATTTTCTTGAAATATGTAGACTAGTAAGTTTATTTTTATACGTAGACTTGCACCGTCAAAAAAGGAAAACAGTTACATAAAGACAAAATATTGTAATTATAGAAGAACAAATGGTGAAACGACCACGATAATTTTATATCAATGAAAGCCAAAGAACATATAAAAGCACTCTTTGATTAAAAACTCCGATTATGACTGTCAGATTCCGATTAAAAGTCTATCAGATTTTGATCAGAATTACTCGGTTTCAATCGAAGCATTCAGTTAGGGCTGAAAGTAAGAAATATACTCACTCCTTAATAAATAATCAGCAGAGTTTTTTTTTAATATAACGGAAATTTTTTCCTGGTAAAAGTTTCAACATAATTAGAGGCGAAGATTATTTTAGAAAAAGTTAAACTATTGTTTAGATGGTTGTCTAAGATAACCCAAAAAAAGGGTCACACATCTCTTAAATTTTCGGTTTGTTAGTCGATTTTCTGGAGATGTATTCCGCAAAGTATATTCTGAAATAAGAAATATGAATAGTTCTCGAATCTTATTAACTTCAATGTAATGGTAATTAAAGCTCACTTTCAACTGCGTCAAGTACATTTTCAGGAATAGCTTTCCCTTGCTTTTTTCCAGTTCTCGTCATAATTTTTAAATTGTTTTTACCCATGATATTAATTAATAATCGGCGTACCATTGCTTTTAGTTTGTTCGACCAATCTTCTACAATTTCTTGCAAAGCTATTTCATCAATAAAAACATCACTTCCCGGAATCAGCTCAATTTTTTCACTATTATCATTCGCTTTATTATGATCTTGTATCTTATCACGATTATTTTTACCCTTATCAGCAATGATCTCGTCATCAGAATCATCCTGGCCATCAGAATCATCCTGGTCATCAGAAGCATCCTGGTCATCAGAAGCAATCGTTTTATCAGAAATAATCTCATTATTTGCAGCAGCGTTGCCAGTACTGATGACGTTATTAGCAAAACATGCATGATCACCAGCTATATCGTTGTTAACTGGTTTATTAGCAACAATAACTCGATCAGTAGAAATTTCGTGGTTAATAACTTCACCATTACCATATCCACCAACGATAACAACGGCGTTATGTGAGGAGGGATTATTATCATTAAATACAACTTGAGAATTAGAATGATCAGCAATTGGAGTTTCTTCATTTAAAGATTCATGGTCGCCTGAGTTGTTGTCAGCAATAGCTTCATCTGAAACAGCTGTTTCAACACAATGACGTACCTCATTGTAATTTTTATTATCAAAGTTGATAGTTTCACCATTATTATCAAGACTTCCTTTTGAGTTTGTCGATATGCAGCTCCGAGCGCAACTTCTAAATCTACCACAATCGTCCTTGCCATCTTGTTCATTGTTTTCATCCATTTTATTCGTAATGTAGCCTGTTATGATGCCATCTGTATTGATACTTAATTTGTTGAGCCACTCAATGTCCTGTGTAAGTTTATAAATGATACAAACTCAAATTGCTTGTGGAAGTAAACGTAATAAATTTCTACCGGATAAAACTTATATATAAATGACACATACATAATCAGATTTCATCAAATCTGTCGGTTTTATATGTATTTGCTAATGCTTATACTTCGTACCAAACTCTATGAGATCTATACTTATTTGATTAGAGATCGAAATTAACTCACCACTTTCAGCAATTATAATACCCGTAACAAATTTACGGCCCCATCGAATGGTAGCATGATTCTGTGCAAATCTTTTATTTATATCGCGAGATTGTACTATACTCGTAGATTTGTCTTTGATCCAAAAAATTGAAGCGTACATCACAAAATTATTTTTTAAATTCAATTTTTAGTTGAATTAAATCTCAATTAAAAGTTATAATAATAATCAAATTGTATGTAACTTCAAAGTAACTAATTAGGCTATATGTATGCAATTCAATTTTTATGATCAATCTGATGTCAATGGAGTGAGTAAAAATAAAACAAAAAAAGTCTGAACTGAACATAGGGAGGATAAAATGAAAACTATAAACAGAAATTGCTAATACTTAATGTACTTCAAATTAAATAATGAGCCAGTGAACCAAAAAATGAGCGAGAGCACACATGTGAGCAAAAAAACTAACAAAGATCTAGGTAATGAGCTCTACAAGTATAACAGTCAACAAACTTAATATAATATCATATGTATATTATTATTTATCACTTTTTATATCCGCATCCCATAGAACGACTTTTGACTGAAATTTCTAAGAAGTTAGAAACACGTTAATAATCAAAAAACTTTTTTTCTAGAAAATTATTATTTTTTATGGATTTTTGTTGGAAAAATGTTCGATTAAAATTACTGTTTTACAAGAAGTTAAATTTTAATATCAATTTTTATTTTCTCGTTCAATTTTTTAGCTACAATAAAATTTTTTCAATAACTTGAAGTCTTAAAAAATATAAAAATTCCAAATAATTGCAGTAAATCAAATTTGCTACTAATTTATTCTGAAATTATTTTAGTTTAATTTACTTGCGTGTCATAAGATTTTGAGTCTTAAAATTAATTTACGATATCTTATGTCATTTTTTTGTATTGTGAATTTCATTTAAAAAAAAATTAACAATTCAATTAAATTAAATTAATTTGTAAAAATCTAAATTTATAAAAAACAAAAATTATTATCGTTTATTTGAAAGTAATGTGATTAGCATATAGAAGTTTGTAAGATCAAATGAAGATTTTTTACTCTGCTTCTAAATTCTACCAACTCGATTTGATTAAAATATACTGTTGCATATTTCTTCAAGTTTTCTACCAATAATGCATTCCGATCAGCGACAAGTATATGTTTTAATTCAGAAAATGAACGTTCAATATCGGATGAAGTGATTGGTGCATATTTCATTCGTTGCATATCTCTCCTTGTCCACCCAGCTGGAACATCATGGTTTTCTTCTCCTTGTAGAATAGATGAAATATTTTCTAAAGTATTAGGGTTACAAATAAGTTTCCGCCGTTTTTTAACACAAATTAAATATTTATTATAGAAGAACGGTAATATAAATTTATTTAAATATTGCTCATCACTTGCAACCACTTTTTCCCATCTCTCAGGCAGCATTCGAATCCCACGTCTGAAGAACTCCTTGTCTTTTGAGGCTATCCACGAATCAACCCAATTTTTGATATCCTCATAAGATGTGAACCGCTGCGCCGTCAGAGCATGTGCCATGGACCGGAACAGGTGATAATCGGACGGTGCAATGTCTGGTGAATACGGCGGTGGGGTAACACTTCCCAATCAAGTGTTTCCAAGTACTTTTTCACGGGAGCCGCAACATGTGGACGAGCATTGTCATGCAGAAGAATAATTTTTTCGTGTCTAGAATAGTATTGAGAGCGTTTTTCCTTCAGAGCTCGGCTCAATCCCATCAATTGTGTTCGATAGAGGGCTCCAGTTATTGTTTCGCTCGGATTAAGCAACTCATAATACACTACACCTAGCTGATCCCACCAAATACACAGCATAAGTTTTTTTCTGTGAATATTCGGTTTTGCTGTTGATGTTGACGCGTGGCCAGGTAATCCCCATGATTTTCTTCTTTTTGGATTGTCGTAATGTATCCACTTCTCATCACCAGTTATGATACCATGTAAAAAACCTTTTTTTTTATGTCTAGCTAGCAGCATTTCACTTCAGCATAATCGGCGTTCAATATCTCTCGGCTTTCATTCGTACGGAACCCAATTTCCTTGTTTATGAATCATTCCTAATGATTTTAAACGACATGAGACTGCTTGCTGAGTGACTTCTAATGTTAGAGCAAGTTCTTTTTGTGTTTGAGATGAATCTTCCTCCAATAATTCCTCCAATTCTGCATCCTCGTAAATTTTTGGCCTTCCACTGCGATCTTTGTCTTTTACGTCGAAATCACCGTTTTTAAACTTTTGAAACCACTCTCGATACGTTCTCTCACTCAAAGCACCCTCACCATATGCTTCTACGAGCAATTGATGCGCCTCAGCGGCAGATTTCTTTAAATTAAAAAAGTAAACTAATATTTCCCGCAAATGACGCTTACTTGGCTCAAATTTTGACATTTTCAACTTATAAAAATTATATTTTACCAATATAAAATCAATGATATTAATAGGTTATGTTGTTCTTGAATGTCCAAACTATTTTTTAAGCCGGTTATCATCTGCGAAAGCTAACCGAAACTCCGTGCCGTGCCATCTACAATAAAACGGCGGAAACTTATTTGTACTCCTAATAGTAAAACCAGTGTTAATATTTAATACATTTCTTATTTTTAATTTAATACGATCTGGGATGTCTTCATTGTTTATTATATCATCTTCAACACGCCTGACGATTTCAATACTATTTTTTAAGGTTGTTCCTCTTTTTTCCAAGCACGTGATAGCTTGCCGAACTATTCGATAATTCTGATGAATTGATTGAAAATCGTCTTCAAGATCATCTTCCCATAATACTTGGGCACGCTCTACCACTGCAGCATCTGGTTCTAAGGCTCTGATAACTCTTTGAACTTCTCTGAAGTTGGTACTGTAGTATGGAGCTGCTTTTAGCCACTCACCCCAACGAGTTATCACTGGTTGAGGAGAAAGGGGAATATTTGGAGCCATTTGGTGAAATAACCGTTTCCTCGCTGGTGCTTTTACAAACACTGCTTTAGTTTCTGCGATTATTCCATTTACGCGCCCATAACAGTTTCTTATTTCTTCTGCTACACGATGCATACCATGTGCAAGACAAGTTACGTAAATTAATTTTACAAAGTTACAAATATTTCGTAGTCGTCCGCCTATGCAACCATGTACGGTGCTGCATCGGAAATAAATAATAATACTTTGTCCTGTTCAATTTCATTTGGCCAGAGTATTCTCAATGATTGTCGAACAAACTGGACAATGTTATTCGCATGACCAACTGGAATTTCATCACTAATAATACGGGGAATCCCCGGACGATCGAGTAAAAGTGGAGCTATGATTGCATGAGTAATGCAACGTCCTAGCAGATCATTCGTCTCATCAACCATTAGATAAATCGGATTATCTCCAACTTCGTCCCGAATATCTTGAATTTTTTTTTCATAAACTAAGTTTGTGTAAGTCTTTCGGAGTGTTGATGAGTCAGGGATTCTAACTCTCGTATAATTTTGTAGAAATGAACTGAATTTCAAATCGTTTGATTTTTCAAATGGGATATTTGCCGCCATAAACGCCTCAGCCATATCATAATACAATGTGTGTAGTCGAGATCCACATTCTTTTGATGCACTAGTACTGGGCTCAGAAGAAGTATTTTTCAAAAATTCATTTGCTAAATGTATTTGCGTATTAGTATGCCGGCTTATATCAGCTACATTAACTGATTTTAATTCAGTAGAACAGTATGTGCAAAAAACAACATTCTCGCCAGGAACAAAAACACCTTCCGGTATTTGAAGTATATTACAAATGTCTTGCCATTTCTCAGCAAACGTACGTGCACGCCTAGGCATTTTTATTTTGATATTTAATTTGAATGTCCGTCAATAAATAAATAAACGTTTCACTAAAAATATCGATAATAAAATAAAGAACAAAAAACTATGACACTATTCAACGATTATTCTTGAATTCAATAACTTAACTTTCAAAATAGAAAAAATACGAAAAATAGTAAAAGAATTGAAAAAATTCAATTATGAACTATTTAATTCACAATAAATTAAAAATGACGTTTGTCTTAAGCTTCAAATAAATTACGAAACAGAGATATGTGAACAAATGAATCGAAATGAAGAAAAAAAAACAATATATCCCTGATTAAACAACTGAATTCGATCAAATTAAACAGAATTAAATTTTTAATTCTATTTAATTCAGATAAATTCTGTCAATTCGGTACCTAGCTTGAAAATGAATTCTGTCTAATTTGGCGGGAAAACCAGAATTTGTCCAAATTAAAACGAATTTAAATAATTCCATTCGGTTTAATTCTGATTAATTCGAAAATAATTCTCCAATTTCTGGTTCTGAATCCGAATTAAACTGAATTACAACGAATTTGAAATTTTAAAATCAGTTTTATTCTGTTCAATTCAAATTCAAATTTTCAATTCGGTTGAATTCTGTTATTCAGAATTCGACAGATTATAACAGAATTAAAATTTTTAATTCGGTTAAACTCAGTTGTATAATCAAGGATTAGTTTAAATATTGTTTGAAAGATTAATAGAATACATGCAATTGAATTTTCAGAATTAACTTCAGAAAAAAAATTGATCATTGAAACTGCGTAAAGTAAAATATTAAAAAGATTATTTTTAAGTAAATTACTATTGAGATCTGATGTAATGAGCCTGATTTGGTCAACATAGTTTCGACAATTGTTAAGACTTGTTCTACAGAGAATTACACACATAACAACCAATAACTGAGTAAGTTTCCATTAAGCTATAAATTTTTTACTAACAGATTTGTTTAAAAAAATAATATTATCTGGCATTCTAGGTCGTTTCTGCGGAAGACCGGAATTTCTTGAGCCCGCTGAGAGTTGAAAACTCTAGGGTTTTATTCTATAAGAAATAAATAAATAAAAAATTACCTATTGATGAGCTAATTTCGACGGAGATTTGCATATTTTGGCATAGATTTTTATACAAAAATGAAATTTTCGGTAATTCCGAGCCTTTTCTCGAGCTCAATGGATCTTCTGAGATTAAAAATAATTCTCAAACATTATACAGATAATGTACCATAAATCAACCGAGCATGTGATAGTGTCGATCAAAGGTTGAATTTTGTGGGCACAGATTTTTATTAAAAACTAATATTTTATAGCACTCTAAGCATTTTTTCGGGTTGATCGGATGATTTATAAATAATTCTGCACAAAGAAGCCTATGCCCAAGTTGATTTCAATGAAGATTTCAATTTTGTGGGTATGGAATTCCATTACAATATTAAATTTCCGAAAATTCTGAGTTTTTTCTCGACATTTTTGGAATTCATGAGGTCTAGTGACCGAAAAAAAAAAAACTATAATTTCATTCTCCAGAGAGTTCGACGTAATATGACCTGTAATTGAGATAGTTTTATTTAAGACTTTAATTTGTAAGGTATAGATTAATATTATAAATTATACTTCCAGGAATTCTGGACCTTTCTAAAGCTCACCAGACCTCCTAAAGCCAAGCTATTTTCCACAATTTTTTGAAATAATTCTACAGATAATTCTGCACAAAATAATGTAAGCTTACAATTCTCGTCTGACTTTTCATCTCGATTCAAGTCTCAAAATTTGTTAAACTTTTGTCTTGATTCATGTCCAAAATATTGTCATTCATGTCAGACTTTTCACAATAGTTGAAAATTCTATTCTAATCTTAGCGTATGTCTCAATTTTAATATGTTCATTTGACTTGATTCAATTTTCAGGTGTAGTCTTACTTATCGTCTCGATTCAAGTCTTAATTCGTGTAATTCTTTTGGTCTTGATTCAAAAGTCGGATTTGAGCATTTATTTCTACGTGATGCCACTCTTGATTTTGAATTACTTTACATCATTAGTAAAACAAACTGTAGAACTACTTTTTTTTAATCCAAGTCTTGATTTGATTTGTCATTTTTTTTTTCATTCAAGTCTACATGCACGATCACTTTTTATCTTCCTTCAAGACTTTTGGTTTGAGTGAAAGTCTAAATTTCGATATTCTTTTTCGCAATGATTTAAATCTTCAGTTTCGTCTTGCACTTCATCCCGAATCAAGCATCCATTCGTGTCAACATTGTCGTCTTACTTCGAAAGTAGAAGTTAACTTCTATTCGTCTTAATTAGCGTATAGATTTTTTGCGTTTGTCGTCTTAATGGAGGCCTCAGTTTTGTATAGCTTGAGGTCTAGATTTAAGTCTTTCTTACCGTCTGAATTTGAGTCTATCTTATCGTCTTAATTAGTGTCTCGATTTTGCATTAATTTGTGTCTACATTGAAGTATTCTTTGTCGTCTCAATCGAAGTCTCAACTTTGTATCAATTTAAGTCTCGATTCGAGTATTTTTTGTCGTCTAAATTTGAGTCTTCTTTGTCATCTCAATCAGTCTCAACTTTGTATTAATTTAAGTCTTGATTTGAGTCTTTCTCGTCGTCTGAATTTGAGTCTTTCTTATCGTCTTGATTAAAGTCTTGATTTTGTATTAATTTAAGTCCAAATTGCAGTCTTTTTTGTCGTCTCAAATTAAGTCTTATTTTAGTATTAATTCACGTCTAGATTTAAGCCTATTTTGTTGTCTAAATTTAAGTCTTCTTTGACGTCTTAATCAAAGTCGCAACTTTGTATTAATTTAAGTCATGATTTCCGGATTTTTTTTTCGTCGAAATTTTAGTTTTTCATATGGTCTTAATTAAAGTCTCAATTTTCTATCGATCCGAGTCTAGACTTGCGTCTTTCTTGTCCTCTGAATTTGAGTATTTCTTATCGTCTTAGTTAAAGTCTTGATTTTGTATTTAATTTTCTATTTATGCGAGTATCGTCTCGAGTCTTTTCTGTCGGCTGAATTTAATTCTCAATTTTAGTCTTTCTTATCATCTTAATTAAAGTCTTGATTGTCTATTAATACAAGTCGAGACTTGAGTCTATTTTGTCATCTGAATTTTATTCCTTTTTGTCGTCTCAATCAAAGTCTCAACTTTGTATTAATTTAAGTCTCAGTTTTAGTCTTTCTCATCGTCTTAATTAAAGTCTCGATTTTGTATTACTTTAAGTCCAAATTGGAGTCTTTTTTGTCGTCTCAATTTAAGTCTTATTTTTGTATTAATTTAAGTCTAGATTTGATTATTTTCTGTCGTCTAGTTCGAGTCTTCTTTTTCATCTCAATCAAAGTATCAACTTTGTATTGATTCAAGTCTAGATTTGAGTCCTTCTTGTCGTCTGAATTTGAGTCTCAATTTTAATCTTTCTTATCGTCTTAATTAAAGTCTTAATTTTCTATTAATACAAGTCGAGACTTGAGTCTTTTTTGTCGTCTCATTCTTTTCATTTTAATTCACGTCTTAATTTTAGTCTTTTTTGTCGTCTTAATCGAAGTCTTAATTACGTATTAATTTAAGTCTAGAGTTGAGTCTTTCCTGTCATTTAAATTTGAGTCTCAATTTTTGTCCGTAGTAGGGTGGCCCGTTTGGAAGGACTATTTTTTTTAATTCCCATTCCAAAATATCGTTTCTGAAATGGAAAAAAAATTCTCTGAAAGTTTCAGCTCCTAATTGTAATTTCAAGTACTTTAAATTTGATTTCGAAGTTTTCCAATTTTAAATACATAGGAAAGTTAGGATTTTTTTTCAATTCTGTGTAGCTCAACCGCATTTCAAGTTACCGGGTTGCCGTTTGCGACATTTTTTAGTTAAATCAATACTCTTCAAAAGTCTTTTTAGTAATTTTACTAAGATACTAATTGTTTTTTCTGCATTGGTTCTAAAAATTATTTTCTAATAATAATTTGGTTTTTTTGTTGATATTGACTAAATAACGAAATTTACGGTAAAAATCTAGATAACGACTTTTTAGGAAGTTTGATTCTCTACAAAAAAAAATGTCCTCTTAGTTAAGTGGCCCATGTTCTTCGTTCACGGAATATAGGGATGCCATTAATTTTGTCAACCAAATATATAGCAAAAATTTTTCCGAAGCTTAAGATTTATCAAATTTAGTCTTATTTGTATTGGCCTTTGTTTAATTGATCTACTCAAAAAAATTCTTTGAGTAACCTAACAATCTATTGTAACAGGGAATTTTGAATTCTTTCGCGCTCAGTTGCCATGATTTTCTATCATGTGCACGGTCGATATAATCTATTACTGCCCCAGGGTTATCCGGGGTAGAGTGCGACTGTCGTCCCGAGCGGAAATCGTAGGGGCTTGTCTGTCAGTCCCACTTAGTTATAAGTAGGAGGGTCTAAGTTTTCCGGAAGTTGCCGAATTCGGTCGAGTGGGTGCACAATTATAAGTGCAGGGTGAACCCAGACCGAGGGACACAACCGGACAGATCGGGCTACTCATCGGACGCTGATACAACCCAGCAGGTGAAGGAGGAAAGTACGGGAACCGAGAGAGAGATAGAAAGACTGAGGAAGGAACGACGGAAACGAGAAGACCGACGAGACAGAGACGAGGAATAAAACGCACCGGAAAATAAGTTCAGGTATTAATTAAATTAATTATTTTAGGCCTGAGCCAGAATATTAATTTAATTCTATAAATACTTAGTCGTTCTTCGGGATATTCCGCGTCTAGGCCGTAATAATTAAATAAGTAGTATAGATTTTGTTAAAATTAAAGTTAAGCCAGACGTTGTCTAACCGGATCCAGGCCCATTAGCCGGATCCAGGGCGTCGTTCATAATTCCAGGCCATCGCCGGAATTATTGCGTTGTAGAAATTTCTAGGCCCATTGTGTGAAGCACAAGCCAGAATTCTTCATAGTCTAGTCCGTGTAAAATAAATTATTAATTAATCAAATAAGATAAATAAAATTTATTAAAATAAATCACACTAATAAATAAACTAAGAATTAATTAAATAACCGGTTGATAAATTAGTTAAATTGTCCAAGAGACACATTAATTATTAATAATCAAAATTAATTAATAATTAAATTAAGTAATAAAATTATCGTAAATAAAATAATGATAAAGAAAAATAAATATCAAAAGAAAGAAAAATAAATCAGTAGAAATGAAGATAGCGGAACTTTGGTCGAGCAAGGATCGGGTAAAAAGTGTCGCTGTTTGTTACTGACAAAACTCAGATTATAAATTACGGGTTGTTGTTAAATTAAAGTTTCGATGACTTATTAGTGAGAGAGAGAAAAAAGAAAATTAATTAATTAATAATAATTATTTTCTTCAAATTTTAATTAATTAATTTAGTAAAAGCGTAGTTATGGAAATTGTGGTAATTAAATAATTGTAATAAATTAATGTTAGTGTTAAAATCACGTAGAGGGTTCAGGGGACCGCGTGAATTAGTGAATTAAAGGTTTTGTCACGTAGAGGGTTCAGGGAACCGCGTGAAGGAATTGGAAAGTCGTGTAGAGGGTCCAGGGGACCGCGCGAAAGTAAAATTAAGGTTTTAGCCACGTAGAGGGTCACGTTGACCGCGTGGAGTTTAGGTTAAAATAAAAGTGTGTAATAAAATATTTTAAAATTAGTGTTATAATTAATAAATAAATCGGGAGGTAACCGATATTTTAATGTAAGTCCAAAGGTAGTTGGCAATCTTTTAATCGAGTGAGAGTGTGTATGTGTGATATAGCCAAAGGTAGTTGGCTTAGTTAAGGTTAAATTAATAAGTCAAAGGTAGTTGACGTTAGGTAATAAGGTTTATAAAAGTCATAAGGTTATGAAGGTTTATTGAATAAATAAAAGTTAAAATTGTTATATTAAATAAAGTGTTAACTAATTATAAATTATCCTTCCTTTTCCTACTCTTACAATTAAATTTTACACCGACCCTGATTATTAAGAACCGGTTCTGGAAGACCGTTTAATCCTTCCAGTGGCGCCCTTAAAAAGGAATTTAAGGACGACCAGTGTAGCAGTACCCCTGTTATATTTGGCGCCCAACTTATAAAAACCCCGTAAATAATTGTAAGAGAGGTTGAGGAGGTAATTTATTAATAAATTACAAAGTGAAGTCGCGTAATAAATAGAAAAATCAGAATAAATTAAAATTAGTGTGGTGTGGGTGATGAAAAAAATTTTGAAAAAGAGACCGGAAAATTTTGAAATTTAAATATAAAAATTGTGTTGAATAAAATTAGTGAAAAGTTGAAAAAATAATTTCGGTTGGAAAAATTAATGGAAACACGGAAATAAAAGATAAAATAGAAGTATTAAAATAACTGTGATACTTAAAATAATAATTAAAATAATTATTTAATTCAGAAAAATAATTATTTAATTTAGTGAAACGAAAGTTAAAATTTCTACTTAAATTAATTACTGAAAGCAATCAATATTAAGCAAATAAAATAATTATTTTATCAAGAAAATTTTAAGAAAGAAATTAAATATTTAAAATTATAAATATATAATTTAATAAAATATTTTAAGTTAAAATCTTACTCGCTACCGGATGCGTCATAATTCTAAATTTAGAACCTAAATCTTGTAAATAAAAGATTGAGTTGCTCGGACTTAAAATTCAAAATAAAAGATTTACTTAATCCGAAATTTACAAATAAAAGTTTAAGTTTGGTAAAACTTAATCCGGCAAGAAAAATTTCATTGAAATATTCAAAACAACAAATGGTAATTATGTTTAACCAACAAGATCAAGACTCTTCAGGGCGTCGATTATCAGGAGGTCGGGGCTACAATCGTCCAATTATGTCACCTAATCCAGGTAGACCAATAATGACATCAGTAGTCACAACAGTCACTACGTCAACCAGAACGACACCGACAATAACGACGACTGTAAGTTCAATATCTTCGATGTCATTACTACCGAATCAACCGCCTCTGTATTCTGTAGCACCGAATACATTACCTAGGAATCCAAACCCAAACAGCCACGGGTCAAATCTAGCCGCAGGTGGGTTGGATTTTCCACCCAATCTGCAGGCCCACGACATCCGTAGGCCAGTACCAGGTTATGAACAAATGGACTTTGCTGGCAGTTTAAATCATCTTGAAAATAATATACCACCAGACATGCAACGATTATTCAACCGTATGGAAAGCAGCACGCAGCAGATACGCCAGTTATCAGAAAATCAAAGACTTACCAATGAACAAAACGCTGCGCAAATAAATCAGCTGTCTCAATTAATGAGAGAAGTTTTGGACTCTCGTAGAGAAATGGAAAACAGATGGTATTCAAGAGAAAATTCTTGGCATTCAAATTCACCGGTAGACTGGAGAGCAGCTGAGCTCCAGCTAAATAATGCAAACGTCGCCCCCATGGGTCAACATTTGGCGAGGGGGGAGGGCCCAGCTGCTGACAGACTTCAGTATCATGGTTTTCAAAATCAACAACCACATCTACCACAAGGCCAGCATGGTAACCATCATGATGCTAGACAAGATATACCAGTGCAAGATAGAATTAATTTTCTACAAGATCAATTGCGTCGGCTACAAATTGGTTCACAAGGCCAGAACAATGAACAACCAGGAGGGAGAGCAGGGGAATACCCTCAAGCCCATGGTTTTCATAACCAGCCGGAGGTACCCGCTCCAAGTCCTGTCTTCCAACAAAATCTAGGCAGATACAACGACGACAGAAGGTGGAAAGACATTTTGCAGAGCTTAAAGATGGGAAATCTTCATTTTCCTCAGGAAAATATGACGGTGAATGACTTCCTTTACGCTGCCGAGGCCAGATCACACAGAGAAGGCTGGTCTGAATGGGATCTGTTAAAAGCTATGAGTTACATACTCCAGGGAGCGGCGGCGCGCTGGTTTGATGCCAACTATCTCCGTTGGACAAACTATGCCCAATTTAAATCTGAATTTAGAAAAGCCTTCGGAAGCTCGGCGACAGACCACCAAATCATCATGGAAATTAGCCGTATGAAGATGAAACCTGGGGACAATGTGACTGAGTTTGTCCTGAGAATTCAGCAAAAATATCAAGCGATGCAAATATCTCCACCAGTGTCTGAGCAAGTCGCATGCATCAGAAACCACCTGACTGATGAGCTACGGACTCTAGTTTTTGCTAGATCACCGCAGTCTTATGAAGATTTACTTAATGCTTTACATGAACCAACTCGATGCATCGAAGAAGCTCAACAGCCACCTATGGTGTCCAAGACGGTTAAATTTCAAGAAAAACATAGATTCAACATGATGCAAGTGCCAGAGGAAGAAGTTATATACCACGAGGAAGATCTGGAACCTTCCCGCTGTAACGTAATGGGATCAGCATCACCAGGGACTTATAATAATAAATATGGAGTACAAACAAGGAACAACACGAATTATTATAGACCTCAAAATAATTCGTTAAGACCACAGCAGTTCAGACAGAGAGTAAACCAAGTTCCTGGATCGATTTCTGGTTTTACTCAAAACCCGGTGATGGCTCCCAGATACAACAGACCTTGCTTCAATTGTGGTGTCCCTGGACACGTCTTCGAGGTTTGCGAAAATCCCAGACAAGAAGTCTGCAACATTTGCTTTGAAATTGGACACACACGAAACAAATGTAATCTACTTATTTATACTAATGAAAATATACCGAGTAACTCAACATCACCAGATAAACAGACTCCAGCTCATCAGGAGAATAAAGACGGACCTGGTGACAACCGAAAAAACGAGTAACACCTGGACCGAACTCCCCGTCGGCTCAGGATTTTCATAAAGAAAAACAGGGGTTAAATAAAAAGACTTTAGAAAATAAAATCAGCCGGTTGGGGATATTGCAGACCAATGAAGCCTCGACTTCGCCGCAGTGTCCTTGTCCAGGCCCATCACAATTACCAGATAGCCGGTATGAAATATTGCAAGCCAAAGAAGTGTCAACTTCACCGCAACATTTTGTTCCAGGCCATTTAATTAAGACAACCACGAAATTTTTGGACATTGAAGAAATAATTAAACTGACTCAAGAAGATCCGTCAGACGATTCTACAGAATTAGTATATCAGCTTATCCAAGTCATGGAAGACCAAGATTTTATTATTAGAGATTACTACCAGCCAGACCAGAACATCAATATTAATTCAATCTCATCGATAATGGAGCAAGATGATGATGAACCAGAAGAACCTTAGGAAGACGAATTTCAACCAGGGCTTGAACCGGTTGACCTTGAATTTAAGATGTCTTCGCCGCGTCTTTTGGAACTAGGCCCAAGCCAGTCTCCAGATTCGCAGGCCTCAGACACCAGTACAACACCTTCGTCTCGAGAAGCTTTTATCCCAGGGATACTTCAGAACCAGCCATTGTCAGCTACTATCAAATATCGTTTAGCTGAAAGAAAAGTTTTCATTCATGGTTCAGGACCAAGACCACCTGAAATTACAGCAAGAATTCCAGTCTCACTGTGGATTTTTGGGATTAAGTTAAATGGTATTTTGGATACTGGCAGTGAGAGATCATACATAAATGCTAAAGTGTATGAAGACATCAGAGAGTATGCTTCTGGTGAACTAAGACCAGATGAAACTCAAAAACGTGGCGTTCTACTGGCAAATCATACATTATGCAAAAGTCTGGGTGGTGCTCCATTTATTATACAAATTGGCTCGGTAGCTGGAGAACAATATCTGAGTGTGATTGAAGATCTTGGTCATTCTGTAGTGTTGGGAATGGATTTTGCGCTCCAATTTGGTGTCATAATTAATAGCAAAGACAGAACTTGGCAGTTCAGTGGTAATGCTGAAATTTATCCATTTGAATTTATCTCTTGCAAAGAAAATACGACAAGGTGTTCGTCAATGTCAACTGATCAAGAACTAGACTTCAAAAATTTCATAGAACTTGAGATGGAAAAGTTTGAAGGTATGCCGAATCAAGGACTTACAAATATAATTGAACACGAGATTGTTCTGAAACCGGACGCCAAACCTGTCAGAATTAAACCGTACAGACGTAGTCCAGTAATAAATGAGGAATTAAATCGGCAGATCGACGAACTACTAGAGAAAAAATTCATAAGACCCAGTTATAGTGTCTGGTCTTGCTCGCCGGTAATGGTTGCTAAGCCAAATAAGACCTGGCGATTTTGTGTTGACTATCGGCCTATCAATCGTGTGACTATACCACCAGCTCATCCACTACCTAACATGCTACGTATACTCAGTGCGCTTCATGGTGCTGTATATATTAGTACGATGGACTTGAAGGAGGCCTTCCATCAGATCCGCATGGCAATTGCGTCGATTCCTCTCACCGCTTTTTCTGTGGAAGGACGAGGGCAATTCGAGTGGTTACGGATGCCGTATGGACTAGTGGGTGCTCCTAGCACATTTCAAAAAGCGATGGACGAGCTGAAAGAAAGATTTCATAAACTTTTGGTGGAACGTAATTTACCAACTAATTGGGCTGATCAAGTCTTCGCATACTTAGACGATTGGATAGTAATCAGTGAGACCATGGAAGAACACAAAAAGATTTTGGCTCTAGTATTTGAGGTATTTCGAGATGCTGGTCTACTGATAAACCCAGAAAAATGTAAATTTTGTCGTCCAGAGGTAAAGTTCTTGGGATTTCTAGTCAACAAAGATGGATTACATACAGATCCAGATAAAATTGCTCCGATTGTCAATTATCCTAGACCAACTAACAGGAAACAGCTGCGAAGTTTTCTGGGACTCGTGAACTGGTATCACAGACATCTACAAGATGTAGCTAAAGCTCAAGGACCTTTAAATAAATTAACCGGTGTAAACACAGAGTGGAAGTGGGAACTCCAGGAAGAAGAATCGTTTCAAAAATTAAAACGTGCATTAATTGATGCCAAGCCATTGTCTGTACCTAAAGTTGGACTGCCGTATTATCTTTACACCGATGCGTGTGATACAGGCCTAGGAGCATTCCTGGTTCAACGTGATCCCGAGACACTAAAAGAATATTTAATTATTTGTTTAAGTCGTCAGCTCAAGGGTGCTGAAACTCGGTATACCACCACCGAGAAGGAGTGTCTGGCAGTCGTTTGGGCAGTACGTAAATTACGCTGTTACCTAGAAGGTACTCCATTTACTGTCATTACCGATCATGCGGCATTAAAATGGTTACATTCACTACGAGACCCGAACGGCAGGTTAGCTCGTTGGGCTATGGAGCTGCTTTCACACCAGATAACTATCGAACATCGACGGGGTACTGAAAATGAAGGTCCAGATGCACTGTCACGCATATACGAAGATAATATTCCAGAAGATTGGTTGGTCATCAAGGGTCAGCTTGGATCGAACAACTGTCTACACTTGCAAGTATCAAATTGGTATGGAATTAAATTTAATAACGTACGTCGCAATCCAGGGCGATTCCCGGATTGGCGTATCGTCGAAGATCGTCTTGAATATCATCGTCCAGATCCATTAAAATCTATTGTTGGAGACGACAACGCTTGGAAAGTGGTTTTGAGAGATCCTGAGATACAAGAAGTCCTTAAGAAACACCATGAAGACCCAGATGCTGCGCATCTAGGGCGAGACAAGATGTATGAGCGTATTAAGGTCCAATACTACTGGCCTGGTATGTACCAGGATGTGGATAGTTACGTGGAGGCTTGTGAGGTTTGCAAGCAAGCAAAATATAAACAGTCATCATCAAAAGCTCCGATGCAAACTCGACAACCCATAAGACCTTGGGCAATCGTCGCTGCTGACGTAACTGGACCGTTCACTCGATCACGTAAAGGACACCAGTATATATTAGTCATCCAAGACTTATATACTAGGTTTATCGAGCTTTATCCTTTGCGTCGTCACACTGGTGCAGCTGTTTTGGAGGCATTTAAACGCACATTTTCCTTACGATCTTACCCGCTGTTTCTGGTGACAGATAATGGCAGGGAATTTGTAAACGAGACCGTACAGGATTATTTAAAATCAGTTGGCGTGAAGTTTACACCATTGGCAGTCGCTCATCCACAAGCAAATCCTGTAGAACGGATTAATCGTACAATAAAACCGATGATTCGATCTTATATAAATAAAGACCAGACCAGATGGGATGACCATCTAGGGGAAATTCAACTGGCTTACAATAGCTCGTATCATACGTCGTTGAAATTATCTCCATATTTCCTAGTGCATGGCCAAGAGCCTAGGCTTTCTGACAAGTTAACTGAGTTGGAAATGGAAGATTTTATTTCTGATAACGAGGAGTGGAAGCAGAGAGTTCAGCGACTAGATGAACTTCGACACAAAATCGAGAGCATCATGCGAGCCGAACAAGAACGTCAAGCTAGTTATCAGAGTCCAGAATGTAAAATACCAGAAGTTAAACTAGGTGACAGGGTCTTCTACCCTAACAGAAGACTTAGCAATAAGAGTCAAAAGTACAGCGCAGGTCTCGGTATGAAATATTCAGGTCCGGTTACCGTTAAGAAAATCGTTAGTCCGCTAGTAGTAGAACTTAGTAATGACGCGGGTAAATCGCTCGGTACACATTATACTCCGGATTTAAAATTACCGCGCCGTAGTACGCGTATTGCTAATAAGATTAAATAGTAATTTGAAAATAACGATTTCCTTGACCATACGACTAACCCCATTTTATTTCAGATGGACCGGAGCAGAAGACGCTCCAGGGACGGAGTCCGTGGGTATACGGAGGCGACCCGCAGGAGATACCATCGGAACATTAGGCTGTATGGACCTCCGGGAAGACACCCCCATCGCCGGTTGGCAGTAGATCAACCAGGCCAGTTGGCGGGGTCTGAGAGGGGAATACAGGAGACACCACGCCAGTCAGCGTTACAGCGACTAGGCCCATTGGTGCCCAGAGACCAGTCATCTACGTCCAGCCACCCTGTACAGCTTCAGGCAGGCCCAAAGCCAGATTTAAACAGCACGAAATGTGTCGGAAGGGTTAGTTCTACTCACCAGGGTGCTGCATCGCCATTGACATCAGTAGCAGTGAGTGGGACTACGCCAGTGACTAAACGGATCACTGAATCTCCTAATAAGGAAGCTGCAAAGCCATCGACATCAACAGCAGCCGTGGGCCAGGTAGTGTTCAGGCCATCACGGACCTTTACCAGGTCCACTCGCCATGGTGCTGCGGAACTGATAAAGTCCACTAACGGGAGTAAAGATACTCGTTTTACCGCGAGATTCACTGGGCCTACTCATCAGGGTGCGGCAACATCATCTTCATCGGCCGCAATGAGTAAGAAAAACCCGCCGAGGCATGGCAATAAATCTCCGCCAAAACACACGACTCAATCACGACCATCGTCAGCTAATTTGGACACCCGGGCAGCAAAAAGGCGGGAGAGAAATGCGAAACGTCTGAAGTTGCGAGAAGCTAAGCTCGCCGCAATTTTATCCAGACCAGCGGAAGAGATAATTGTGGAAGGGGTACGCAAATTGGCCTTCCATATTGGCTCAAGGTCGCAGACGAGAGTAGGGCTTCACGACCGTGTCATTCACCCCACTCCACCGGTGTCAACAACAACAAGAGCCGAGGAAGTCGCCTCATGCGCTTCCCTACCACCAGGCCTAACCGGGGAGTCACTACAACCTGAAGAGTCAGCCAATATGGAGGTCGATCCCATACCAGGCCCATCAGCCGGTATGGAAATCGATTCTACCTCAGGCCCATCGACTCGACCAGACATGGTCCCATGGCAAGAAGAAGCTCGTGCCTTACCCATAACATCATCAAACTCAGCAGTAGCTGAGGAAACTGCCGGACAGCAAGTTCCTCCCGGACCCGTTGTCCAGGCCGAAGTGTCCAAAGCTCAGGCGTCTGAAAAACCTATGAAAAAGAAGAAGAAGACCAAAAAGAAGAAGAGTAAGAACGGGCCCCATATGGCTCACATGGACTGGGTCGAGCCAGATAACTTAGACCGGATTTATTATGGACTGGGATACCTATCCGCCGATTCAGGATGTGACGAAGGAGTGCCGGTTTTCGACGATAGGGAGGAAGTCCTCGAGTTGGAGCCAGGCTCAGAAGACGAAAAGTTTGAATGAAGTAGAAACCTGGTGTAATTCAATAAATCTTTTCATCACCATTTAATCATGGATTTTCTTTTTGTAAGAGACCGAGTCTACACCTAACATCCTTGGACAACGAGGACCTACAATTTCCGACCTGGCGACAGTCTGGCAGGGGGGAGTGTAACAGGGAATTTTGAATTCTTTCGCGCTCAGTTGCCATGATTTTCTATCATGTGCACGGTCGATATAATCTATTACTGCCCCAGGGTTATCCGGGGTAGAGTGCGACTGTCGTCCCGAGCGGAAATCGTAGGGGCTTGTCTGTCAGTCCCACTTAGTTATAAGTAGGAGGGTCTAAGTTTTCCGGAAGTTGCCGAATTCGGTCGAGTGGGTGCACAATTATAAGTGCAGGGTGAACCCAGACCGAGGGACACAACCGGACAGATCGGGCTACTCATCGGACGCTGATACAACCCAGCAGGTGAAGGAGGAAAGTACGGGAACCGAGAGAGAGATAGAAAGACTGAGGAAGGAACGACGGAAACGAGAAGACCGACGAGACAGAGACGAGGAATAAAACGCACCGGAAAATAAGTTCAGGTATTAATTAAATTAATTATTTTAGGCCTGAGCCAGAATATTAATTTAATTCTATAAATACTTAGTCGTTCTTCGGGATATTCCGCGTCTAGGCCGTAATAATTAAATAAGTAGTATAGATTTTGTTAAAATTAAAGTTAAGCCAGACGTTGTCTAACCGGATCCAGGCCCATTAGCCGGATCCAGGGCGTCGTTCATAATTCCAGGCCATCGCCGGAATTATTGCGTTGTAGAAATTTCTAGGCCCATTGTGTGAAGCACAAGCCAGAATTCTTCATAGTCTAGTCCGTGTAAAATAAATTATTAATTAATCAAATAAGATAAATAAAATTTATTAAAATAAATCACACTAATAAATAAACTAAGAATTAATTAAATAACCGGTTGATAAATTAGTTAAATTGTCCAAGAGACACATTAATTATTAATAATCAAAATTAATTAATAATTAAATTAAGTAATAAAATTATCGTAAATAAAATAATGATAAAGAAAAATAAATATCAAAAGAAAGAAAAATAAATCAGTAGAAATGAAGATAGCGGAACTTTGGTCGAGCAAGGATCGGGTAAAAAGTGTCGCTGTTTGTTACTGACAAAACTCAGATTATAAATTACGGGTTGTTGTTAAATTAAAGTTTCGATGACTTATTAGTGAGAGAGAGAAAAAAGAAAATTAATTAATTAATAATAATTATTTTCTTCAAATTTTAATTAATTAATTTAGTAAAAGCGTAGTTATGGAAATTGTGGTAATTAAATAATTGTAATAAATTAATGTTAGTGTTAAAATCACGTAGAGGGTTCAGGGGACCGCGTGAATTAGTGAATTAAAGGTTTTGTCACGTAGAGGGTTCAGGGAACCGCGTGAAGGAATTGGAAAGTCGTGTAGAGGGTCCAGGGGACCGCGCGAAAGTAAAATTAAGGTTTTAGCCACGTAGAGGGTCACGTTGACCGCGTGGAGTTTAGGTTAAAATAAAAGTGTGTAATAAAATATTTTAAAATTAGTGTTATAATTAATAAATAAATCGGGAGGTAACCGATATTTTAATGTAAGTCCAAAGGTAGTTGGCAATCTTTTAATCGAGTGAGAGTGTGTATGTGTGATATAGCCAAAGGTAGTTGGCTTAGTTAAGGTTAAATTAATAAGTCAAAGGTAGTTGACGTTAGGTAATAAGGTTTATAAAAGTCATAAGGTTATGAAGGTTTATTGAATAAATAAAAGTTAAAATTGTTATATTAAATAAAGTGTTAACTAATTATAAATTATCCTTCCTTTTCCTACTCTTACAATTAAATTTTACACCGACCCTGATTATTAAGAACCGGTTCTGGAAGACCGTTTAATCCTTCCAGTGGCGCCCTTAAAAAGGAATTTAAGGACGACCAGTGTAGCAGTACCCCTGTTATACTATGGTATCGATTATCAATCTCCTTATTATTCGAACGGTATTAGTCAAATAAGATGAATACATAGTGTTTGGTAAATCTCGTTCACTTGAGGAATTTTTCGGGCTTCTTTCAGTAGCCTTGAGTGAGCAGTCGTACATATTATGAGGAAAACGGATTTCCAATCTAGCATCAAATACGTTCTGAATTGGCAGATTAGTAATCAATTTTTTTTTTTTGTTTTGATCGCTTTTATTTCAAAATTTGGAACAAATGAATTCCAATTCTAGGGAAAAATTTAAGCCAATCAGAAATTTTAGCCACGCCTATTTTTTCTCTTTCTCTTTAAACGATGGCAAATTCCTGGCCCTAATAATAACGAATCTGACGATTTCCGAAAACTATTATAAAGATTGATTTTTCGACTTTTAAGGTTGCGAAAACGCGATCTCGTAACTTTGTCCCTAATACAATCATGTTAAACCAAGCTGAGAATATTACTCTAACAGTATAGTGACGAATTAGACGATTTTCGAGGACTATTGAACAGATTGATTTTTAGACTTTTGAGCCTGCTAAAACGCGATTGTGTAACTTTGTCTCTGATAGAATCATGTCAAACCAAGCTGAGAAACTTTCTCTAACAGTATAGTGACAAATCTGACGATTTCTGAGAATTATTACAAAGATTGATTTTTCGACTTTTCAGGCTAAGGAAACGCGATTTCGTCACTTCGTCCCTTATCGTCAAAATTATATCAAACCAAGCTCTCTACGTTTCTCTATCAGTATAATGACGACTTTGATCATTTCCACTAATTCATTAATTAAAAATTACTGTAATTATTCTGAATAAAAGTGAAAATTCGGTCATAACAGCCCAGGGACTCTACTTGAGGCTCGCTACTAATTTTTTGATTAAAAATTACCGAAATTATTCCAAATGAAAAAAAAAATTTTCTTATAGCCGCCCAGTGCCCCTACTTGACACTCTCCATCAATTTTTTGATTGAAAATTACTTAAATAATTCCAAATGAAAATAAAAATTCACTCACAACCGCCGAGGGCCTCTACTCGACACTCGCCACTAATTTTTTTTTTAAATTACTTAAATTATTCTGAATAAAAGTGGAAATTCATTTATAGTCGCCCAGAGCCTCAAACTTACCCTTGCCACTAATTTTTTAATTAAAAATTACTCTAATTATTCTGACTAAAAGTGAAAATTCGTTCATAGCAGCCCAGGGACTCTACTTGAGGCTCGCCACTAATTTTTTGATTAAAAATTACTTAAATAATTCCAAATGAAAATAAAAATTCACTCACATAGTCCAGTCGGCCTGGAAAAAAAAAGTGGTTTGTTGGCAACTTTTCGAGAAAATGGTCCAGTTCTGAATTTTTTTTTTTTAAATACTCAGAAAAATATACTAACCATTTGTGTGTATGTAGGAAGGCTTGCTTTTTTTTTGTTTAAAAAATAGAGTTTTGTCGTTGAGCTTTGAATTAAAATATCTCCAAAACTAAGCAAAAGTAGTCAAGACATGCTGCGTATGAAATTTTGAGGATTCAATAACGAACAAAATGAGCCCAACCCGATGTATCTAGGACCAATAGTTTTCGAGATATTAATTTTTTAATTAAAATAAACGCGGTTCCGCTCGAGCGCTTATAAACAAATGGCTGTAATTTCTCGAAAAATCATTCGATTCACTTCGTTTTTTTGAATCACAGCTATTGTTGTCTGCTACAAGCAAAAAAATCAGTTAAGCTCAAAAAAATTTTTTTGAATTTATATGAATTATTTTGAGTTTTTCGAATTTCTGCATTGAAAAATAGTTAAAATAAGAAAAAAAATATTTTATTTGCATATAAAAATTTTAATAGCACCAAAGAATCGATGTGAAAAAAAAAATTTTTTTTTTAATTTTTTTTTTTACAAAAATTTAGTTTACAAGTTTAAGAAAATATGAGCTCTACGTGGACTTAAACTCAACTCCGAGATAGTGCGCGTGCGCCATTCCCCTCAAATCGTTGTCGGAGAAAAATGGGGGAAATAATAATAATAATGTGAGGCAAACAATAATAATAGTAAGTGGCCGCTCATATACTCGGAGTAATTTGGTTATTTATCTTTTTTGTAATTTTTTTTTTTTTTTTTAAAGACTTAATTAATGTTACGTTCCCGTAATATTTTATTGATTAAATTTGTTGAAAATTGCTACATTAAATGAATAATTAAATGATTGATATTAAAAACTTAATACATGTGCATTTCAAAAATAAAATAAAATATTGTAAAATATAATTCTTTCTCTCAAACTAAATATTTTAGCTCTACGCTACTCGCAACATCGCCCGAGTACCTACTTTTATGACCGTCCCGGGTTCGGGGCCATAAAAATTTGATCCTTTCTGTTCACAGCGCGAGCCTTTCGCCCGCATACGCAGCTCTTCTACGCGAACATTTGGTCGCCAGATTTCATTCCCTTTTTTTATACATGTAACTTTTTTTATAAATAATTTTACAGAACTTTCTCACGCTCTTGGGAAAGTGGAAAAATCGAGAAACTTCCAAACCAGTTTTTCGAACCTTTTTTTTAGCATACTGGAGCTCTGCATCAACTCGCCGCCGTTGTTACCAGTCAGTCACTCTCTGACCTCTAGCACCGAGCACATCGAGTGTTTCCGAGCTTGTCAACTTTCCTAACCAGCCTCACAGCAATTTACAAATATCAGTTCACTCAGTTCGGTTCTTAAAAACAGTGAAAGCTATAACCGTTCAATTGCAATTATTTCCAGTTTAGCGAGCATTTATTGCCATCAAGAGCCATCAATAAAGCAAGTACGCAGCATCCAGGGTACTCAGCAACTCGTGATCATCTTTAATCCACTTCGGCTCACCCCGCATTGGTGTGATCGTGATATCCTGCCAGCTCCTACCAGACTACCAGTTCTCAACCACCAAACTCAGGGCTAAGTAAATTACAACCTGGGTTACTTTGGTATGTACACAGATTCAATTGCTATTCTATCTCGCATGAAGTCAATACTCTGACGCAGCTGGGTCGCGCTATAATCCCTGACCTGTAACTGCTCATCACAAGGTCTTTCTGCGTCTGGTCCCGGTTCACCTGCGACCGGGGCACCACCTTGTGAATCGTCAGTGGTTATAGCGGACCATCTCTAATCTGGAGAATTCTTTTGGGTATTCTCTCCTTACCGAGAGCACCACAGTGGCTGACCTGCCCCCAGTCTTCACCAAGGCCTTACCCAGAACGGTCCCGGTTCACCTGCGACCGGGACACCGCCTTGGTGACCCGTCAGTTGTTGTGGTGGATCGGCTAGATGAGAGTTTCGAGAGGTACCTACTGGATTCTCGTCTGGCTAGTCCGCGTCTGACCTCTCTCAGCACGTCACAAGGTCTACCTGAGTCTGGTCCCGGTTCACCTGCGACCGGGACACCACCTTGTGATCCGTCAGATGCCCTAGCAGACATCATCAACTCCTACTCTTGCTCAATCATGTCATGATCCGTCTGCTCGAGACATGCGTCTCGGGACACTCTTACAATCACGTCTCTGTCTACTCTGTCTAACCTGATAATATTCTACTTGAGTGTCTCGCAACGCCAAGTCAGTGGTTTGCGAGATCTCTGCTGTCAAGTTAGATCTCCTAAGTTGATCTGCTGCTATTTCTGTACCATCTAAGTAAGATACTGACATCGCAATATTTCCAACAGCTGCTGATTAATCGCTGCGAACGAGCTAGTACGAGCTGAACGAGTAATTCCGAGATCTGAACGAGTACTGAGAGTCTTTACTCTCGCGATCCTGTACCAGTTCGAGACCTCCAGGACACGCCTGCAGCTGCTTGGCCCTGCCAAGCTAGAGTCAACACCGCACATAACCAGCCAGATCTACTAGTCATCGGGCCGCTTGTCAAACCTGACTCCTGTTTGCCTCCACTCAACACTGACCGAGTCAGAGCACATTAGCTCTGCTGCCACCAGCTCAGCTACGAGGATTCCAACTGCTGAGAATTCACCAGAACCAGAATCAAGAACTACAGTCCACTATCTGATATCCACCTGAGTCTAATCAATTGCAATAATTTATATACATTATATTTGGTCGAAATATAAATAAAATTGTTAAACTATTAATTTTAGTTCTCGCTCAAACAAAATTGAATTGATTATTTTTAATAAAATAATTTCATGCAATGTAACGGAAATCGGTTATGATAAAAAAGTGGCCGTGGCTCGTGGGTAGTCAAAACAGATGACGATGCATAAGACCCGGGCTACGACGATTCTCTCACTGGAAATTTGAGATGTAGCGTCAACATTTTGTCAACTCTGTTGGCTCTATTATATTTTTTTATAACGACTATATAGTCAGTCTTACAAGAGAGCTCATGGAGCTCAAACCTCTGCTCTCCAGCCATAATTAATAAATTATAATTAATCATAAATTAATTCAACCTTATTTTGGGGTGCCGATTGGCACCCCCAATATTTTCACCTACACCATGGCCTGTCCATAACATAACTACCACCCAGGGGCGAGCGCTTATCAGCTGTTCCACCCTGTCCTATAACTCTGAGCGCTCAACAGCAGTTCAGGTTTCCTTCAGGTTTCCTGCCGATTTTCCTATCATTCACCTTATAACGGTGGGCCCTGACTACTTCGTGTCCAGTAGCCGCGAACCACAGTTAATGAAATTTCCCGAATGATTATACTTTATAAATTTTAATTTTTTTATATTAATATAAACTTTTAATTATTTTGTCGTTGGTTCGGAAGATCGGGAAAATAGATCTCAGGTTGTAGGTCGACTCGTTCTGACCAGACACGCGGCTTAAATAAACTTATTCTAAAGGACGTTGGTGATGATTAAGTTTAACACGAAATACAATCAATTCACTTTATTTAACCAAGGTTCCCAATTTTTCTACAAAGTTTCCCACTTTCTTTTATAAATTAATTTCCTTTGTGAATGAGTAAGCGTCCAGCGACAGTGACATAAATTTATTAAACGCACATTTATTTATTGGACGCGAGGAACAATATTATCAATTAATTATGTAATGTCGCGTTGAAGAGAGAGAAATATTATACAAGTAAATATATGTATTTAAAATTGTCAGAAATCTTATCTGGTTTAAGGTGATGGACGTACAGTTGGTATGGGCCTTCGCTGTATTTGGACCTCCGGGTTGCCGATGAACTCCTGTAGTTTCCTTGGCTGCCAGTCCTCACAAACACTATGTACGTCCAATTTTTCACTTGTGGTTTTTCAACCAATAAAGAAAAAAACCAGAATTTTACCAAAAAGAATTTTTTTCACTTAAAATTTTATACGAGATAAGTTAATGTGTGGCACGTAGCACGATCGCCTGAACTCAAGTGTCGTCTTAGGTCAGCTCGTCTTAGACGCCGACCTCCGTTGACCCCTACTTAATTATGCGCACTGACCAATCCACGGTCACCTGGTGCGCGAAATCATCCCCTATGGTCTAGCGCCTAACTCAGCCGAACTCGACAATCAGACAGCGATGAGAGAGAGAGAGAAAGACCAAATCAAGACCGAGACAGCGAGAGAGCCGCACTCTCATGTCGTAAACCACTGCTGCCCGGTTACACTCCCCGTCGCCAGACTTGAGATTGGGGCTCGGAAGCTGAAAAAGACTAAATAAAGTTACACCAAAGGGATTCAAAGTTTATAAGCAAATTTATTGTAATGTACAGTGGCAGGACAGTAACCCAAGACTATTCCTCATAGGCTTCGGCTGGGCCGACCTCCACAACCTCGTCGATGACAAGAAGATCCGGATCGTCAGATGAATTTCGGGACTCCTCCTCGCACTTTATTTTGTCGTCCGCCAACGGGTCCTTTTCCGACCCTGGTTTCTCCGAAACCACTTCTTCGACGGGGACCACAACAACAAGCTCAGGGCAGTCTCTGGTTGCACTGCTCGCTCCGGAACGACCGGTACATAAAGTGCAACCTCCGCAGCTTCCACTGGTGAAAGTTCTTCGGTTATCATGCGGTCCCACCGGGTCACTTTGATGGCTTGGGTAACCTCTGGTGAAGATACGGGGCGTGCAGGTGGAGTGTATCCTGCCTGGGTAAAACGAGCCACTGAAGGACGTCCTGTTCGCTCCACTTCTTCAGACAGGGTACATCGCTTACCCCAGCGTTCGGAAGGCCCTGGTCGTGTAGAACAGGCGACCACTGTACGGCGCGATGCCGATTGCGATGCCGCCGCTGGAACGGGTGCTGGTAAAGGCACTACTGGGAGCTCCCGTCGAGGCGCAAGTGGACGGCGTGGTACTGAAATTTGAAGCCCCAGACGAGCAGCTTCAGCTAGGAAGGCATTCTTCCTCTCCCGACGCATCCATGTTTGGCAATGAATTATGTCCCGGAACCTCCCGGGCTCACGAGCCATTCGCTCCTGAACTCGGCGATTGCGTTCTGCTCTTTGAAACAAAATTACACCACTTTCGTCAACCTAGGACTGCGCCTGGGCAATTTCAAATCAGGTACTTAGTGATTGCCCAAATTTTTCCCAGTCTCTGATTTTAATTCCACAACTAGAGGGCTGATGATTTTATTTACAGTGTTCGGTCCTAAAAATTTTTGAGCCAAACTAGACGAGTATTTGTCAGCTTTCTTACTCAATTTCCGATTTGGGTAATATACCGGATCACCCACTTGTAATTTAGGTGGCTCTTTAAGTCCTTTATCATAATACACAGCTTATTTTTCACTTTCTACCCTCATAATATCTTCAACTTTATGTCGTAATTGATCAAGACGATTAACCCGATCATGCCATGAATTATCATCTGAATCTAGGTCGTCTATTTCGAGTCCAGTTATTTTACCCGTGAGCCGTGGTTCTTTGCCATGAACCAAGTAATATGGTGACATATGTAACGAGGCATGATAACTACTATTATAAGCGAGTTGAAATTCGCCCAAGTGTTCATCCCACGATGTCTGGTCTTTTGAAATAAATGCACGTATCATTGGCTTAAGAGTACGGTTGATTCGTTCAACCGGATTACTCTGGGGATGCGCGATCGCGGTAGGTACTGATTTTACTCCCGTTTCTTTCAAATAATCTTTAATTTCATGATTAATAAATTCTTTACCATTATCTGTGATTAGAAACAGAGGATATCCCCAACGTGAAAAAACCCGACGCAAACTTTTCTTGACATTTAATCCAGTCTGCTTACGAAGTCTAAAGAGCTCAATGAAGCGCGTGTATAGGTCTTGTACAATTAACACGTACTGATAACCGGCTTTTGATCGCGGAAATGGGCCAGTCACGTCAGCAGCGACTACGGCCCAGGGCTCAATAGGTTGTCGCGTACGCATCGGCGCTTGAGACGAGGTCTGTTTATATTTGACCTTTTTACAAGTCTCACAATTTTCAACATACTCGCCGACATCGCGATACATACCAGGCCAATAATAACGAGTACGTATCCGATGATACATCTTATCGCGACCCAAATGTCCCGCGTCCGGTACATCGTGGTTATCTTTTAAGATCTCGGGAATCTCACTCTCCGATAAAACCAATTTCCACGCATCTTGATCATCTATATATTCTTTCAAATCATCGAGCTTAAAATACTTTAATTTATCCTCGGTATTTATTCGCCAATCAACAAAATTTTCCGGGTATTTTCTAACATTTGCTTTCTTGATATCATACCACCAGCGAACTTGAATATGCACAAAATCTACGCCTTTAATTTTAATTTCATCGAGGACTTCGGACCACTCCACCGGCTCCTGGTCCTCGTATAAGCGCGACAAGGCATCCGGGCCTTCATTCTCGGTTCCACGACGATGTTCAATCGTTATTCGATGGGGTAAAAGTTCCATTGCCCAACGGGCAAGTCTACCGTTCGGATTCTTTAACGTGTAAAGCCATTTTAACGAAGCATGATCCGTGACTACAACAAACGGAAACCCTTCCAAATAACACCTTAGTTTCCTCACGGCTTATACAACCGCCAAACACTCTTTCTCGGTTGTAGTATAACGCGTTTCAGCACCCCGCAATGGCCTACTTAGACATATAATAAGGAACTCTTTCCCAGTATTTGGTTCCTTTTGAACCAAGAATGCGCCTAGCCCCGTATCGCTTGCGTCTGTATATAAATAATAAGGAAGATCTGGCTGAGGTACAGCCAAAGGCTTAGCATTCACAAGAGCTTGTTTAAGATCCTGGAAAGCCCTTTCTTCCTCATCACCCCACTTCCACTCAGTATTTACGCTACATAACTTATTTAAAGGTCCTTGGACTTTCGCGACGTTTTGTAAGTGCCTATGATACCAGTTCACAAGCCCGCAGAAGCTGCGCACTTGCTTACGGGACGTTGGATGAGGAAAATTCGCGATAGGTGCAATTTTCTCAGGGTCAGGTCGTAGACCCTCTCTATCTACAATAAAACCAAAAAATTTTACTTCAGATCTCGCAAATTTACATTTACTTGGATTTATTAATAATCCAGCCCCGCGAAATATTTCAAAAACAAGAGTCAAAATAGCCTTGTGTACATCATAGGTCTCACTTATAATTACCCAGTCATCCAAGTACGCAAAAACTTTATCGATCCAAGACCTCGGTAGGTTTCTTTCATGGATTCGATCCACAAATCTCCCGCGAAGCTTATCCATCGCTTTTTGAAACGTTGATGGCGCTCCCGCGAGCCCATAGGGCATACGTACCCATTCAAATTGCCCTCTGCCTTCCACGGAGAAAGCAGTATAAGGAATGGATTCCGGTGCCATTAAAATCTGATGGAATGCTTCCTCAAGATCCATCGTAGTTATGTATTTCGCGTTATGTAGAGCACTTAAAATACGTAGCATATTCGGAAGAGGATGCGCAGGTAAAATAGTATATTTGTTGATTGGTCGATAGTCGACGCAGAAACGCCAATCACCCGAGGCTTTGGTCACCATTACCGGAGAACACGACCAGAAACTGTTGCTAGGCCTAATATAACCTTTCTCGAGCAGTTCGTCTATTTGTTTATTTAATTCCGCCGTTATAACAGGACTACGCCGGTACTGACGAATTTGAATAGGTTTCATTCCCGGTTGTAAAACAATCGTATGCTGCACGAGGTCAGTTAGACCTTGGTTCGGTAACTCCGCGAATTTAAACATTTCCGATTCCAAGAATGCATCAAAATCTTTCTGTTGATTAGAAGTCAACGTTTGACAACTACTTTGTTTCTCGCGACAATTTATTAATTCAAAAGGATTACTTTCGTTAGTGTTTTTGAATTACTAAGTTCTTGTAGCGCAATCTATTAATAGCCCGAACTGAAGAGCAAAGTCCATACCCAGGACTACTGAATAGCTCAAGTCCTCGAGGACACTCAAATACTGTTCTCCCGCTATTGTACCGATTTGAACTATGAACGGAGCCCCTCCAATAGTTTGGCATTGGGTATGATTTGCAAGAAGAACTCCCCGACGGTTAGTATCATCCTGTTGTAATTCACCAGAGCTAAGCTCACGTATTTGGTCATACACTCGCCGATTGATATAGGACCTCCCACTTCCCGTATCAATAATACCTTTAACTTGCACTCCAAATATCCAAATAGATACCGGTATTCGTGCTGTAACAATAGGTGGTACAGGACCAGTACCCGTATAAAATTTGGACCGAGATGCAATACGATTGGCGATACGTGAGGGCAATGCCTTATCTCTTAGTATCTCAGGAAGATACGACGCGCGCGAAGGCGAAGAACACGGTGGTGGAGAGCTATGGTTAAGAGCTGGACCTTTAGATTCTAATCCTGGGTCCAATTCTTCCTCCCACTCTTCTTCAGTCTTCTCGTCACTCTCAAGTGGCTCCAAACCACATAAATAGGGCATACTGGGGACGTCTACGGAACTTGGTTCTTCAGATTCGTCTGAACCAATCGACACAATAAAGTCGCTGGCCTCTAAAGTCTCTACGATTTTTTGATGCATTTCATTGAATTTATTTTCACCCGGAGAAAGAAAACGATCAAGATTTGCGCAAACTTTTTCAAATAAATAATCAAAATTAGGTAAATTAACCACGGGCCATGCTTCTTTCCTCAATCCTTCCCATTGATTGATTTCGTCGGGTTTTAAAACAAGTAAATTAATTTCGTCACTGCTTAAAATAGAGTGGTTATTATTCACAATTGAAAAATTATCATTTAAAACAGAATAGTCCTTATTATTTAAAACAAATAAATTATTAAAATTAGGTAAGTTATTATTTAAAACCGACAAGTTATTAAAAATATATAAACCGTTCGTATTATCGTATAACTCGCAAAACTGCGTGAATGGATTTTCTTCGACATCCACATTTACTAAATCACTACCACTACTAATTTCGTCGTTAGCATCATACCAAATTTCATCTTCTAATTTATTTTTTTTGTAACTGGGCTGCATAGGTCAAATAAATCGACCTCAGTTTCAAATTTAATATCATTATTATTTGTAACGGAGCTAGTCAAGTTTAACACTTGATCTTATAATATAACATCACCTATTTGTTCGCCACTGGTTAAAACAACCGGACCGACAGTTCTTCCTAAGACACCGTCTGGTCTTTTTATTAAATCGTAATCTATAAAATTTCCACAAATAAATTCATCAATTGGACCGACAGTACTCTCTAAGACGCCGCCTGGTTCCGAATTTTTATTTATTACAATTTTTTCTACCGGACCGACAGTACTCTCTAGGACGCCGCCTGGTTCCGAAATTTTATTTGTTAAATTAATTACTTCGATTCTTTTACATTTAGTTGGTTTGTTCAACCAGGCTTCACGTGACTTAATGCGACTAGGGCTCCGATTTCCCCATATTATTTGTTTAATTGATCTTCTACGTTTCGCACCCTTTTTCCTCGGGGAATAGGAGGGCGAAGCTAGTTTTTTGGACGATCAGTGCGACTAACATCGCCAGCACTGGTCGGTTGGACTTCGACACAACTTGAGTGGTAATTTACGTTATTTATATTATCATAATTATCATTAACGTGATTATAACGAACAAGACGATTTAAACGGTTACCACGGTAATTTCGGCTATCATTTCTTTTGAAATTATATTCGGGTTTCCTCTATTAAAATTATGTAGGTTTGGTTGCCCACGATTTGAGTTATAATTATTGCCATTATTATTAAAATTATTATTATTCGAGTTATTATTTGACTGAACGGGGATGTTTGACGGACGAAAATGGGGGCTTCCCGCAAACCCGGACCCAGATGAACCGGCATTTGCTTTAAAACAATTTTGTCTGACGTGACCTATTCTAAAGCAGAAATTACAGACATCTACTCTGTTATTAGTACACTGTTCAGATAGATGACCATTTTGCCCACAGTTAAAACAAAAGTATTGGTCAAAATTTCGACCAGCAGTAACTTCACTAAACGTACGCGATGTGGCCTTTGAGTTGTCACTATTATCCGCGTTATAAGAATAACGTATCCGATTATTTGGAGATCTATTTGCTGAGGTATTATTCTGAGGAGTCGTAACTGTTACTGTTGATGCACGAACAATCAATTTGCCATCTTCACCCTCTCGAATTTCCTCGATAACGAGTGGTTGTTTATCGTTCATCATCTCAACCAAAATAGGAGTACGCGGGAACGTATGTACTGCTGAGAAACGCGATTTTTCCTTTGTTTTAGCATGCGACTTATCGGGTGGCTCAGACGCGCGTTTATTTTCCTCCAGCAGCACGGCGGCCTCATGTTATACTCATAAAAGGTCATCATAAGTATTTACTGACCTAGAAAACACTAAGGTGGAGAGATTTCTAGGTAAGTGATTTCGAATACACGTAACTTGTTCCGATTCAGGAGGAGGGTTACGCATCTCACCATACTTTTGTTGTATTCTAAATGCAAAGTCAATTGACGATTCACCAGATCCTGGTCTCAACTGACCAATTTCCATTAACAACTGAGTGTTCGTCTTTTGTGAGCCAAAAGCTCTTAAAAATTCCCGTTTGAAATGGTCATAATCTGACCAGTGTCTACTGTACGCGTCATACCACTTAGTAACTTTACCGGTTAAAAGATACCCAAGAACTTTTATATAATCTGACATGAGCCAACCCTCACGAAACGCCATGGCTTTAAATGAAGCCAGAAAGCTATTTGCTGATAAATCGCCCTGCGGATAACGTACAGGCCAGGCCCTCACGATTTCTCTTATATCGCGCCATTTACGTAACAAAACCGCCGCGGCATTAGGTATCAATGAATTATTCGCTCTAGGTTGATCATAAAACTCCTGGTGTCTTTCTCCACCATTATTAATCGGATATCCATCGTAATTCCTATCGAAATTATTATTATTATTGGCAAATGAATTATCCCAAAATATTTCAAAATTATCATTATGATTATTGCCGCAATTATTTATTGTACGACTATTATTTAAATTATTATGTTGAATCCCACCGGGATTATTATTACTATGATAACTATTGCCATTATAATTTAAATTGTTGTTATAAATTCCACTAGGATTAATAATGGGGTGCTTGTTACTATTATTGTACATATTATTGTTTAAATTATTATTAAAATTATTGATACTAAGACCGGCTGTATTGCTGTGAGCATTATCTATTCCACTGGTACTAGGTTGTATATTCACCGGGTGGACTGGTGTTATTACAGCCCTAGTATCATGAGTCAAGTGACCTGTACTACACTCCCCGTCGCCAAAACTGTGAGTTACACGGCTAATAGTTTGTGTATTCAACTGTACAGGCGCTTGTGAATTATTTACCTGTTGAGGACCCATGTTCAGAGTCAAATTCTGAATACTGCTCAAAATTTGAGCTAGAACCGTTTGCATTGCCCCAAGTTCAGCTTGTGCGGAAACTGAACCGGTGCCAGGAAGAAAAGCGAATCCCGCATTAGGCTGAATTTGTTGTGGAAGTACCGGTGGAGGATTTTCAATAAATAGTTTGTCCGCAGACGCTCGTAAATCTCTATTAATATTTGTATTATTTAATTGTACGCCTGAATTAATAATCGGTGAGTCGTTCGTTTGAATCGACCCAGATGCAGTAGTAACAATAATTGGTGTAGTGGTGACGGTATTCGTTCTTGTCGCGGTAGTAATTGGTGTAGTGATGGTCACTGTCGTGACCATTGGCGTGGTGGTCGGTGCCTTTGGTACCATATTCCCTAAGCTACGCCTTACTGGCGGTCTAGCTTGTTGTAGGGTGTCATTAGTCACGACCAGATTCGGTATGGCGGGTAACGGAGTAGTATTCGGCATTGTCGAGCTCGCTGACGAAACCGTAGTGCTAGACGTTATCGTACACGTAGTTAAGGGTGGTGAATGTACTACCCTGTGTTGATGTCTATCGTTCAAGGAGCTAATACCTTCGAAGATTATCTCCTCACTTTCCCGCCTATCCGATTGTTGAACCGAACGCTTAGAGTTTTGACGCGTCACTGGTCGAGTTTTATTCATATTACGATTATTGGGACTTAATTTTAATTTATAATAGCTGCTATGTGACAAGCAGCTTACGAGCCCCAATACTTGGATATAAAAATTTAATTACCGGTAACAAATTCCGAATGACTTAAAATATTTCTCTTGTCAATTATTAAAATTAATATTTATTTATTTGTTACCGGATTAAGAGTTTATTTTAGTTACTAGGTGACAACAACAATAGCTAAGTAATCCCTAACAATGGCAGTCTTTGTAAATTAATTTTTATTTATATAAAATTTACTATAATGGTTTAAATATTAAACCACAATCTATTGAAATTTCTTTGTTTAAAATTATTACAAAAAAAATACTTTACAATGGCTAAAATTTTAAGCCGCAATATTATTTTATTTATTAACTGTTAATATCAGATTCCTTACTATGCGTAAGATTTTAAGCCTCGAATTCTATTTTGAATTTGTTCAGTTAAAACTTATCTGTTAATTTATTGACTCGAATTTACTTCAATAATTTTTCCAACTATTTACTTAGACTTAAGTCTAGTGAGCAAATTATTAAATTAATTTTATATTAAACTATTTTATTTACAATGACTCATTTACTCAATAAATTTTAACTACAACTTATTTTAATAATTTTAACGATGGTTTAATTTGGAACCAAACTTAAAATAAATAAAATATTATCAGTATTTATTTTATTATAAATTTTTAGCTTGTGTTTTTATGACCAATTTTACTTTTATTATTTTATTTTCATTTTTTTTTTTTTTTTTTTTTTTTTACAATTAATAATTTGTTAATGTAAAAATGACTGTCACTGTTGGTCTTATAAATTTCAAAATTTTATTTACTGAATTATTTATTTTACTTAGTTTATTTTGGCCCCTTTTTTTTTTTTTTTTTGAGAATTTACAAGGAAACTAAGAGTAATTTTATTATTATTATTTCTCTAGGCTTAGTATCTTACCTATTGTTTGAATCACGAGTAATACGTGCGACCAGCGCGTCAGCCGATGACCTTGTCTTGGTCTTCACGAGACCACCGGAATTTATCGATTTTATTTTTACTACCACGATTTAAATTTAAAATTTTATATGGTTAATTTTTTTCCCTCAATATTTTATTTTTTATAAATTATAAGTATTTTACGCGCTATTTAGCCAATTTTTATTTAAAATTATAATTATTTTATATAAATTATCTTTAGATAATTTTGGGCAACCAATATAATAAATTCGATGTAGCACAGTAACAATTCAATATCACAATTAACAGTACAAGTATTTCTCTCTTCAACAGTAAAATAATTAGTTAAAATTTTTACAAAATTTTTCAAATTTAATTTAAGTTTATCACCAGGTCTAGAATTTTTCAGAACGAGAAACACGAATTGGGCGCCAAATATAACGGTGGGCCCTGACTACTTCGTGTCCAGTAGCCACGAACCACAGTTAATGAAATTTCCCGAATGATTATCCTTTATAAATTTTAATTTTTTTATATTAATATAAACTTTTAATTATTTTGTCGTTGGTTCGGAAGATCGGGAAAATAGATCTCAGGTTGTAGGTCGACTCGTTCTGACCAGACACGCGGCTGAAGAAAAAATTATTCTAAAGGACGTTGGTGATGATTAAGTTTAACACGAAATACAATCAATTCACTTTATTTAACCAAGGTTCCCAATTTTTCTACAAAGTTTCCCACTTTCTTTTATAAATTAATTTCCTTTGTGAATGAGTAAGCGTCCAGCGACAGTGACATAAATTTATTAAACGCACATTTATTTATTGGACGCGAGGAACAATATTATTAGTTAATTATGTAATGTCGCGTTGAAGAGAGAGAAATATTATACGAGTAAATATATGTATTAGGGTGCTCCGTTTGAAACGAACATTTTTTTTTTTCGCTCCCCATCGAAAATCTTGTTCTATATGTTAAAATAAAAATTCAGTCCAATTTTGAGCTCTTAATATTAATATTAACCACTGGAACAACGTCGTTGAAGTTTTCCCATGCTAAAAGCACGTAAATTAAGTTTTTTTTCTTTTCAATTGATAAAACTCAGCCCCACTATTATGTATCGTATGGGTGCAAAGTTTTTCTGAAAGAGAATTGTATTCTCTTCAAAAAAGCCAGTATCTGCTTAGCTCTGAGTTCAACTCTAGCTCTCCTGTGAGTCTTTAATGTCAAATTTCGTATCAAATCGATGGTTTTTTGCTGTTAACTCATGAACGGTTGAGTCTAGAGTAAAAACGTAAATGACTTTTTAGTAGAAAATCTAATTTTCTATAAAAAAGGTTCTATGACTTGTATCTCTAAAACTATTATTTTAAAAAATATATGGAGTTAAAGTTATTAAAATTTTTAATTTCAGCAAAATTTCGAGATTAATTATTTTATAATTAAATAATATTTATATTTTTACCGTACGATGGACGGTGTGAATTATCTGTATAAATTACCGCAAGGCGGACATATATCTATACGAATTTATATTGAGAATTGTTGATTTCAAAATACCATGAACCGATCTTTGAGTCATATTAATATTAAGGGGTTTTGTTGGAGATTACTCATAGTTTTTAGAGTGGTCAAAATTAACTTCCTTATGATTTTGAAAAGAAATTTGAAAAATATTTTATTCGTTCAAATTTATTCAGGAAATAATTAAATTTTACAAATGTGTAAAATTAAACTTTATTATTTCCGTCATTGCAATAATTGTAGAAAGATTACTGATTGATGTGCTTATAAAATTGGAAACGGAGTCAAAACTCCAAAATTTTATAAAACATTAACATTTAATTTTTTTTTATTAATTAAAATCGAGATTAATGGCCAATTTGTTAAGATAATATTGAGGGTATGCCACTGGTATAGAAGAGTAGACTTAAATTTACGCGCGTTGACCCGCGAATTGCCGAGACTTATAATGTCCGGAACTCATTTTAAAAATTCGGTCTTTTCGAGATGTCGAGCACTTAATAGCCTTCTATAACCGGGCTGACGAGCAGATAGTTCTCGCAGTGGCGGAAGGTATTGTCTCGCGTTAAGTCTGCCCTTGCGGCCAGTTGAAAATATAAAGCTAAGCTTCTTCATAGTTGGGATGTTTTCAATATTTCAAACGTCTTAATAATCGGTCTCGATTTAATTTTCGCCATTAAGAGTATTTTAAAGTTATAAAACTATAAAAGAATGGCTATGGTAAATATATTCATCGATAACATATTTTGAATTGGAAGTATAACCGATAATTTGAGATTATTGGGAATTAAAAAAAGATTTTATAAGCACAATCAACGATGAACTAATTAGTAATTTCACTTGCATAGACTCTGGGCTATACACGCTGAGATTCTTATTTATATGTTTAAAAAAAAAAATGAATGTGAAACATGATTAAAAAAATATAACAGTTACAGAATTTGTTTATAAGAAATTGTTAAGTTAACAAACAATGAAATTATTTATAAAAAAAAATTTGTTTTTTGTCAACCTATGAAGAAATGCCAATTATGCTTTTTAAAGAGTTAATAAATTCTTAACTGACTATTTAAACAATCGAAATATAACAAAAACCATTATGAACAATAAAAATTTATTTTTTGGAAAAAAATTTTCTCTTTGAGAATCATTATTTTGCAAAGACAACAAAATGGTAAAAAAAATTTTTTTTTAAATATTGAACTTGTAGATTTGTTTATAAACAATATCTTAACAAATGATGTAAAAAATTTTATTCAAACGTTATTTGATGCTGTAGAAACATGACATGTATGAGAAAAATATCGAAAACTGAGGTTTTTAATTTCTTGCCGATAATATGACTAAATCTAAAGAACAAGTGAGATGAAATTATATGATTATCAAAAACGACTATAAAGAGATAGAGTTGGTGTGATTTCAGACACATGTTATATGATTGAGCACATTAAATTTGATTTATCCGGAAAAAATAACAGTTTGTTATTTTTTTAACTTTTTAGCGCTGATATCTTTTGAACTAATTAACCGATTTTGACGTTTGATGGAGCAATCGGCGCATTTTCTTAAATTCTAGAGCTGATCAAAATTTGGAGTTGATTGGTTCAGCCGTTTCAAAGATATTTGGAACAACCCGTTTTTCACCATTTCTTTCTCCAATGATATCACTGGAACGCAATAACCCATTAAGATGGTTAAGGTGGCAATCAACGCGTTTTATTAAGTTCTAGAGCTGATTAGATTTTTAAATTGATCGGATTAGTCACTTCAAAGATAATCGAAAAAAACCGTTTGTTACCATTTCTTTCTCTAACGATATCTCTCGAACAAATAAACCAATTGAGATGTTTGAGGTGGAATTCGACGCAGCTTTCAAAGTTCTAGAGCTGATTAGATTTTGGAATCGTTCGTTTAAGTCATTTCTGAGAAATCAATGAAAAACTAAAAAAAAAATCGGTCTGTCAGTTGTCCCTGCGGGCAAGCCCCAAAACTTCCCGCTGTTTTCGAGCTCCTTGAGCTCAAAAACATTGTTGAGAATACAGTTCCGAGCTCGAAAATACTGTTGAGTGACTTTGTTTTTGAAAAATAACGTTTTTTACCATTTTTTCTCCAACGATATCTCTCGAACGAATTCACCGATTGCAACAGTTGAGGGGACAATCGACGCTTTTTATTGAGTTCTAGAGCTGATCAAATTTTAAAATTGATTTATGGAGTCGCTTTCGAGAAATTTCAAAAGAACTAAAAAAAAAATTTATTTTCAATTCTTTTGTTCACGGTTTTTCTTGAACGAATGAACTGTTTTTGATGGCTGAGGTGGTATTCGACGCGGATTATAAAGTTTAAGAGCTGATTAGATTTTGGAATCAATCCATCGAGCAAATTAAAAGTTATTAAAAAAAAAACATTTTGGAAAAAATTTTATTTTTTAAATATCTCCGAACGTACCCTACCGACTAAGCTCAAATTTCAAGTGCTTATAGTAAATATCAAGCCGCGTCGAATGACACTCCGACGATCAAAATCGGTTCATCCGTTCAAACGTTACGGCATATTTACGTACGTACGTACATACATACATACATACACTCGGACTTCATCTTGAATATAGTCAGAATAGCTTTCTAGAACCTCTAAACGTTTAAATCTGTTGGAATTTCGATTTTCGCAAATCGGGGTGAAAACAATAACTTCGAGTGAAATAACGAAACCATGAAATTTGAGAAAAAATTGGCTTTAAGATTTTTTACCAGTGAGGCCGGTTACAAAACGTAAATTAGCTACAAGAACTTTTATAGAGGAAGGATTTCTCTGTTATTTCCGCCAAATAGCTACTTAATAATATCTTGCAATGCCGCGGAGCTATAGATAATTGAAAAAAAAAAATCAAAATTTACATGTTAATCAAATGGTAAAATTTCAAATTCATTTTGCGAGTACTTAAAATTAAATTTGAGAGCTCATCTTTAGTGGGAACTTTTTTTTACATGTTTAGAACATTATTCCGTTGATGGACCAGAAAAAAAAAGTCGCGTCAAACGAATTCCCTTAATGCTCATATTAGCCAAATAATAATAATAATTACCTAAATTCAATTAAATTATCCACTGCACGGAAAAAAATAATAGTAGTGGCTACTCTCTGGTATAGTACTGAGTACGTTCTGTAAAAAAAAATTTTTAAACAGTACTGTCTGCTATCTAGACTGTATCCACTACTATCTAGACTATATTAACTACTTTCCAGGATTGTACTCAGTACTATCCAGAGAGTAGTGGATATAGTCTAGATAGCATACAGTACTGTCTAAATTTTTTTTCTTACAGAAAGTTCTCAGTACTATCCCAGAGAGTAGCCACCACTATTTTTTTTTTCCGTGTGGGAAACTCAAATTACACATCACAATTTTTTATTCAATATAAATTGTACATAAATAAAAATATTAATCTTTTCTTTTACTATATATTATTCACTCTGGGGAGAGATAGATACGGGAACTCCAAATATGCTTGGCAACACCTGGGCTGCATATCATTAAATTACGAAATAAATTTTACCGAGAGAAATAAAATATTAAGTATTATTGTAAGACAAGGAGCCAAATACGCTATCTTTTTCTAATCTACTGTCGCGGCTGATACGTTGAATTCGTATCCTTACAAGTCGTTAAAATAATTTTTTTTTTCTGAAATTTTAAAAATATTTTGTCACGTAGCGATTTAAACGTGAATCGCTGCGCGCGCTTTCCCGTCTTGCCGTGAATTTAACAACACCTCCTAGCTAAAATAAAGCGCATTTATTTATCATATTTTATTATTATTTAAATATTTATATTTTTTCGATGAATTATTTAATTATGAATTTATTGATATTATTGTTTATTATATTTATATTTATGTTTTGATAATCATTTGGAATCTATGTACTTAATTGATATTTTCATTTCAGTTACTAGCACACGTGCGGGTATAGTATACATAAAAATATCGACAGAAGGGAGAGAAAGTCGATATAGCGGGGATAAAAATCAATATTTTTCTTCAGCCACGTAGTGCACTGAAATAATTATTATTTCATTGTTTAAAGGGTTTATAATTATTATGATTATGTTTATATATGGGAAATATTATTTAATTTATTATTACGATATAACTCAGGTCGTGTGACAAATCTAAATATTTTATTTTAATTGATAATTCCGGGTCCGAGGTCATTAGAGAGGATAACACGTGAGTGATACCCATCCCTCGGAAAACGGACGCGTGAAAATAGTCAGAGGACTGGAATTTTGTAAAGGTAGGACGCGTTGTTGTCTGTGATTAGTAAATAAAATTGTTCTGGCCCAATTGCCGTAGTAAAATAATTAAATAGTTAAAGTTTATTTAATTTAGACAATTAGTATTTTATTATATCAAATCAAAAGTATAGTTTGTATAATGTTTATTATCGAAATCTCCAGAAGTAAATTGTTGTCAAAGCTGGTAAGTCATTTGCATTATCATTTGTTGCATCGGCTATCGCTGGACCCTCAGTAGAGTTGATCGCGGTATTTGATTAATAAATATTTAAAACTGAGTTAGTATTAGAATAATGTTGAAGATATTCGGCGTGTCCCAGAATTTGGTGCACATCCACGTAGTCGCGTTGAATAAATTCCTTAGAGGATTAGACAAGGATAGCATGTGTAGCTCCTTGTCTTACACTAGTATTTAACGTATTATTTTAAAATTATATTAGAGTATTTGAAATATTTTTTCTCTGGGTAAAATTTATGTTGTAATTTAATGGTATGCAACTCAGTGTTGCTAAACGTATTTTGAGTTCCCGTGTCTATCTCTCCCCAGAGTAAATATAACATAAAGAAAAGATTATTATTTTATTTGTAAAAATTTTATATTGAGTTTAAAGAGTAAAAGTCTGGAATTTGTATCTGAATTCTCCAGTGAATAATATAATTTTAGTTGATTTTTATTATTATTATTTAGTTAAGTTGAGCATATTATCATTTAATAAAAATTTATTACAGAGAATTAATAATAGTAAACAATATGTGATATTGTAAAAATCCGTTAAGTATATTAATATATTTGAATTCAGTAACTAAGTAAAAGGAATTCAGTGGTAGCCGATATTTGTTTTATTTTTCCTGGATATATTATAGTATTATTATTCCTTATTATTTTTATTCATTATATTTATTTGTTTGTCTTTCCGCTTGGTGCATACATTCCCTCTCAAAATTTTGTTCCGTGATCTCTTCCCTGAATTGTTATTATTTTTGTCCGTTTTGTAAAAATGGGCTGGCGCCCTCGTGCACTAACCCAGCCTGAGGAGCTGGTCCAGGCACACAATTATTTTGTTTATAATTATTTATTATTTTTTGTTATATTTATTAATATTATTTAGAATTTTTAGTCAAAATCTATTTCCCAGGGATCACACCTGTGCATGGACCTAGAATTTTCGGGCGAGTCCGAGTCTTTTCGGATGGGAAACAAGTTACCACCACTTTTCATATGTGAAGACCATATAAAAAAACCATGGACTTTAGCTCATCAGTTCTTTTGGGTATCAAACTGTCACGTAGCGATTCAAACGTGAATCGCTGCGAGCGCTTTCCTATCCCACCGTGAGTTTAACAACACCTCCTAGCTACTATAAAGCGCATTTATTTGCAATAATTTATTATTATTTAAATATTTCTATTATTTGATTAATCATTTAATTATAAATTTACTGATATTATTGTTTATTATGTTTATATTTATGTATTGATAATTGTATTGAATATTATGTACTTGATCAATATTTTCATTTTAGTCAGTAGCACACGTGTGTGTAGAACATACATGAAAATATTCACCGAAGGGAGAGTAAGTCGATATAGTGGGGA
>OZ024708.1:12483991-12516776 GCA_964016945.1 Microplitis deprimator | reverse complement strand
ATAGTCAGAGAGGACCGGGGTTTTGTAAAGATAGGACGTGTTGTTGTCCGTGATTTTTTTTTAAGTAAAATTGTTTTGGCCCAGTTGCCATAATTAAATAGTAAAGAGAGTAAATTCTGTTAATTAACATTTTGTTATATGAATTAAAAGTATAGTTTATGTATTATTTAGTATTGACAAATCTCAAGAAGTTAATTATTGTCAACGCCGGTAAGTCACTTGTATTTTCATTTGTTGCATCGGCTATCGCTGGACCCTCAGTAGAGTTGATCGCGGTATTTGATTGATAAATAATTAAAACTGAGTTATTATTGTAATAATAAGTTGAATATATTCGGCGTGTCCCAGAGTTCGGTGCACATGCACGTAGACGCGTCGAATAAATTCCGTAGAGGATTAGACAAGGATAGCATGTGTGGCTCCTCATCTTAATCTAGAATTTTACGTTTTATTTTAAAATTATATTTGAGTATTTAAAACATTATTGCTCTGGGTGAAATTTATTTTGCAATTTGAGTTCCCGTGTCTATCTCTCCCCAGAGAAAATAATATAATATAAAGAAAAAAATAATTATTTTATTTGTATAAATTTTATATTGAGCTTAAAGAGTAAAAATTTCTAATTTGTAATTTGAATTCCCCAGTGGATAACTTAATAAAATAATTTAATTAATTATTATTATTATTTGGTTATAATGAGCATATGTTAATTTGATGAAATTTATTATATAGAATTGATAACAGTAAATTATACTTGGTATTGTAATAATTTGTTGCGTTCATAAATATATTTGAATTGAATAATTAGTTAAAGAAATCCAGTGATAGCCAGTATTTGTTTATTCATTTCCTGGATATATTTTAGTAATATTATTCCTTATTATTTTATTCATTATATTTATTTGGTTGTCATTCCGCTTGGTGCATACATTCTCACTCAAGATTTTGTCCCGTAATCTCTCCCCTGATTTGTTATTATTTTTGTTCATTTTGTAAAAACGGACTGGCACCCTCGTGCACTAACCCAGCCTGAGGAGCTGGTTCAGGCACAACTGTACTTTGTTTATAATTATTCATTATTTTGAATTATATTTATTACTATTATTTATAATTTTTAATACACTTGGGTGACCACATACGACTCCGGGTTTTATTTCGCGTCTCCGTCGCGTAATTAAAAAGTCGGTTTACGTTATAAAACTCTGAACCATACTGAACTCCGGACACTTGACGGTGTTCGTGACTAGAGGATTGATATCCCGTGTCACATGCGAATATGTGAAATCGCAAATACAATGCTCAGGTAATACGAATATTTAATAATGTTTATAATATTAGAAAATAAGAGTCGAAGAAGAGCGAGATAGATACATCTAGACCAGGGCCATTCTTTCACTTTCTTATTTTTTTTATTACCCATAAAGTAATTACTACCTGTCTTTCCAAAATTTTTCAGCTTTTTTATAGCTTTAGCCTTGGTACATCTCTAAGATGAAAGGATTAAGCTCGCGTGCCGCCTAGAAAAGTGAAGGGCCTTCCATTAGACAAGTAACCTTGGCTGATGAGACCCACCTTCCACTTTTAGTCCAATTTCTCCAAAACTCGAACTTGTAAACAAACCTTGAAAGAGACATTTATTACCTATAAATTCATTCCCACTAACTGGACTAATCCCTTCACTATTTGTTTAAACAAAACCCTACCTAGACTCAATTCGGGGAAAACCCTGAATTATAACCAATAAGGTTTGGCCAAACCCTACCACTTTTAATTATTTTGTTTAAACAATACCCTTCTGGCCCAAATTTCGTATATACAAGCCCCCTGGTCTAGATCATCCTCAGTCTAGTTCAAAGTCTAAGCTCTTATGCTTACTCCGGCTCAAGCCGTAAAATAAAACCTTGAATCCCTACAAGCAATAGATAGGAGCTCGTATCCACTTGGCGACTCTATTAGCTTTGTTTTAGGAATTGCGAATTAGAGTGGAGTAACTATAAGGTATCTAAATTATAAAGACTATATAAAATTTGTGCATCTTCGACTGATACTACCGAAGATTAGAGGTAAGAAATTCGCAGAATTACTTAAACAATTCTTGTAAGAATCTTTGTATTATTTACATTAATTACATTTATAATTTTGTAACTTTCCCTGTATTTATTTCGAGCCTTCATTACCAACTTAGAAAATATTGACCCTCCAGTATTGCCATAAGACCTCACATATATACACAAACCCCCTTTTAACTGTCACTTTCTCTCTCTTCGATCGTGACACCCGATTGAGCATTTGGTCACGTGAGCCCAGGTCATTGGATCTGTCCTTGATCGTCGTAAGCATATAATCGGCATATTATTTTCTACTAGCTTCAGAAGCATAATCAACGCGATATAAGTTGTTACGTTGGGGGGACGTACAAACTACATTTATGATGTGCGATATGCAGCTTTCGTAAGTCAATGCCCCGCTAGCTCAAAAATAAGACTCATCTGTAAATTATTTACCCGAACTGGCCTTACAATATAAACTAATACTAGTACTTAGCCTAAATTGGTGTTCGGTGATGCGTTGTAGATTTCCGTAAACTGGCTGGTTCGATTAGTTCTCCAGGATACCCCTTCTAAAACCGTGATATACATACTCAGGTGTAGCTTCTCTTATACTTAATTATAGAAGGTGGACAGAAAACTTATGCGAATTCAGTCAACACTGGTTTATAGTTGAAAGAATAAACGTTTATTTAACTAATGTTATTCTATTGCCACGTTACACACACACACACTGGTTACAACTATCTGATATTAATAAACTAACTGTTATCAACATCGTAAATGTTACTGTAACTAACTGTACAGAACCTTTATCAATCGACTAGACAACAGTCTGATATTACCCGATACTAGTGCAATACTAAATGATCGCTGTAATTCATTAACTAATTTTAATTAATTACACTGATTACAGGACCGAATAAACTAATTGCAATTTACTATAATGTCTGTTTTATTCTGACTCTATCTGGTATGAGACTATATATTGTGAGACTAGATGCTCTTAAAGACAATTGATGCTAGTTTTCTATATTAAAACAAACTAGTCTGGAGCAACACGTAAACCGGAAAGGTACGCCGGAAAAAGTGAAAGAAGTGCGCTAACGCGCCCATTTATAGCCTTTCGCGCCATATTTTGTCACATGAATTACTAGCCAAGTTACCCCGGAGGCGCACGATTCAACATCGTGTAAGCAGCGACAATCCTCACAGCCCATGTACGTGGTTGCGGGCACTTGGGACTCGGGCTCTGACGTCAGTGTGACGTCAATCACACTCACATAGATCAGCTACCCCCACGAGCTACAAGCAGTGGGACTAGAGGACAGCGAGGAGAGATGCAGTTCCGGCGCGACCCCCGATACCTTAGTCACGTAGTGATCCATTTTGTACACCCCTCACTCATTTCATAATTATATTATTGTTATCATTTCATTATATATCTCCACTGCCGCTTTGCACGGTATATTGTTGTAGAATATTAATCATAAATAAAATATCTTGTTAAGTGAGCTAATATATAAATCGCTTTTACAATCGTAACATAGTGTATAGCATCCGATCACGTGAGCCCAGATCATACGATTGGTCCTTGATCGTTGTAAGTCGTGAACTAATATCAACCGTTTAGCACCAGTATTTCAGACCAACGCCGGCAGTCGAAAAAGGTGTGCTTGGCGGAGTTAACAACGTCCGGACAGTACACACAGTCGGGAGTGTTTCAAATCCCTACACGATGCAGGTAGGCTTTACACTGTCCATGACCGATGAGGAACTGCGTCAGATAGTAATCTACCTCCCCACAGTCGCTCAGTATCCAATCATGGACTCGTTTAATGAGCCTAAAAGTCCAACGTCCAGTTTCCCCGGATTCCCAGCGCTCTTGTCAGAGTGCAAAGGTCTCCTCGCGTTCTCGAGTTCTTACATCCTCCAAAGGCTCTTCGCCAGCCCGTCGTGCATCCCAGACAAGCCTCCTCTCGAACCCAAGTAGGTCGATTGGAATCTTCCCTGCAATGACCAACACGGCTGCTTCCGAAACCATTCGATAGGCGCAGGCTATTCTCAGCGCACCCCCTCGTTAAACCGATGCTAGTCGCTTCCGATTTTTCTCGACTTTAAGTGCCTTCCCCCAGACCTCTACTCCATGACCAATCTTTTCGAAAAGTTTGTCCTCGGCAAAAATGTTTATGACACTTATATTGCTAAAGTCCACTGTTCATGAGATACATGCGTTTTAACATTTTACAGTAAAAAAAATTAGTACTATAGTAAGCTTTCAATTTTTTTTACTATAAAATGTTAAAATGCATGTATCTCATGAACAGTGGACTTTAGCAATATAAGTGTCATAAACGATTTTTGTCGAAAACAAAATTTTCTAAAAGATTGGTCCTATGCATATTTTTGGTAAGATGAGCCGTTTTTTCACTAGTCACAAAAATAGATAATAGAAGTGAAAAATTGATTTTCAGAGCTGATAAATCGACATGAATCGAGTTAGACCAAAACCGTTTCATGAACTTTTAAAAATTAACAATTACTCTACGAATAAAAACTAGTTTCAAAACGATAGCTCAAAACCGGGCTAAGTCATAGTAATTTAAAAGAAAAGTTATTCGATTTACATGCTTTGAAAATGGGAAAACTTTGATGCACGAGAGGATGTACTTCAAATTAAAATTAAGAGCTGAAATTTTCAGGAAATTATTCTCTCAACATAAATAACAAAATTGTCTTGTGTCCGCTGAAAAAAAATGTTTGTTTCAAATGGAGCACCCTAATATATATATATATATATATGTGTAACGTATTGTTTGAGAGCCTACTATTTTTTTTTTTTACATATAGTTTTTACCCTCCTAAAGTCGAAGGAAAAAAAATTTTTTTTTTTTTGCAAAACTAACCGATATATATCCAAAAAAGTGTTTGAGGAAATTCCTCAAAATAAAAAATTTAATATAATTTGAGGATGTTCCTCAAAGTATATAACGTATAATATGGAAACGGTCGTCAAAATATATTCGTGAGCGTAAACGCAGATTAGTATCGTTTTCGTATATTCCTCAATATATTCATCATATAATTTGAGCATTGTTTTCAAACTTAATACAAGAATATATTTAAGTTAGAATATGACAAAATTCTGTAACGATCGTCGACAAATATGAATTTAATACTGTAATTTCTACAAAATAATCAATTATTTTGAGGAAATTCTTCAAATTATGAATATGTATTATTCGACGAAATTCCTCAAAGTAACGAAAAGTATAGAAAATAAGAACGGTCGTCAAACTATCCTTGCAAAAATTAGTTCAAGAGAGTTTTATTTGCGGAGGTTCCCCAACATATGTGTCGTACAATTCAAGCATGGTATTCAAATTTTATACAGTAATATAATGTGGTAAAATACAAAGTAGCGCGAGTGGCAAAAAAATATTAATATTTTGGCCCAACTGATTTGTTTTGAAAAAAAAAATGGTAATCTTGAAATAAATTTTTGATTGTAGCTCAAATTTATTAGTATTGAAGAAAAAATATGTAAATTACGTCGAAGTCGAGAATGTAGACTATGAAAATAAAAGTTTTTGGCTCTTCCGTCGTTCCCCGAGTATCTTGCAGCTCTTTTGAACATGGTAATTGTATCGAGCTCATGAAAATACGAGGTTATAATACATTTTTATTTTTTAGCAAATTTTTTAGATGGTTTGCGTGTCCCTATCTATCTTTCATAACAAAAAAATATTTTGAGAGATTTCTCCAAATTATAAATATGTATTATTCGACGAAATTTCTCAAAGTAACAAAAAGTATAGAAAATGAGAACGGTCGTTGAACTATCCTTGCAAAAATTAGTTCAAAAGAATTCTATTTGCGCAGGTTCCCCAATATATATAACGTATAATTCAAGCATGGTGTTGAAATTTTATAAAGGAATATAATGTGACAAAATACAAAGTATGGCGAGTGGCAAGAAAATATTAATATTTTGGCCCAACTGATTTTCCTCGAAATTATCATTTAAAAATTTGTTTTTTTGCAAACAAATTATTTTATTGTTCAAAACGTTTAAAGCCCTTTATTTGTCCCCGATACCCTATTCTTTTCATGGATTACTTATAAGCTCTACATCGAAAAAAAATTAAACAGAAGTAATTGTTGTTTTGAAAAAAAAAAAATGGTAATCTTGAAATAAATTTTTTAATGTAGCTCAAATTTATTAGCATTGAAGAAAAAATATGTAAATTACGTTGAAGTCAAGAATGTAGACTATGAAAATGAAAATTTTTGACTGGTCCGTCGTTCCCTGAGTATCTTGTAGCTTTTTTAAACATGGTAATTGTATCGAACTCATGAAAATATGAGGTTATAATACATTTTTATTTTTTAGCAAATTTTTTAGATGGTTAGCATATCCCGATCTCCTTTACATACTAAAAAAATATTTTGAGGAAATTCTTCAAATTATAAATATGTATTATTCGACGAAATTCCTCAGAGTAACGAAAGGTATAGAAAATGAGAACGGTCGTCAAACTATCCTTGCAAAAATTAGTTCAAGAGAGTTTTATTTGCGGAAGTTCCCCAACATATGTACCGTACAATTCAAGCATGGTATTCAAATTTTATACAGTAATATAATGCGGTAAAATACAAAGTAGGGCGAGTGACAAAAAAATATTAATATTTTGACACAAGTGATTTTACTCGAAATTATTATTTAAAAATTTGTTTTTTTACAAACAAATTATTTTATTGTTTAAAACTTTTAAAGTATTATATTTGTCCCCGATACCCTATTCTTTTTATGGATTGCTTATGAGCTCTAAATTGAAAAAAAAATTGAATAGGAAAAATTATAGAGAAATTAAAGAGAAAATATGTAAATTACGTCGAAGTCGAGAATGTCGACTATGAAAATAAAAATTTTTGACTGGTCCGTCGTCCCCTGAGTATCTTTAAGCTTTCTTAAGCATTTTGATTGTATCAAGCTTATAAAAATATGAGGTTTTTTTTTTTTTTTTGGCAAATTTTGACCTGGTTTGGCGTGTTTCGATCTTCTTCACATATCTAAACCATATTTTGAGGAAATTCTTCAAATTATATACATTCTTAATTTAACGTCATTCCTCAAAGTAAAAAAACATATAGAAAATGGGAATGGTCGTCAAATTATCTTTGCAAAAATTAGTTCAATTGATTTTTATTTGCGTAGGTCCCCCAATATATGTACCGTACAATTCAAGCATGGTATTTAAATATTGTACAGAAATATGATGCAAAATACAAAATTGGGTCAGTTCGATATCACCATTACCTAGTACTTTAATTTTATTTATTAAAAAAAAAACAATAATTTTATTGCATTAATAAAAAACCAGGGTATGGCAAAATACTTATAAGTAGGGACAAAGATATGCAGACGTTTGTTGAACAAATTATTTCAAGGGAGAACCGGGATACAACGACCTACCTACGCCAGTAAATTTTTTTTGTGGGTTTTCAGCATTGGTGCAACTTGTTTTGATCTATCACGAATTAAATCCATCAAAATATTTTTACAATGTAAAAAAACAATTTGTAATTTTTTTTTTTTTCACGCAACTGACTCAATTTTTTTTGTATTTAATTCATGAACCGTTGATAGATTATCGACGTGTATGACAGAAAAGTATTAATATTCCGGTGCAAATGATTTTACTTAAAATTATCAGCTTTTTATTTTTTGTTTTCTTTACATAAAAATTATTTTATAGTTCAAAACTTTTAAAGTATTGCATTTTTCTCCGACACCCTATTTTTTTTATAAATTGCTTCTAAGCTCTAAAATGAAAAAAAATTGTTTATTAAACAAAAATCATTATTTTAAGAGAAATTTCTTATAATCGCTAAAATTCATTGTCATCAAAGAAAAAATATGTAAATTACATCTAAGTCATGAATGTAGACTATAAAAATAAAAAACTCTAGGTAGTCCGTCGTGTTCCGTGTGTCTCGCACCGCATTAAAACGTGGTAATTGTATCAAGCTCATAAAAATATGAGGTCATAATATTTTTTTTTGGCAAATTTTGACCTGATTTGGCGTGTTTCGATCTCCTTTACACACCTAAAACATATTTTGAGGAAATTCTTCAAAATATATACATGCATAATTTAACGTCATTCCTCAAAGTAACAAAACGTATAGAAAATGGGAACGGTCGTCAAACTATCTTTGCAAAAATTAGTTCAATTGATTTTATTTGCGTAGGTTCCCCAATATATGTAACGTAGAATTCAAGCATGGTATTCAAATTTTATACAGAAATATATTGCGGTGAGGTACAAAGTGTACGTCCGATGACTGAAACCTAGTAGCTAAATGTTATTCAATACGAAAAATTAATAACTTTATAATTTCACTAGAAAATAAGGTTTTGGCGAAATACTATGATTATAGATTAAAATGACGGGGTTTTGAATACAGATGATTCATAGGGAAGACCAGGGCTCGACAACCCACTTAAGGCGCTAATTATTTTTTTGGGACTTTTGAGTTCTGATACGTTATTTTGATCAATCTGGAATAAATCAATCTTTTTATTCCTATAATGTAAAAGGAAAATTTTTTCTTTTCAGGGCACGACGAACAACTTTCAAAAAATTTATTATAAAAAAGAAATTCAAAGGCTTTATTTTCTAATAAATGTATTCTTAATAATCCTACCTGTATCGAATGAAACATTGCAAGTTTATCAATAAATATGACAATAAAAAAAATTTGTGTTCCTAAGCAAAATGGTCTTTCTCTCAACGATCATTTTAAAAAAATCTTTTAGAAATTTTATCCGTTTTACAAAAAATACTTTTATCATCTACAAGTTTTAAAGTTTTATATTTTACCCAAATGCTCGAATTTTTTTTTTATTTTTTTATATACTCTGAATCCCAAAGAAGTTGAACCGGAATAATAGTTGTTTTGAAAAATTATTTTTTTTTTTTCAACCGAAAATTATTTTTATTCGAAAGAAAATTCGTAAATTACATCAATCTAATAACTGTAGACTAAGAAAGTAAAAAATTTTTGTATTTTTTAAATTTTTAGGCGGTCCGTCGTGCCCGGCCATATCGTTTCGCTTCGAAACGTAGTAAGTATATCGAACTTTTAAGAATGTGATGGTTTTAAAAAAAAAATTTCTTTGGTACTGAGGTCGTCCGTCGTGCCCGGATCTCCTCGATATACCAAAAAAATATTTTGAGGAAATTCTTTAAATTATAAATACATATCATTCGACGATATTCCTCAAAGTAACAAAAAGTATAAAATGAGAACGGTCGTCAAACTATATCCTTGTACACATTAGTTTAAATGAATATTATTATTCATTTGAATTTTTCAATGGATTATAAATAATTAAAAAGTATAATAGTTTATAACAATAATAAAATAAATTTATACTTCTGCGGTTAAAAAAAAATTCAATGATCGGTAATGCAAATTTTTTTTAATCTTCCGTAAGTAAAAAAATTTTATTTGATTTTTTTATTATTTAAATTGAGTTTTTTATTTTTGTATGTCAATTTCCATTTTTATATCATAATTAATTATATTCAAATACTTAATAATATTCCCACTTCTTTTTAATTTTATAGTAAATTAACTACACGATTATATCATATTCCAATCATATAGTTTAAAAAGTGCCTTCAAACTAATTCTATATTTATAATAATAATAACAATAATAATAATAATAATAATAATAATAATAATAATAATAATAATAATAATAATAATAATAATAATAATAATAATAATAATAATAATAATAATAATAATAATAATAATAATAATAATAATAATAATAATAATAATAATAATAATAATAATAATAATAATAATAATAATATTATAATTATCGTACTTCAAAAATGTATTCATCAACAAATTATCACGCTAGCTTTAAATAGGCTCTTCGAGTTTTTCTTATTCTCTGGTTGTTTTAAGTGACATTCAAAGTTATTCCCGTTGTGTATGTGATTTATCTTTCTGTGTTCAATATTTTTCTGTAATATGAGCATTAAGAACTCTACTATCTATTTTACACTATAAAATAGATTTTAATCTTTAAAGTGGTTAAAAAACAGGTACGTAAAATAATTTTAATTTATTTGTGATATAATTTATACTCATTAAATTTCAGCTATTGTGATTAACTTCTTCCATTTTTTCACTGTACAAAATATAACAAGACTAGTATTTATTTATTTAATATTATTAGATCAATTATATATTTATTGATTTAGTGATTCAAAAGTAGATAGAAGAATTTATTTTCATATGAAAAGTTATTTAAAATTTAAAAAAAATTATTATATCGAGAACTTAAAGTTTATTAAGTGTACTTAGATTGCTTAAAATTATTTTTTTTATTTCATTAGTTCGGCTGCAAAAAAAGTCAAAATTATTGAATATTAAAAAAAAAAAAGTACTTTAAAGTGTAGTTTATAAGTGTACCAAGTTAGGTGCTCGATTAATTTTTTTTAATTAAGAAATTTAATTTATTATAATATTAGCAATTCGCTTTTAAATAATAATGATACAGATCATAACGTAAGAAAATATAAAAAAACGATATTTTTAATATGTTATTTCTTTCTTTTATACTTAAAAACTTTAGTTCTTTGTTTGTTCTATTGTTGTTTTTCAAGGAATTTTAAATATCGTACGTCTATGTGTATATGTTATGTGCGTTGTGTATATCATGCACAGTCGAACTTCGTTATATGCATAGTGTTTCACTCGCTCTGGTGAGACGCACGTTATGTGTGCGTAGCTAGATGTTCGATTTTGAGTAAGTTGTCAGTGTGACTATCTATGTATACTATCTATAAAATAAAATCTGGTGTATATTTTATGGCATTGCTATAGTTTAAATACAGTGATTTTTTTTTTGTTTCTTCAATTTAACAAGAAAGTACGGTTGAGTAGCTTCAGTGCAACGCTTGCTGTTGATGCGTCAAGAAGTCGTTGGGGAATTTTTATATTCTATAAGATGTTTTTTGTTTGTTAGATAATTAATTATTAATCAGAATTAGTTTTCTCTCGTCCAATTTTAGTATCTCTAATAATAAATATTTACACAGGTAATTATTTAAAGAGAGATTTCCATTTTTTCTCCATTATTCTTAACTGTACGAAACAAAAAAAATTTTTGTTGTTCTTGAAAAGTAAATGAAACGTTTGTCCAGGCTTTTCTTTTATAAAAATGAAAATTATGAAAAATTAGAAAAACGTTAATAAAAATATGACAGTGAAGTTACGAACAATTAACTGTAACAATTAACAATATTTTAATTTTCAAACTGAATATTAATGATCCTGAAGTTAGCAGCCAATGAACAATTTTCGAATTTTTTTTTTCAACAAATAAATTACAAAGAAATCAAAACTAAAGATATGCATATGTATAAAATGAAAAGAACTGTAGGTGCAATTTTTTAAAATATTTTTTTTTTTTATAATTTAACGTATCAAGAAAAAAATTCAAAATCTATTAGACGTTGACTAACTTCAGTATCATAATTATTAATAAAAAACTACTTGCAACAATTTATACAAAAGATTTTTTAAAACTCTCTGTGCGTATTTTCAATTAACTGTTATATTAATATAAAATTTTCTAATTTGAAGATTCAAAAATTTTTAGTTTCCTGCTGATTTGATTATTACAATAAAAAAAGGCCATTCGGTAGCCGAAATGGAAGGTAGATTTTTCAATTAATTGATATAAAAAAATAGTTTTATACATACATATCTCGTTAGTGTATAGTCATGATATGAAATTAGACTCATTTTCTAGGAGTGAGGGTAAAAAAAGACAACGATTATTATTGATAGAGAACTTCAGATAGTTGATTTGACATAACATTATACAGGTAATGTACCAAACTAACCTTCACATAAATAAAGTATTGAAAATTTAATTAGTATGAGATCATAATTGTAATCGCTGTTACCATGACAAGCCCAGTTAAAATAAAAATAATTCTTTCAAAATATAAAATAGCTGTGAAATTAACAGGTTATTTTGTTAACAATAAAATACACGTGACAAAATTGTATTATAATGGGAAATTCATAAGTTATGTGGAATGAAAACCATATCTTCAACATTTTTGATTTCATTAAAAAGTTCAAGGGTATCAAATTATTGGAAGAAATAGTCAAAACATAAAGCTTAAGGTCATTAATGCGAGATTATTAGTCAAGCTTTTAGATACTTTTTACGGAATTTGTGTATAAATATTAGTTTTGAAGTTATATGAGCTTTAGCGTTGATTAAAAACTGATTTTTACGAAACATCATGAAAATTTCGAACAGCCATAATTTCAAAACTATTCGAGGGATTCAGCCCATCTTCGAACCTGATCAAGGTAATCGCCTATAGAATAAGTGTAAAAAATTTCATCAAGACCCGATAAGAACTGTGGGTGCTATCGTAATGACAAGACAAGTGATAATCATGGGGAGTAGAGTTACGTTTGATACACCATAAGTAATAAACGAAATACTTTTCATACATAAAATAGCAGTGAAATTTACAGGTTATTTTGTTCACAACGAAATACAACTGATGAAACTGGATTATAATGGGACAAGCATAAGTTATGTGAAATGAAAACTATATTTTCAACATTTTTTGATTCCATTAAAATTTTCAAGGCTATGAAATTATTGGAAGAAATGGTCAAAATATAAAGTTTGAGGTCATAAATTAAAGCTCATTAGTCACGCTTTGAAATACTTTTTGCAGAAATTATCTATGAGTTGTAGTTTTAAAGTTATATGGACTTGAAAGTGATTAAAAATTGATTTTTTCGAAAAATCGTTGAAATTTCAGACAGCCATAACTTCTAAACTAATCGACCGAATCAGCCCATCTTCGAACTAAACCGTGGTAATCACACATAGAATAAGTGTAGGAAATTTCATTAAGATCGGATAAGAATTGTAGACGCAATCGTGTCCTCAAAAGTCGGTTCTATTACATAAATATATATATATATATATATATGTTTAATTCGGTCTTCGGGGACTTCAAGATGGCGGTTATGTATTATATGTATATGGATGCTATTTACCATCCTGATGTGTGTATTGTTATTAGTTTTGCTATAACTTGCGTATTTTTTATTATATTTTTAAATTTATACATATATCTGACTTTGAAGACCGTATCTGATACATATCAGTCTTTGAGGACATTTATCAAAGATAGTTAGACTTTGAGGACATTGATTATTTTAAATCGATCCTTACTTTTTTCTGACTTTTCTGTTCAAACTATTGGACTTATTACAAAATGTCGTAGTTTGAATATTTCGCTCATAGAGCATTTCATTTTATGTTACAAATTGGATTAACTTTTTCGGTATTCAGATCAAATGATGAGTTCTATACTACCAAAATTGAAAACTTTTTTACCTAATCTTATTTAAACGGAAAATGAAGAATTGCCATCAGGAAGTACTTCCTGTCGGTATTAAAAGTTATAACCTTAACAGGTTCTTTTCTCAATCCTACCAACACTTCTGAAAGGTTCTCAGAAGTGCTGATAATTTCAATTCCTAGTGAACGGAAATTTCAGTCCTGAAATTCCATAAATAAAAAATTGTTGATTTTTCTGAATCAGTCTAGTAGTTATCAGTCGTTATACAATGATATATTAAGTCGATGGGATATTCGACTTATTTATTTACATTAATGCTTGATTTCGAGTGAATTATAACAGTATCTTCTATTCCCGATCTGTAAAGTTAAATTTTTTTCAACTTTAGGAATTTTGGGCCATGTGTTAGGTTTAGGAAACCTAAATCTAGTTTTTGATTTTGGCGACGTGAAAATTGAATATATTAGACTTCAGGGGCTTTTAGTTAAATATCTGTTATTTTGAGTACTTAGAACTATATATCGCATAGTTTGAGGACTTCGATAAATACTCTTGAGATCAGGGACTTTTCAGTACACATCTCTGGCTTTGAGGATTTGAAACTATATATCGCATAGTTTGAGGACTTTAAGAAATATTCCTGACTTTGGGGACTTTTCACGATACATCTCTGGCTTTGAGGACTTGAAACTATATATCACATAGTTTGAGGACTTTGATAAATACTCTTGAGTTCAGAGACTTTTCAGTACACGTCTCTGGCTTTAAGGACTTGAAACTATATATCGCATAGTTTGCGGACTTTAAGAAATATTCCTGACTTTGGGGACTTTTCACGATACATCCCTGGCTTTGAGGACTTGAAACTATATATCGCATAGTCGAGGACTTTAAGATATATTCCTGACTTTGGGGACTTTTCACGATACATCTCTGGCTTTGAGGACTTGAAACTATATATCACATAGTTTGAGGACTTTGATAAATACTCTTGAGTTCAGGGACTTTTCAGTACACATCTCTGGTTTTGAGGACTTGAAACTACACTTATCCAAAAAATTAAAGGAACAAGAAAATTTTATAAAATTTTTAGCGATTTTTGGAAGTCTGTATTTTCGTGAAAAATGATCGTATCGAAAAAATAAAAAAAGTAAATTGAAGCTTGAAATCTCTAGTTTAAAGATCTTCCAGTCAAATAATTTTCTGAGCCACGATTATTGCGGAATCATAAGAAATAGGCCGAGACAAAATTTTTTTGTTTTGTTTTTTAGGTCTACGGGGCCGGGAAAATTTTTTTCGAAAAAACCAATCGATGGCTCGTTTAAGAAATTTATTCAGCTACAATTTGCCTTTTTTGTTTCTCTGTACGACAATATGCTGCTGAAATATCAGTCTTCCAATGAAAAAGGATCATTTTGTCTTTGATTATCGATATCTCAGCAACGAATGGTCGCACAGTAATTAAAAGGGCAGTTTGGGAAACTTGAATAGATATCCTAGTATCTCCATTCTTGATTTTCTTGAAAAAAAATTTTTTTTTATCCTTAATATCAATTTGAAAAACCCACAAAAAATTGCCATTTCCTGGTTTTTTAGTTAAAAAAAATAATGTTGCCAGGTGATTTTACAGCTTAATGTACCCCCAAAAACCCTGGAAATTTTCAGATTGATCCATCGAACCGTTTGTCCGGGCCGATTGCTCAAAGTTTTATAAAACAATTAAAGGAACAAGTTTTGTTTCTTAATTTGTGTAATCGTTACCAAAATAAAAAAATTAATTTTTTTCGGATTTTCTCCCATTTTTACGTTAGTTATACGGTAAATGTAAGGAAAAGAAAAAAAAAAATTTTTTTCCGAAAAACAAAAAAAAAAAAAAAATCCGAATAAAACGTAAAAAAAAAAAAATCGCTAAAAATTTTATAAAATTTTCTTGTTCCTTTAATTTTTTGGATAAGTGTATATATCACATAGTTTGAGGATTTCGACCAATGCTCTTGACTTCAGGGACTTTTTTCATTGTATCTATTAGGGTGTGTAAAAAAAAAAATGATTTTTACTTTTCTAGGTCTCATAGTCTCAAAAGCTTCTTTGGAATCTAAAAAAATCCTCCTAAACAATCAGGTCGATATCTCAAAAATTGAGCTGGCGGTTTACAAGTTCCTTTTCCCATATAAAATACATGTAAAAATTTTTTTTTTTTATTTTTCGAGGAAAACTCAAAGAAAAAAATTTTATTTTCAATTTTAAATTTCATAACCTTAAAGGAAATTGAATTTTCTATAAAAATGTCTTGAATAGTCATGCTCGTAACTACAATACAAAAAAAAATTTAAAGTCCCCAAAGTTAAAAAAAAAAAAAAAAATTATGTATAATTTTTGTTTTCATTTTTTTGTTATTAATTGGTGGTATTTTTTTCTTCTAATTTTTATTTACAATCTCCTATATGAAATCAATTTTTATGCAAGAAATTATTATTTTATCATGTTCGTAAAGTAAAAGAAAAAATCGGTCTATCGGTTGACCCTGCGGGCCAGCCCCAAAACTTCCCGCTGTTTTCGAGCTCTTTGAGCTCGAAAACATCATTGTAATTACATTTTCGAGCTCTTCGAGCTCGAAAATACTTTTGTGTACCTTTAGTTTCGAAAAAAACCGTTTTTAGCATTTCTTTCTCCCACGATATTTCTCGAACGCATCAACCGATTGAGATGGTTAAGGTGACAATCGACGCGTTTTATTAAATTTTAGAGCTTATTAGAATCTGAGATTGATTAGATGAGTCACTTCAAAGATAATCGAAAAAAACCGTTTTTTACCATTTCTTTCTCCCGCGATAACTCTCGAACGAATTATCCGATTTTAATGTTTGGGGTGGCAATCGACGCGTTTTATTGAGTTCTAAAGTTTATTAGATTTTGATATCGATCAGTAGTGAGGCAGGGGGGGTTCACCCCCCCCCCGATAACGCAGTACCCTTCCTTACCGACAGTCGCGGATACCTCCAGTCGGTAATTTACCATATCTGCGGCCGGTAATTTGTACATATCTGAGGCATGTAAGCGATATCGATAATCGATAGATCATTTCTCGGTCGGTAAAGTAGGGATTATCTCTATCGACTGTCGAGAATACCGTCACTTGGTATGAATTTATCGACCAGCAGTCAATTATCATGTGTATGATGCAAAATACTATCACACTATCATCAGAGCTGATATCTTATCGTATACCAGCTCTGATAATAGCATGACATGTATTTATATGAAGATCATTCGCAGGTTTTATATATTCAAACAGGTTGTAGGACGAGCACTTGCGAGAAGCCTTGATGTCACTGCCATCTCGCGGTTTATTCCTTTCCCCACCCCTCTTTTTAGCGGATAACATCATTCAGCGTGTCTGAACTCATTTTTTTGTGAGGTAGAGTGGGGGAAATGAAGCTGCGCAAATGCTTTAATGATTACATCACCTTCCGCGTCGTTTACCGTTACTAAGCTCATATTTCAAACCAAGTGGGGTAATATGAACATCCGCCATTGCGTCATTTTACCCGATTACATCATCTTTTACGTCATACGACAAGTCCAAACTCGTTTTTTTCGGTAACTAAGTGGGGAGGAATAAAGAGTTGAGTGGGTGACTTTCGCAGCCATATGCATCAGTCTGCCCTAGTTTCCGGTAGTAAGAACAATCGTTTCTCAATTAAAAAACCTGTGAAAAAAGTGATAAACAAATGGACCGTCGAATTCTAAGGTATAGTTAAAAAACTTATCTTTATTGATTAAACTGGCGTGCATCTTTCCAACCATATTAACTAACAATCTTTTACAGACCTTATGTATGCACTGATCATTGTGATCATCCAGCACAGATTGAGTTTGATGAAGTGTGTGTTGTGAGTGAACAAGAAGAAGACAATTATATTCAGAAATTAGTTACTCAAGAAAGAGAAATTGACTTACAGATCTTATATTGGAAGAACTTATTACTTTCCTTTAAAGATCGTAAAGGTTACGAACAAGCCTGTCACAGAGTCACATACGTTATAACACACTTAATGTTTAAGACTAACTCATCAAAATAAATCGTAGACACCTGTAATGGATCCATTAAGTGAAGAAGAAATAGAGTATCTGGCAAACCATCCACCATACGTTTTATTTGAAGCAGAATTATTATCACGTTATTTCGAACAACCAACACAAGACTACATTGAAAGGTTTGTACGTGATATTCATCTTTTCCAAACTAATTTGAATATCATTTTAACTAGACGTGATAAAAAAGCGTGCCCATACTGCTGTGCATTCAAAGACTCTGTAAAAAAACTGCATCAAGTGATCGAAAGTTTGGAAAAACTAGAAGAACGTATCGAAAAAAAATAAAAGACAATGGAATTCATCGTAGATTTCACGGGGTTTGTTATGCCTGATGACACCATAGTAGTAAAAGAATTATGCGTAGGTGATATAGTAGATGAAAAATTCTCATTCTTTAAGTGTAAACATTTTATCTTTCAACCGCCATTGGAATACGATGGAGCAATCATGCAAGAAACTTTTGATGAAAGTGGCTACGGTCATGGTATCCGGTGGGACTCGGGTGAAGTGCCATACAATGAACTCAAAGAAATTATAAAAGATTTGGTGAGCAAAGCAAGTTACATTTATGTCGATGGAAAGCAAAAATACAAATGGTTGACGATCATGACCGATTACTCAGCACAAATAATCGACATCCAACTAATGAGACATTATTCATTTGAAAACGTGGATCGCTATGATAAAGAAAAATGTCCACTGAGGCAGTTACATCGCCGAAGAACACATGCGTGTGCTTTTCAAAATATTCAACAATTAAAGCGGTGGTTCCTGGATTTCTGGGGTGAAGAACCATCATACGAAAAATCTGTGCAAATATATTATCAACTGTCTGATTTGAAAAAAATGCAAAAACGTGACATCGCCTGCCTTGATGATCACTTCCTTCTACGTTTTGCGAGGACCCAAATACGTCATGTTTACGATACTCTTCCTTTGGAATTACAGAATAATGATAAAATAAGAGATTACTCATTTTGTATGGACCACTACCCAGCGACTGGTGGAGATTGGGATATCTGTGGAATATGGCTTTATCCATACCGAAAAGATTGCCCAAAGTGTATAAAAAATAGTAATCCTATAAAAATAATAATTCATAAAACAAGTTAAAAAAAAAATATACAATTTAAGTGAACTTATGATATCTAATGTTTTTGGAATGTATTAGGTTAAGATTATAAATAAATCAAATTAATTTATCGATAAAAAATTTTTATTTATTTATTAATATAATTTTTTTAATCAATACAGGTTCTATAATATAGCTTGATCTTTGTATCCTAAGTTTAAACCTTTTTCGATCTCGAGCCATTTGCTCCCATTTACCTCGTCTAGCAGTTTTGTATGCATACTTCCATGTATACATATAATGTATAGTTGGTGACAGATCAAATTGCACAACCATGTTTCAAGTCAATTTTCGTACAGTGCCACTGATGGGGTTATACTCAATTATACGATCGTGGATGATTAAACAATAAGCTGTTGTGTTTTGCGGAAATTGATTAGTGGATTCAAACTCCAATCGAATGTCTACTGGTCCAGATTTAATTGCCTCGTTCTGTTTAGAGCAGTCTATAACACAGAGCGGTGCTTCTTGCAAAAATTTCTGCTTTGTTAACAGTGGTTCAGCCTCTTTATTGTAGTATGATGATTGAAAATCAGTGTACATATTATACAATAAAGCATACTGATTATCGTTTATGACCAAATTAAGATCCCCGTACGGATAACTCTGTGAGTTCAGAAATAACTTTACGTTCCGAAGCATACAGTGATCAAATCGACTTGCATTCTTCCTTGCATCGTTTTTTCTGGCTGTCTGAAATCCGAGGATGACGTAACGTGGCTTCTCCAGTTGTGTTGATGTTTTGACAGCCCAAATGTGCTTTGATGTTGCTGGTAATAGTGGATACTCATACAATTCCCAGGTTCGAAAACTGATTGAGATTGCTGGATCACCGGTAATATAATTTAATGCCTGAATTTTCTCCTTGTCTGACAGGGTGACATATGGGACAATCCACTCAATTTTTTGTAAAGTTAACCTTACTTCTTCAGCAGCCGCTCCTGTCGCTGCTTGTTGTATGTAAGCATTAATGTCACTGTTTGAAATTGTAAGAACTATCTCTAGCTGAACATTCATAAGAACTTTCAGATAATCTTCAGCAAAACCACTTAAAATATTCAGCGGAATCAATATATCAAAGTTTCCTGCAGCGTTGGTTAATTTAATATCATCCTCCATCACCCAGCCAGCATTCTCCAAAGCACTTAACTGATTTGGACTAAATGACACATAACCTTTCATCAAGCTTGTGATACCAACGTTACTACTTCGATCAACTTCAACACCATTCATAAGTAATCGGAATTCTTTAATCATGTGACCAATCCCCATATTAACCAAGTTGGTGGTGGCGACGACAGCTGTATTATCATTCTTAGTAAACTTTCCAAGAATATAAAGTGCACTTTTGCTAGGAAGTATACACAAATTTTGATTTTGGATGGTGATACGAACTTCATCATTGTTGTTCAAAGTCGACGATGCATACGGTTGATGAGCATGCAGTTCATAGTGAGCAATTGACTCATCGAATATAATTGGTCATTGGATATCCAAAATATTAGCGATTATTTTTTATATCCTCTGTCACCTACTGCACCGTACTTGTTGCCTTTCTCGTAACCACCGTACGCTGTACTACCTTTTATGCTTGGTGCCGAATATTTATCTTTGCTATTTTTGAAATCCGTGCCGTATTTACTTTGTTGGCTTTCTAAATACTTTCTTAAGTTCTTTGAAGCTTCGTTATTGGACATTATACTCAACAGCTCACCACCTAAGTCTTTCGACACGGAATTATGCAGCAGAAATTAAATTTTATTTTGTTAATCTTCCACGTAAACGTAGTCCGATACTTTTCAGGAACAGCTTGTTCTGATGTGTTAACGTCTTGTGAGGTGTTCTTCGACTGATTGCGCTTGACCATGATGATAGCTTTTTATAGCCCGCACCACTCTTTGTATCGTATACAATACCCATTTATATCGTTTTCACATGTAATCTTATGGTTATAGTTTCACCCCTGAAATTTGCTAATTTTCCATCCTGATCCACTATACGTAGTCTTATATTATATATAGCATCTGCGGAGATTGGAAGGTAAATGACGTGTGATGGTAACTCAACGATCTTATATCCTGGTGGTACGCTCGGAAAAAACTCATGAATTGTGTGCACTTTGTGTTCATTTATGTAAGCACCCGTGGTAATATTACACTCAACCCTTAAAGCATTTAGCTTTAGTATAGCCACAGGTAATTCTGATGAGTGAGTTTTGTTTGGTTGAAGCCGACGATTCTTGAAACCTAACAGCCGACCAATAGAATCGTTAGGTATAAAATTTATAATCTGATCACATTTAATTTCACTTTTTAGCTCATTATTATTTGCTCTAATACTGATGCTAAGTCTCGGTAATGACTTTTGTATGTATTTCTCAATATCTCTAATTTCATAACTACCAGTTGGTATTTTAATTACTCTTTCTTTAACAGGAACGATTCTTTTGAGGATAGCTTTCTTGGAAATTTGTTTTTCAGGTTGCACATCATTATCTGGAGCCAATGAAACATCATCACTTCTCGTCACTATAGTCACATCTCGTTTTTTCCTCTTTCCAACAGGTTTATCGATATTTCCAACGTTGTTATCCTCAATGTCATTTGTATCTTCTTGTTCTTCCGGAGGATAAGTTACATAAAACTTATTAGCACCAATGTCTATATTGGGTATCGAATTAAATGTCAGCAATTCTACAAGACCCAAGACATAATTTTTTTCCTCTGACAGTTCGATTGGTGGGAAATAATTTGCCTCTAACACAGAGGACGATCCTGTCAGTGTTAACGTGAAAGACTCAGCCATGACTAATGTCCTGAGTAACTAGTCATGTCAATTTAAAGTTGCCCGGAAAGAAATTTCAGGCACAAATGTCCACATATAATTGTGTCAAAGTTTTGATATCTTTTATGATTATATTTCACGCTACCAACATCAAGATATTTTATAAGGTCTTCCGGTGGTCGTAAATCACCAAAACTATCGAAATAAATTACTTTATCACGACTTTTCTTGTACGCAACCCAATGAGTTCCAAGACCGAATCTGTCATCAAGATTGACAATGGCCGATTCAAATTTTTTAGGTCCAGATTTTGGCAGATCGTTTCTCATGAAAACACCGCGGAAATTGGGTATCTTTAATGCCTTGGCGTATTTCATCAAGTCGATATTTGTAAGTGCTCGATGTGGTAGCTCTACATGTTTTTTGACTTACATCCTCTACCAACTGATGGATATGGCCACAAATATAGGCCCATACCCCGTCTGTATGGCTTTAAGTATAAGCCTTTACCTATAGCTATCTCTTCCATTTTTGAATTATGTCTCTTGCTCTCCTCTAACTGTCTTTTGGCTGAACTGGCATCGTTGACAGCCTTCGCAACCGCCGCAGCGCCACCAGCGAGAGCGCCAGTAGCCGAAAGACCTGCAAATAGGGGTATCAAAAATGGAAGTACACCACCTATTTTAGATGGAACTGGTAGAATACGTGGCTGTCGAACATTTTTCTTCCCACCAGATTTTTTTACCTCTTGTCGAGCCCCTTTAAGTGCCGATTTAATTGGATCACCACCTGCTTGCATGGCTTGCTTAGCAGCCGTTACAATTTTTCTCAGCGCCACCTTGGATCGTCTGCTGGTACTTTTCTTCTTACCACTCTTTTTCCTCTTCTTGCCCACCATTCTCTTCTTCTTACCACCCATTTTCTTCTTCTTACCACCCATTCTCTTTTTCTTCTTCATTCCCATTCCGAAGCGTTTTTTCACTCTCATGATCTTGTTCACACTCCAAGCAGCAGCTTTTTCTCCAATAGTAGCGTCTTTCGCTTGAAAACGTTCCCACGCTTTGCCAGCTAATATTTTATCAGCTTCGTGACGTGCTACCAAATTTTCTCGATTTTTCGAGTAAGCAATGTCGTGATTCTTACACGCCGCATCCAAAGGATTGATGCCAGGGTCACCACGAGCCACTCTCTTCTCTAACTTTGTTCCTGGTCCGCAATACTGATAACCGGGTATATGAAGTTCAAAAGGTAGCTTGTTAATGATACTGTTGACAATACCTTTCCCACTAATACGTCCGCACTCCATCACAGCGACATAATGAATGATAATAAATCATTATAAATGATCATACTTATAGTCATAGAAAAGAGTTGTCACTCTAACAGTGAACTGTTAACATGGAGTTCAAAAAACACGACGCTAAATTACCTGTGATCAATTTCGATCAAATTGTTCAAGGTACAGGAGTAAAAAGGATCAAAAGACATGGCGCTTTACTACCGAACAGTGTGCGGGCAGTGTTTTGTGGCCCATCAAACTGTGGTAAAACAAATGCCTTATTATCACTTATTATACATCCCAATGGTCTGAGATTCAACAACATTTACCTTTACTCCAAATCTCTCAATCAACCAAAATACAAGTTCTTAGAGAAGTTGCTGAAGCCTATAGAGGGTGTAGGATTTTTTTCATTCAATGAGCATGAGAATGTGATCAAACCAGAGGATGCGAAACCCAATTCACTGATGATATTTGACGATGTTGCATGTGAAAAACAGGATCATATTAGAGCTTACTTTTGTATGGGTCGACACAAAGACGTAGACAGTTTTTATTTGTGTCAAACTTATACACGTATTCCTAAGCATTTAATACGTGATAATGTGAATTTTTTAGTTCTGTTCCGTCAAGATGAAATGAATTTAAAACATGTATATGACGATCATGTAAATACAGACATGTCATACAATTCATTCAAAGAACTATGCTCAGCATGTTGGAATGACGGTAAATATGGTTTTGTGGTAATTGATAAAGATAGTGAGCTCAACAATGGACGATACAGAAAAGGATTTGACTGCTTTATTAGTATAAATTAAAGTGTAACTATTAATATGAATCATATATCTAGTGAACTCTAATACATCAACATGAAGCCTGAAGAGATTTCGAAACAAAAAGATGTGCTGCGTCAGATATCTGAAGTAAGTGACGCGATCAGACGAAAGCATAAAATGCTGAAGTTAGGTAAAGATAGTGCTGAAAAAGCTATGGGTGAAATGTTCAAACCCATAGTTACACCATTGCAGAGTCTAGTTGAATCGTCAAAACAAACAATTAAGCAAGAAGTCAAGAAGAAAATTAAAGAAGAAGAGGTTACACAAAAGAACAATTCGACACTCAACAACAACAACAAAACAGATTTTGATGATACAAGTCATTATGATAGCTTTATGTCTGATGACGATGGGAGTAGTAGAATTCTTAATGAAACCCAGATAAATCCCTCTGCTTCCAGTACTCCCGCTAAACCGAGCAGTTTAGTGAAATCCTATTTAGCCAAAGTGTATAGAAAAAGTAAAGAAATTGATTTGAGATACGGCGTTCGTCGGCGGTACAATGATTTTTATATTGGTGATTCAGAAATAAATTTTGAGGAAAATACGTTTTATGTTAAAAATCAGGAATACCCAATAACTCCTGGTTTATTGGAACTGTTGTTCAAAAAATCACCACATGATGCAAGTGTTACACAAGATGATAAAAATAAATACCTTGAGATCATTAAAAACACGAACACTTATAGAAAAAATTACAAATCAGATGGTAGTATTTATGAAGACTCAACAATAAAGTTTAATAATTATATTGCTGATTTTCTTACAAAAAATACAAAAGCATCTAAGGGAAAAGGGCTGCCTAAATATAAGATTGTGAAAAAGAAGAAAACACATATGGATTACGTTTATTGGGATGATCCAAACGAACTGGTTGATCGTCTACGTTTACTCATGGCATCTCAAGCTGCCGGTAATCCAAGTCACACAAATGAAATTATATCGATAATCGAAGAGTTACGGGAGGCCGGAATTATATATTAACAGTATTTCTTGAACTGTTTCGGCCAGTCTTCTACTGTTCATAGAAGTGTACAACAGCAAAAAAAAAAAATGAGTATCGACATATTTGGACGTTCGTTAACAACAGCTGCAGTTATTAGTGGACCACCTGGAGTTGGTTTTAAGTTAACTCCTGGTGGAGATTATGATTTGGAGAGTAAAAGATTGTGTCGTGTTGGTGATCCTACAGATGATAATGACGCAGCAACTTTGAAATTTACGCGTGATCTTGTCCATAAAAAATTGACTTTAATGTATGATAGTATGAAAGATGATCTGTCCGAGATCATTTCACTTTTGCATGCCGAAGTGGTAACACTAGACTCTACTGTAGTATCATTAAAGAAAGAGGTTCAAGAACTAAAATTAAAGTTAAAAAAGCAGATAACAAAAAAATAATCATTTGATGACAATACCCGGCGTATAAAAAAATTGGAGGCTAAAATTTTTAACGATGGAGGACAAGAAATCAGTAATAGCTTATGAGCTCCATAAACAAGCTCGTAGAAATTACCTGCGACGACATGTTGATATCCGGGGGCTCGATGAAACCTGGCAGGCAGATTTAGTTGAAATGATCCCATACGCTACATCAAATAAAGGAAATAAATACTTGCTGACGGTGATAGATATATTTTCCAAGTACGCTTGGGCTGTACCAATTAAAAATAAAAGTGCTAGTGATGTTACGAATGCAATGAAATCCATATTTCAACGAGGACGTGTTCCAAAAAATCTTCATGTCGATCAAGGCAAAGAGTTTTACAATAAAGAGTTCAAAGATCTTATGAAGCAGTATAAAATTAATATGTACTCTACATTCAGCAACCTGAAAGCATCCATATGTGAGCGTTTTAACCGAACACTTAAAACGAATATGTGGCGTCAATTCTCTGCTCGTGGTAATTATAAATGGATCAACATGCTAGAAGAATTGTTAAATACTTATAATAATACTAAACATCGTACAATTAAAATGAAACCTGTTGATGTAACTGTTGCTAATGAAAGAAAACTGTTAAAAAATATATACCAACCTCTTCAAATGCAACAGCGAGTACGAAAATCTAAGTTAAAAGTTGGAGATAAAGTTCGCATTAGCAAACATAAACATGTGTTTGAGAAAGGTTACACCGCTAACTGGACAACAGAGATTTTCACTATAAAATCTGTATAAAATACGGTACCTACGACCTACAGACTTGTAGACTATCAGGACCAGCCAATAGAAGGTGGATTCTACGATGAAGAACTCAGCAAAGTTAAATATCCGGATGTTTACCTGGTAGAAAAAGTTATAAAAACACGTGGAAATAAATTATATGTAAAGTGGCTCGGCTTTGATAGCTCTCACAATAGCTGGATAAATAAATCTGATCTGTAAAAAATGTATTATATTTTTGAAATACAACAAAATAATTTTTAATCATGTATATATATATGTTTTATTTTTTTTTTTACTAGCCTAAAATCTATAAATATTTTTTACATTTTTCTTCTTTTGTTTGGTCTCGGTATAGTCATAATTTCATCTCTTGACACTTCGTAACCCCATGGTACGGTATCAGTGCTGTTTAACAAAAGCTGACGTTTGTCATCTTCCCAACTTAAAGCTATTTTATTCTGAACTATTGTACTAACACTATGTTTGTTACTTTTAATTACATATTGTTCCTTACTTAAATTTACATGATCTTCTAAACATCGTTTGAAATCTTCAAAAGTGATAGTTCGCAAAGTCGGACGTTTAACACCTTTGGCTCGCTTTTTTACCTGATCTTCATTATGAATTTTAAAAGCGTACAACTTTGCTCTAAGTCCAATGAATTCTGTCATAATTTTACCATTATTCTCATCCTTCATCAGACCTAAAACTTTTTTATTAACTAGTGGTATATTGTAAACATTATCAGGTGGATAATCAGAGGTGTCAAACTTGACGATATCACGTTTGATGATCTCATAGATGTCTGGTACAATAAAATGGTAAATAAGACTATCAGTATCAGTGTACATGAGTTTTGATTCATCATTTGCAAAATTTTGTTTCACATAATTATAATGAAAGTCATATATGTAAGTTTTTGATAGATCTAATATACAAAAACCAACATAGATTGGTTTGTCAAAGCGTACTTTTGCCGCCTTCAATTCAATAATTATCATATTCTCATCAAAAATAGTAAGACTATGGAAGTTAGGCTTACAAATATAGTCAGCAGCGCCATATCTACCGGCCCATCTCGTTACTATATGAATCTCTTTGTATTTTCTAACATTTTCCATAGTCTTACCAAAAACAGCATTATTCATAAGTTTATAAAAGTCTTTTTCAAACTCATTTTTAGCAACCTTTCTACAATCTGTATTTTTATCAATATATGACTTAAGCCAGCGCGACTGCTCAAATTTTAAAACTCTGTGAATCTTTGTTAATTTTAATCCTAAATCTAAACATTGTTTCAAATTCTTATAATGTATAACATAATTTTTTTTATCATATAAAGTTGTCGATAATTTAGTATACTTGCTAACCGGCGGTAAAAAGTGTTCAGGACATAGTGGTAAATCTTTATGTAGATCATGCAATTGCTGAGGATAATGTAGATCAACTTCTAATACATAACCAACACTATCGATGTCGTCTAAAAATTGATCTACGTTATCGACGTCAAAAGTAAGATCTTCAGGCGGGTAAACCCATTCAAATGAACCTTTTGGTAGCGGCATACTCATAGCAGCACCATACAAATTATTTACATCGTAATACATTAAATAGGATTCAGCTTTATTATAATCAAAGTTAGATCTCATGTAACGATTATTTGCCGCTGCATACCTATTTGTACACTGAGACACACCACCCCTGATACCTTTTTCAATAAAAAGCATCATTTCAGCATCAGTAAATAACTCGAGTTCAACATTTGTATATTTTAACATCGCATCGAAAGCAAGTCCCGGTGCCGTATAGTAATGTAAAGGATCTAAGCTATAGGTAGCCATACAACTATGTCTGAAATTTTGAAATATGTCAGCTAAAAGAAGGACATCTGTCTTTAAATATAAATCTGAATATTCCCCTAATGTTTTGATATCAAATTTATTCCAAACTAGTTGAGCGAGGGCATAATCATTATCAGATACGCCATCGTTCGATAATTTAGAATAAAATGAGTCCTGATCGGGCAACTGTTTGTCATTAAGTTTGTCAATATCAGTTACGTACTCGTATGGGAATACACCCTTTCGAGTAACTAATTTGAATTTTTCCGGATCATTGTAATGTTTTTGAGTAATCTGTTTATCACAATCATTTAGATTAGATGCTAATTTATCAAGACTAGATGCCATAAACCTGAATGAATCTATAAAACGTAAGCAAACTGACGTATTTTCAACATATTTCGTGAAAGATATATAACGTTCTTTGTTAATTGGTAATAATGTAATTTTACCCTCGAAAACGGTTGATAAAGATTTAATTATAAAATGGGAATCGTAACCAGATAAATTATGAAATACTATTGGTATAGTGTGAGATTTTCTATAATTTATATTACAAGATAATTGAGCTGGCCCGCGATAGTTACCAGTAAAATGACAGTGATCGTAGCATTTATCTGTTGCAGAAGTTATAGATCTTTCACAAATATGACATACAGTTGCTTGCTCATGACTCTCTTTTTGTTGTCTCGACAGAGGTTTCATAACAACAGGATTTTTCAAGTATGATTCGACTTCTAATGCTAAACATTCTAATTTTTTTACAAACCACTCGATGCAGGTTTGTGATCGATTAAGTTCAAATTTAGATAAATTGTTATTATAACTGCAAAAACGATAAAATGCTATACTATGTGGTATATGTTTGTCAGAATTATCATTTTCTTGGGGCTCAAGTGTACATTCTAGGTCTGCATAGACAACAAACGGTACAGTATCTTTATACTGGTAATTTTTAAACTTTAAAATTTTATTTTCTTCAGTCGGAAATGTCATGTGAACTTTATTTAATGCAAAACAGTCTTTTTTATGATCTTCAAACGATTTTTCCAGTTTAAAATGATTTAAGCATCGGTCACAAAAAAATAATTTGCTTTTCGAAGCTGATATCTGACTTTTTACTAATCGTGAAAGATCTTTAATTAGAGCAAAATGATATATAGGCTCATAATCTTTATACTCATTACCTGTCATATTTAAATTAACATTAGCTTGTAACATTAAAAGGTGGACTGTTTTTCTATTATTAGGTTTACAATATTTACTTAAATATAATGGAATTATAATACTTTTTTCAGACTTTTTCTTTGTAAAGTGAGATTCAATACCATATACATTAATCGTTAAGTCATTTAGTCTTTCAAACTGTGGGATTTGTTTAAGTGTCATAGGAAATTTAATACCTGTATATTCTAGCACAGCACTATAATGTGGATACGCCGATGTTCTCTCAGGATGTCCAGTGTTGGGAAGATGAATCGCAGCAACGACGCTCCATAGAAAACAGTACATATCAAAGTTTTCTATGTTGAGCACAGCTCGTTTCATCTGGATATCTCGAGGAAGCCTCACAAATGTTGAACTCCCTCCTTGCAGAGGTGTGTATTTTGACATGGTTAAAACCAGATTGGTAATCTCTGTCAAACTCCACCCTGAATCCTTTTGATTAAATTCTTCCACCTTGTTTAACATTTTATCGTATACAAAGTCCGTATACCACTCAGCTAAAGATGTTGCAGGTAAAATCGCCCGACTCTTGGTGTTAAATGATTTGACTTCTTCTTCGATCGATGTATTTTTTTTAAATTTGCAAAATAGTTCAACATTCACTTTAACACCTGCAACGTTTTCCAGCATTTCTTGGATTTTATCCAAGACAATGTCTTTAGACACATTTAAAAAATCTCTCAAGTCAGTGTGAGAGCGGTTGATTATTGATCCTGTTTTAATGTTATTCGAGAAAGCGTTCTCAAGATCTTGCCATTTAATAGATTGATTATTTACACTTAAATCACCACCTGCTACCTGTCCACTTAGTTGTAGAAACTGATTACTGTACCAACAAAGAACTGCTATGTTGGCTTGCACACTTCGTCGCACTTGAACAGTAGTATAAGGATCTGTCAAAATTGTATTAAAATAGTCTATTGTATCATTACAAACACTGTAACACCTCTGGCATTGCTCTTCATCCACCACCTCCGATTGCAAATCATTATATGATTGTGCTACCGTATTTACTAAATCATGGAGAGCTTTAACTAAACCTCGTTGGGACATTTTTTTTAATTGTTTGATAAAACACTGTGTATGAAAATTTCGGATCACAAACACTTGTGGATCAGGAATAATTATTTTATATAAATCTTAAGATGTGTTCACATAAAGATTTACACTTCAACTGTAAGTTAAGTGTGTTTTCACAAGCTATTTAAGGTTTTGACTATAGGTGTAATGTTATCAAAGTTTCTGAGTATTCAAAACGAGGAACACACACAGAGAGTAAAAAAAAATTTAATTTCATAAGTATGAGACTGAGAGTATCAAATATTGATGATAGTACAGATCTTATGAAGCAGCGTAAGGGATATGTTATAAAAATGATTTACTTGGGATGGTATAGATTAAAGAGAAAAGTATATATCAATAACATAAACGATCGTTTGAGATTTAAAACAGAGTAAAAATACATAATAAATTTAAGAATTATGAGTATCAAATATCGATGCTAGTACAAATCTCATTAAGCGGTATAATAAAAATTGTTTACTTCCGGTGATAGAGTAATCGATGACAGATATATGGAATTACATAGAAGAGGGTTATAAAAATTATTTACTTGGGTGGTACGGATTAATAAGAAATGTATATATCAATAACATCAACGATCGTTTAAGATTTAACACAGAGAGTATGAAATACATAATAAATTTAAGAATTATGAGTATGAAATTTCAATGCTAGCACAGATCTCATTAAGCGGTGTAATAAAAATTGTTTACTTCCGATGATAAAGTGATCGATGATAGATATGTTTAATTACATAGAAGAGTGTTATAAAAATTATTTACTTGGGTGGTATAAATTAAATAAATGTAAAAATAAAGTAGAGAACTAACATATGAGATTTAAAACGAAAAGTTAAATAAATAATGAGAATGTAAGTACCAAAGATCGATGATAATACAAATCTCATTAAGCGGTGTATTAAAAATTGTTTATTTCGGGTAGGTATATTGGAATTACATATCAAATATAAGATTTATTATATATACGATTTGGATCATAAAAAATGTTTATGTTTGGTAAATCGTAGAAAAAAGATGTGAGAATACATGTATCATATGTAATTTAATATATATTTACTTTAGACCGTGAGATCGATAATAATGTCTTTTAGAAAAGATATATGTAAAAAATAAATGATGTTACTAAAGATATGTAAAACTGTTAATCTATGGAATTTTTGTAGAAGTTGGATAATAAAGATTTAGTATCGACTTTTTTTCAGATAGATGGCAGAGTTAACATGATTCCCTATTTTATCGATATATTTAAAGATTTTCAAATATATCTTTTAAATGTATACCTTTTTAATTAATATGAAAAAAAAAAATGATTTTTACACAAATAGGATAAGACAAAGTAAATTATTATAGTTAATTTCATAGTTCATTTCACAATGGATAATATGTTCGTATAGATTTTCAGAAAAAAAGTCTTGTAATATAGAATTATATGTATATTATTCCAAGCTAAAGTGAGACACCCATATCTATCACTACATGTTAGAGTGAGATGCTCTATGGGTGTTTCTTACACATGCGAACGTTATATGGGTTTGTTTATTAATTTTTGATACTCGACTGTGATTTCATTGTCAAGCTATACATTGATCTCTCATTATACAAAGTTCATGGATCGTGAAAGAGTCGATGACAGTTGAAGTAAGACTTTTTAAAAGAAATTTTTGTTTGAATTTACTTTAATCGGTTTTAAAATTATTTTGGAAGTATACAGTGGGTGTTTTCAGGTGTTTATGAACAAATTTAATATTATTTCTGAAATATTCAGTGGGTGATTTAAAGTGTTTATGAACTATTGTTTAATATTGTAACTTGAAGGATTTATTAAGGAGCTTTTTTTATAACTAAGGAAAAAATAATTAAGGTAAGTTAGTTAGCATTAATCCTTATTTTATATGCTGAAAGATATTTTTTTTTATATTAAAAAAATGTGTATGATCTGTAGATGGGAAACACATTTAGCTATGATATAGTCATACCAATTCGGTGGATTAGATTTCCAAGATTAATCGATGGAGTGATGAATTTAATAGTTTGTGCTTTGGAAAGGGCTGTTCGTCAGGGAAATAGTTTAGATGGAACATTATTCCGATTGGAAGGATTAATAGCTGAATTAAATATTCAGCATAATGATCTGTGTTGGTGGTTCCGTATCCCCAACATAGATGCTAATAGAACCGATCTGCGGTTCTATTATAATGCCACCCGCGATCCATTCTTTGGTATCTGGCGCGGAGTTCTCAATAAATTCAAAAACCCCGGTCCTTTAGGTATTATTTTTTTACACCTTATAATTATTATATAATACTTTTTCGTTATTACTTTTTTGTTATTTATTACAGAGAATCATTTAGATGATTATTGTATACGTTATGCGGTATTATTTCCGAAACACTGGGTTCAAAGCTTCTCAGTAGAAGAGGTGAGATACTTCATTGAACCTCAGCTGTGGGATAAAGTGTCGGCAAATGAGCCAATCAAGGATTCCACCGTCACCTTCTTTGGTGAGGAGGCTTCCTTAGAAATTAACGACGAAAGGGTTGCGTGGCACTTCAGGCTCAGGGACGGATCCCAGGATTCCAGAGATTACGTAATCGTAAATGGTTTTATTCCACCATTCTTTTACGTATTAGATAGGGCAATATCCGAGCGGGAACATGAAGAGTTCCATGACCGTGTTGTTGCTGCGGTTACGGAGCAGGATCTTCAATGCTCTGAGGATGCTGATACTGTGATCCTCTCAGATCCTGAAGATTCAAATAATCTTGATGATGATGATGCTGATACAGTCATCCTTTCAGATTCAGAGGATGTGTAACCCGTTTATTTAAGTTTTTATTAGAAATTAAAGGAT
>OZ024708.1:12388029-12483791 GCA_964016945.1 Microplitis deprimator | reverse complement strand
ATTATTATTATTATTATTATTATTATTAATATATTGATAAAAAATTTTTCTTCGAATTATGTGAACTAGAGTTTAAAATATTTATAAATAGTCAATTTTCTCTATTTGTAAGTACATCCTTCATTCTCGAAGTGAAATTGCGGTATTATGGTAATTATTTTTTGTATTATTACTTTAATGGATATTATTATTATTTTTTTAAATTATTCTTAGTAATCATATAATGTATGTAGACATTATGCGCATGCGTTAGCATCAGCCATCTTTTGTTGAGTTATATGTTTAAGAGCTTACCCCTACTTATTTTTATAAATTGTCTGGCCCTCGAAAACTTTCTGGTGCGCAGAGGTCTTCGATCATATGACGTTTTTTTTATGTAGAAATAGAATTTCTTACTTACCTTAAGATGATGAATGTTTTACGAGTGGTAACTTGGTTTATCAATTACTATATTGAATTTTCTCTTAAGTGTAAGATGGTAAGGTTAACTCAAGATAAAGAAATTTTTAACACTAGCTTAAGATATTCAAATAATGTACATTTTTTTCATGTTTATTATGGTTACAATAGTTATAAAAAAGATATATATATATATAATAAATATATATGAAATTTACGTTCATAGTCTTGATACCTCGAAACTATACTGGGACTGGTGATTGTTTTGACACAAATTCAAATTTGTTGTACTTGGTCCCAAGAAATTTGAGATAAAGCGAGTCTTCAGATGCCATTTCGCTCAAGCTTTTGAACTTCCCCTCGTCACCCATGAGTTCGTTGTTTGTCCGGGTTGGAAAGTAGATAGAGAATTCATGGTTTAGATGTGCAATGACTTTGGATCCATACTTCGTGTTTATTTTTTTGATCTCGGTTATTTGATATAATTTATCCACTTCCAATTCTTGCATTTTTTTGTTTGGCAAAATGTTTGCTAAACAGTTGACTTCATTGATAGCTGAGAGGTCGAATTTTGACACTAAAAGATAGATGAAGGGGTACATTTTCAATAATTATATGTAAGAAGTATCAGTGTATGTTTGAATAATAAGAAATACCACTAACTTTTGAGGTAGTTTTTGCTGATACACTTGGAGACTTGAAAATGATTGCACTTGTATTATGCACTTTTTTGTGAGAATAACGGTAGTGTTTGCTTCAAAAAACTAGGCAGACTGATGCATATGGCTGCGAGAGTCACCCACTCAACTCTTTATTCCTTCCCACTTAGTTACCGAAAAAAACGAGTTTGGACTTGTCGTATGACGTAAAAGATGATGTCATCGGGTAAAATGACGTAATTGCGGATGTTCATATTACCCCACTTGGTTTGAAATATGAGCTTAGTAACGGTAAACGACGCGGAAGGTGATGTAATCATTAAAGCATTTGCGCAGCTTCATTTCCCCCACTCTACCTCACAAAAAAATGAGTTCAGACACGCTGAATGATGTTATCCGCTAAAAAGAGGGGTGGGGAAAGGAATAAACCGCGAGATGGCAGTGACATCAAGGCTTCTCGCAAGTGCTCGTCCTACACCCTGTTTGAATATATAAAACCTGCGAATGATCTTCATATAAATACATGTCATGCTATTATCAGAGCTGGTATACGGTAAAGTATCAGCTCTAATGATAGTGTGATAGTATTTTGCATCATACACATGATAATTGACTGATGGTCGATAAATTAATACCAAGTGACGGTATTCTCGGCAGTCGGTAGAGATAATCCCTACTTTACCGACCGAGAAATGATCTATCGATCATCGATATCGCTTACATGCCTCAGATATGTACAAATTACCGGCCGCAGATATTGTAAATTACCGACTGGAGGTATCCGCGACTGTCGGTAAGGTAGGGTACTGCGTTATCGGGGGGTGAACCCCCCTGCCTCACTACTTCGATCGTATAAGCCGTTTCTGAGAAATCAATAAAAAACTAAAAAAAAAATTTTTTTTTTTCGTAATTGGCCAATATCTTCGAGTCTACTTGATCAAATGATCAGAAATTTTCAGAAATTGATTGCCAAAAAGCTCTTTCGATCGCCGCCCTAACCATCTAAATTGGTTTATTAGTTAAAAAGATATAAAGAGTTTACATACATACATACAAACACACACACACACACACACATACACACACACACACACCTACATACAGACACTTGGACATCATTCTGAAAATAGTCAGAATAGCTTCCTAGGACCTCAAAACGTTGACTTCTGATGAAATTTCGATTTTTGCAAATCGGGGTAAAAACAATAACTTCCCGAATTTTTCAAAAATCGTCGATTTTCTTAGCGGGAAGTTAAAAAAAGTTTTTCGTATAGCAATAATTTATTTTATAAAATTTTTCTATACGAACGAAAAACTTTTTTTTCCTTCACTCTATGAGCATAATAAAAATAACAATTCCTTACGTAAAAATAGATTTTATATAGAAGATTGAAAATAAAAATTAGAGGAAAAAATACCACGAACTAATAATAGAAAATTAAAAACAATAAATATAAATAAAAAAATTTTTGTTTACCTTTCAGAGCTTGTAACTTTTTTTATATTGTAGATACGAGCATGACTATTCATGTCATTTTTGTAGAAAATTTAAATTCCTATAAGGTTATGAAATTTAAAATTGAGAATAAAAATTTTTTCTTTGAGTTTTCTTCGAAAAATAAAAAAAAAAAATTTTTACATGTATTTTATATGGGAAAAGGAACTTGTAAACCGCCAGCTTAATTTTTGAAATATCGTGCTGATTCTTTAGGAGGATTTTTTTTAGGACCCGAAGAAACTTCTGAGACTATGATACGTAGAAAAAAAAACCATTTTTTTTTTTTTGACACACCCTAGTATCTATAATATATTTTTTTACGATTCTGAAACTTTAGAAAGTGGGTCTATAAGAAATAATGAGTAGTCGATTTCTTTGAATCAGTCTCATATCTGTAGTTATTTGAGCCTTATCAAACATCATCATCTTTTTCAGCTGTTTTTTCTACTCCTACGATTTACTTATGTCTAAATAAGATAAAACTATGTTTAATTTTAAGACTAATATTTTACATGTTTATATTCATTAAATTGTAATAAAAAAATTATCGATTCTGAAATCGAATGTATAGGAATAAATTAAAATAAATTAAGTGATTAAATTGTTCAAAAAAATAAACTGATTGCTTATAAAAAACCAAAGACGTAAAAAGATTCTTGCAGTCAGAAATATAGTCTCGAGCGTATTCAAATGATGAGATACTTTGTTTACATCCTCTAGACATAGGAGATATTGTTTCAAGTTCCTAAAAGGTTGGGTATTCAATTTCAAGTCCTTAAAGTCAGAGATATGTAGTGAAAATTTCCCATAAAGTCAGAAATATTTCTTAAAGTCCTTAAACTATGTGGTATATAGTTTTAAGTCCTCAAAGTCAGAGATGTATAGTAAAATGTCATACATATATTATATATATTAGGGTGTTTAAAAAAAAAAAAAAAATTTTTTTTTCCTTTGGCAATTTGAACTTTTGTAAATGTGAACTTTGGTAAATTTCAACTTTAGCGATTTGAACTAACCTTTTTCTCAGGTTTTGTGTTCGTGGAAGTGTAAATTATGTAAACCTATACGCTTGAAATAGTATGGTGCCTTTTTTCAGGGGTTTTGTGTGCGTGGACATATAAAATATTCAAATTTTCGAAAGTTGAAATTCTCAAAACCTGAGAAAAAAGGCAAGTTCAAATCGTCAAAGTTTAAATCACCAAAGTTCAAATTTACCAAAGGTCAAATTTACAAAAGTTCAAATTTACAAAAGTTCAAATTGCCGAAGTTCAAATTGTCAAGTTCAAATTTTGGTAAAGTTCAATTTACAAAGTTCATTAGGTCGGTTACCAGGGATACTCAGCAAAAGTTTGCTGCCAATTTGCCTGCTAGTATCAATCGTAGATTTCTGGCCAACTGAATTCAGAGTTTGCTAAATTAATTTGTTTTGAATTTGAAGGTAAGTATACGCCAAATTTCATTATTTAGATTTGTGACTACCATATAAGTGCACCATTCAGCGTCAATAAACCAAAAATTCATTGCTTATTTCGCTTGGCTTTTCAAGTGGCTATTGGAGTATTTCTTTTTTACCAACAGACGATACATCAAAATCTCGTATGAATATCCTGATAGCTACCCCGATAGCCAAGCTGGCAGCAAGCTAGTGACAATTTACTGCGACAACTTGTCGTTAAGTTAGCCGCGAAGTGGCATTCCATAATTTGACGGCAACCTGTTGCCAACTTTCTAAGAAAAGTGGAAGCAAAAGTTGGCATTCCATTATCCGTCGAAACGTTATCTTCAATTTTCTCACAGATTTGACAACAAGTTGCAGCAGCAGCAGGTTGTCTTCAACTTTCTGGCAACATTGGTAACAACTTGCAGTCATTAGTTACAATAGCTATCGATAAGTTCTCGTTAAGTTACATGGATAATAAGTGTTTGTAAATCTATATTGTCACAACCTGACGTCAAGATGATTGCAAATGTTTGATTTGCACATTAAATAACACCAACTTGCACTTAATATGAAAATAACTTTTACTCTTGAATTTGTTTACTAGCAAGACGATGACAAATTTCTGTGTCGACAAGCCTTCAGATCACGGGAGTAAATTAACGTCAACCTGCAGTCAAAGTGAGGTCTTATTGTACTTAATAGTATGCCAGCCTAAAGCTTAGGTAAACTTGACGGCAGATAAAGAAAATTCTGCCGAGCAAACCTGTCCAAGTAGTAAGGATAGCTCAACAGAAGTTTGCTTTCATTTCACTACCTAACGGCGAATATACGTTAACATATGTCGTTCAGTTTTTTAACTACAATCTGAGAGCAACATATAGAGCAAATTGACAGAAAGTTGAGCTCACTGCTTGCTGTCAAATTCAGAACACAGATTTCGGTCAATTTGATTTACGAAGATGACAACAGTTTGCGGCTAAAGTACCTTAATAGCCACTTTAGCTTGAAATTGACGGTAATTTGGTGTTGGAATTACCTGAAATATGCTGCCCGAATTCGCTGACAATTTCACAACAAAAGTTGAAAATATAAATTTGCGGTTAATTTTTTTTTAGTTAAAGGTAACTCTTTACGAAAAAAAACGTCGTTTATGTTCATTCTTACCATTTCAGAAGATAAGCAAATGTATACATATAATTGTCTACAGTTTGACGGTAAAAATATACTTAACAATTTTTTAAGTCAAATTAATGATAAATTGACATGAAATTTACCCGAAATTTAACGACAAATTTTTTCTAGTCAACTTTTAAAGTGAATTTGCATTCTAATTCGGACAGTAAATTTACGTACAAATTGTCGTAAAAAAATGAAAAAGTTCTATGTTGACGGAAATTTGACGAAAAATTTAAGGAACTTGTGGAAAGTAAACTTTTGCTGAAGCAAACTGCGCTATTAGGATAGCTATCTGAGTTGGCTACCTTGGAAATTCCATCAGAACTAAGCATAAGTTTTGGCGATCGGTGAGACATCTTAAGGATTAATGAGGCAATAATTTTACTGGCTACAGTGACTTCAAGTTAACAAACTCTAATAACTCCAAGTTATAATTTGATTAAATCGTTTCCGGTTATGACAACCACCATTTTGGCGTCACGACTTTTGCCTCTTCAGTTTTTGATCAAAACTCTTGGCCATTATTTTTAAATCCCAAGTTGTTAATCATTATTTAAACCATGTATAGACTTATACGTGAATCTGAATTCAAATTTCGCATTACCACGAAAAATGACTGGCAAAAAATGAAAAAAAGAAAATTTAAAGACAGAAGTTCTGATGATTCAATTGAAGGTTACTTAGAATACTCGAGTGGTAAATTTTGTCTTTATTCAATTAATGTAGTGTGCTCTATAAAATATGATTCTTTAAATACTAATTTTCGTAAAATGTTTATTTCTGTTGTTGTTTGAAGTAAGCTGAATAAACTTTGATCAATTTTAGACGATATTTCTTATTAATTTTCAGATGATTCATTACTGTTAAATGAAATAAAAAATAATCTAACTGCAAATATTCCTAAAGTAAACTTGGAACGAATTTCTAATGATCATTCAACACAACCTAAAGCTAAAAAACTAAAAATTATAGAAGATAAACAAATATTGGAGAAAATAAATATATTAAGCCTTTGCAAATTATCAAAAGAAGTCATTGCAACAGACTCTTTGACAAACGAGAAAGATAATTTAATATCCAGTACTCCAAACACTTCTACTTTCCATGAATCGGATTCGGAGTCATTGAATACAACTTCTAAAATGCCAAAAAAATTGTCTCTAATTTCTCCAATAAATCCTCCTAATACAACGTCATTTATAAAAATATTTAATGATAACGCTTTCAAAACTCAAAATTGTTCTAATTTACTTGAGGGTGATAAGTTTGCTACAGAAAATAATGATATGATTGATGAAAATCAAAACTGTATAGAAAAAATGTCTAATTCGAAAGATCCGTTCATGATTAATTGTGGGAATTCGACTAACAATTTTTCAGCTAAAATCAACCAGACAAACTTTCTAGGTATATAACTAGACTGCTATATTAAATAAAATTTAAGTTCAAATGCGTTTGTACAGTTTATCTATGTAGTATTTATATTATTTACATCATCAATCGTTCCTATCAACTAACTATATACATTTTTGTTTAACTATAATGGTTCATAGAGATTAGTGATTAGAAAATTTTATGGCTTCTAGTTCTCATAATTGATTAGTTGTGTATATTAAAGTTAATTAAAAAATTCCAATGCATCACTCATTTTATTTTTAATGAAATGTTTATGAATCATTGAATCAGAAAATTTTTTAATTTATTCAGATGTAATTTATTAAAAATATGATTAATTTGTATCGATATCATTCAAATCGATTAGTTAATAATTAGCTGGTAACAATATAATATGATTTAATTAGTTACTGCTAATTCAAATAAATTCACAGAAAAACATTATTTGTCACGGTCGTTAATTATGAGATATACTAAAATACGTTAATTAAATAAATTCAAAAATCCTGCTTTTAATTAATTTATAAAAGTTTAAATTTTTCAACAGTAAAAATAAAATGCTTTGGAGCTTTTCGAGTTTAGATTGAGAGAGAAATATATTTATTAGTTTGCATTATATTCTGATTAAAATTTTTTTTGTATTACATTGGTTTGAATTTATATTGTAGATATCGTAGAAAGTTCTGAATGGGACCGAGAGACTTGTCAAAGGTATTTCTTAATTTCTTATATGCAGGAAATGAGTAAAGTTTGATTTTATATGAAATGATAATTACCTAAGTATATTTTATCGTAGGATGTTTCAAGATTCAGAAATTTTAGATTTATCTGATGAATACATGCGCTGTTTGAAAATGGTTCAAGAAGAATTTGATTCAGGCAGGTTAGAAAGTGAGCATTGTGTACAATTAGAACAAAACGAGTTAGATGAGAGACATGAATTGAATGAAGTAAATGAATTAGAAGAAGTCGATCAATCGAATGAGAAAGAGTATCAGATATGTGAGTATGAATTTGAGACTGCATCAAATAATTCACATAACACTGCTACGACATCTGAGCAGTTGGACTCGGACTCAGATAAATTACAGGATAGAATACACGAATTAAAAGCAAGAAAACAGGAGATACTAAAAGAAATCCATGAGAAATGCAACGGTAACTTATTTGCTATACGCACTCTCATATTTGTAGTAAAAATAATTGGAGCAATTTTTCCTGTTCAATATTTATAACTGTATTCTATAAATTATAATATTCATTATTTACAGATTCAGATCCAGATTACATCCCTGAAAAAGAAAATAATTCCTCTGCCAGTGAAAGTTCTAACGTCATTTTAACAGATAACCGAGAAGAAAAAGAAACTGCGCTAGTGCAAAATGCTACAATAGTTATCGAGGAAAACATTATTGCCAAAGGTTTTGATGTTTCCTTACCATTGCCGCAAGCGACAACTTCTGGAGTTACTACACCAACAGTTTATGTCGATGCCTCAAAATCTGGCCCTAAGAAACACGCTTGTCTTTTTTGCCGAGTTATACTTCAAAATTGCTAGACATCTCGAAGTTCATAAGGATGAAGAAGAAGTTAAAAAATTTCTCTGTTTAAAACCAAATGATCAAGTAAGACTTGATTTGATTAAGAAACTTCGACATGCCGGAGATTATAAGCATAATATTAATATTAATCCTGACGCTGAAAATCATGAACGAATTGTCATTCGACGTCCAAAAGTTGGAGTTACGAAAAATCCTTCAGATTTTGCTTACTGTCCAAGTTGTCAAGTATCTGTTAGTAAAAATACACTTTCTGCACATTTCGCTCATTGTTCTGGACAAACTGGGAAAACTCGGCGAGTTATTAAAAAAATGTCTAAGATTTATGAAAATGACTTCCATCCTGAAACAAGTAAGAAACTTCGCTCTCTTCTTGTTTGCATGCACGTAGACGAAGTTTCAAAAACTATCAAATTTGATGATTTATTAATAAAATTCGGCAATACACTTTGTGAAAAATACAAATTAGCGCAACACGATGAAATGATACGTAATAGACTTCGTCTTCTAGCTAGATTATTGGTAACGGTAAAAAAAGTTGAAATAGCACAAATCAAAGATCAAAAAGCTAAAAAACTTCGAGTTTCTAAACCTAGTATCACAGATATGATTTCCTTATTTGATCCAGAAAAGGTTCAAATTTGTCTCAAAGCAGTTAACATCATCGCAGGAATTGATACTAAAACTTATAATGCAAGAGCTCCATCTGTTGCTTCGTTAATTGGAACTCTATTAAAACAGCTGGGAGATTTTTTGATAGCTGAAAATATTATGGATAAGCAAAAAAATAAAAATGATGACGTGAAAGACTTTTTACATGTTATTAACCGGAAATGGGCAGATGTTATAAACAAAAATGTCGAAGAAGCACAATCAAAACAAAAAAGAAAGAAGAAAGAAGAATTACCTCCGACAGATGACATAAATAAATTAATGGACCATTTAGTTAAGTTACAATCACAAGCTTATGACGAGCTAGTAAAAAAATTCTCTACTGAAAGCTACGATCTCTTAGCTAAGACAACACTTATACGAGTGCAATTATTTAATAGGCGAAGACCGGGAGAAACGGAAAGGATCTTACTGGAAGATTTTGAAATGTACGATAGACTTAGCGAGGATACTCATAAAGATATAATAAAAACTTTGACTGATAAAGCTAGAGAATTTTGCAAGAAATATGTTAGATTTTCGATCAGAGGCAAAAAAAATCGGCAAGTTTCTGTTATACTAGATGAAGTGATGTTTGATTCAATTAATTTATTGATCAAGAACCGTCTTAGTGCTGGTATTCACCCACTAAATCTTTTTGTTTTTGGACTACCAGGTTTTTCATCAGAAAAACATAAGTATTTAAGAGCCTGCACATTAATGCGTAAATTTTCTGAAGATTGCAAAGCTGAGTTTCCCAAACAATTACGTGCAACTAAACTACGGAAGCATATTGCGACATATCTTGTCAATCACAATATTAAATGATATTAACATAACTAATGATAAAAATAGTGCTGAATCCTCTGATAATGATTCAGATTCTGATTCTAATTCTGAATCTGATTTGAGTGATGCAGAGCGTGAGAAAGAAAGTTGTTCACTGGCATTAGAGTCAGAAAAACTTGACAATAATGAAGGTATTTTCAGTTATTTGGTTTTTGTAATTCTATGTTTTTATCGTCATTTTAAATTAATTAATCAAATTATATTTTTCAAAAATTTCAAAATCTAGAGTCAAATCTAGAAATAAGTATGCCATGCCGAAGGATGGTTTGGAGCAATTCGGAAATAACTGCGTTGAAGGAGCATTTCGGGGACAATATTAAGAGCCGTACCTATCCCAATTCTAAGGAAATGAATGCTGTTCGGATGACTGATCCACGACTCAAGAAACGTGAAGTTCCAGCTATTCGATCATGGTTCAGCAACTTTTATAAAAAATTGAAGAAAAATAGTCAATAGTTATTATTTTCTCAATAATTGTTGCTGGTTAACAACAATCGATAAAATAATTTTCTATTGCTTGTTGCTTAAAGTTCTATTAACTTTAAATTTACTTTTTGTACTTTCGTCAGAGATTTAAAAAATTAATCATAAATTTTGAAGTTTGTGTACTCTTCACAAAAATACTTTACTATTGCAATAATTTATGCCAAAAAGTATTTGTGTTCATTACTTTGTATGATCATACTAGTGTTTTGTACTTTTTCAAATAATAATCTTAATTCAAATACACTGTTCCTATGTTTATTTGAAAATATATTTTACTCTTATTTTACCAAATCGTTTTACATGAGTTAATCAGTATAATGCAGGTGTATAATTTCAAAATAATTTCTTAACACCATGATAACTTTATTTCTGCGATCTAAGATATAAACAAGCTTGACAGATGTTACTTGATAATAGTAATCTATTAATTTATTTCTGATGAAAATGACCTAGTGTTCATAGTGTTAAAAAAAAAGAAATTTGATTTTTTCATCTCAAAGTTCCAGACGTAATGAGTGTACTTTATCTTAGTTATCTAGAATTATGATCATTGATACTTTATTATTAATTTTTTTTTTTTTTCATTTTTTATTTTAATTTTAATTTAAATGATAATTATTATGCACTCTTTTCTTGCTATTGTTTCACGTTGCCAGCTAATAATTAAAAAAAAGGAATATATTTGAGTACATAACGTTTTTTATCAGTAAAGTTCAAAGTGTAAACACGACTATAATACATCAAGTCTTCTCCTTTATTCAAAAAAATATTTTAGAAATTAATTAACAATGATGAATAATCATTACTGATCAATTGTCGATTATAAACTTGTAAATTTTTGAACACACTTAAAAATTTTACATAGATAACCAAATATTTATTTGAATCCGACTGATGAATAACTTGAATCAAAAAATTATTGAGCAACGCAAATTATTAAAGCTTTCTTGAGAAAATTGATAAAAATTATATGCATAATAAAAAAAACTCCAATATTTTTATGCAATATAATAGTCAAAAGTAAGATTTGCAACATATATTATATGTCCTCAAAGTCCGACTTGAATAGTATGAACGGCAGATTCATGAGAAACTAGCTTTATGAAAAAGGTTTAAGAAACTTGAGAACTTGCTTTATAAAGTATTGTTTAAAAAAATCGATGAATTGAAACATATGATATTAAGACATCAATAATTATAGTAGACGAATAAGTGCAAATTTTCAACATCAAATAACAATTTGACAAAAGAAAATAAATTCTTTCTATTTGAAATGCTGAAATACAGTCCGAAGATATACGATTTGGATTTTCCTTGAAATTTGATACAAATTTTTAAATCGAAGCTCATAGTGTTAAAAATTTCCGAAAAGTTTCCACCCGGATTGAACATTGTACAGACAAAATTCTGAAACTAATTTTCATAACAGATAATAAATCTACATATAAAATAAGACACAACAGTTTACAAAAAAAATATTCAATATTAAATATTCAATAACACAAGCATAAAAACGGAACAGGAATTTTCAGTAAAGTTAGTATGAATTTATTTTCTTAAAATTAATTAAATACTCGTAAAGAAGAAGAAAATCCTGACCGCCTGTAAAATAAAGTTCAATGATCAGCTTCTCAAGAGTGTTCACCCTGATTGAGAAGTCTAATTTGGAATGATTTGAGATGACATAACTCTTAATCACTTTGAATTATTTCAAATTCTCAATTAATTTGCTTGTAACCATAACTTTTGAATTTAAAATTATTTGAAATGATTTGAATGCCCGAATCGTTTAAAATTAATTTAAATAAGGAAATAATATCAAAATTTCTAGTATGATTCAAAATAATTCAAAGTTAAGATTTCTAAACTATTTTGAATTATTTTTAATTATGACTTCATAATTTAACACCATATGAATTCGTTGAGATTTGTCAAGTAATTTCAAATTAGATTCATCTACAAGAATGCACTTTAATATGTATCCAATTATTTAATAGACGGCGTGCTGGTGAAATTGAAAGACTTACAATTGACAACTATCAAAATAAAAAAGGTATTGCTGATGACGGTGACAAAAAATTACTTGAAAAGTTTTCGAAAAACACCCAAGAATATGCAAAGCAATTTATACGGATTACTCTCCGGGGTAAGTTATCAACAACTGTCTCATTGTTGTCAAGTCCTATGATGATAAGATGCATTGAATGCATTCTTCGCTTTCGTGAAGCTGCGGGTGTAATACCTGATAATAAATTAATTTTTTGTAAACCTGGAGAAAATCATTTAGGGAAACAATACATAGGAGCATGTCCACTCATGGAAAAATTTGCAGTCGATTGCGGTGCTTCGATGCCTAGAACTCTCCGTGGTATCAACTTACGGAAACATGTAGCCACGTATGCTTCATTACTTAATATTGAAGAATGTCAAGTTGATAAATTGGCAAACTTTTTAGGACACAACAAAGACATTCATAAAAATATATATCGTATGCCGGCCCCAATTGCTGAAATAACAGAAGTATCAAAATTACTATCTCTTGCTATTGGTGATGAAGTAGACGAAGGAGACGACGATGATACCGAGGAGGAAGAAGAAGAGGATGAGGAAGTACAACTAGCAAAAAAAATTGTACAAGAGAGAAAAAACAAAAATGAAATAGCAGTACAAAATAAAAAACGCGACGGTACTCGAAAACCACGTAATACTGAGCACAAGAATGATGATGACGACAGCTTCCGTATTTTGACTAGGCCGATCTCGACTTGTGAAGGATTTTTCCCGCGTAATTTAGATTAAAACCATTGTTCAGTTGGCAGCTTGGTACGGGAGAGATCCGAGACTCGAGATGCTAATAATAATAATAATAATAATAGTAATAAGTTAATTACTACTTAAGTTAGTTTAAGTTGGTATGAGTAATTTTAAGATACAGGGACTCATTTGCTGGTCACCCGAGCCCAAGAGGACATCACCGACCCGACGACAATAGCAGAGGAGCGGCTTTCTAAAATACACCCAGCGTACTAATTTGAAGTTGACATCAAATCGTGTATTAACCTGCAGGATGACCCAAAACATCCGAACAACTTGGCCAATGGGCACGATAAAATCGAGCAAAGAATTCTACGGCAGATCGTAGCTTGTACGGCGTATTTATAGGTAAAACCGGATTGACATCGAGTACTCGAGAAGCAACTAGACATCGACCGTTTCAACCAGTCCCTAGACGTGATCGAAGCGCCGCCAAGTGGGGAGCCTTGAACTAAGGGTTATAGAGGAAAGACAAAAAGAGACGACGCCATTCTGGATAGTACTTCGCTGTATCTGACACATGTTTTGTTTGGAAGTTGATAATTGTGCAATTAATTATTAAAAATAAGGATTCGGTATTCGAGTAATTGTCGAGTATTAAGTATTGGGAGTTTTCGGTCGTATTTCTGCCGTAACATTAACTAAAAATGCCGTTGAATCATTAAAAAATTCAATGTGAGAAATCCGGGAGAGTTTTCTCAGACACAACCGATACCGGTGATATAAAATCCGCGTGCGGATAGATTTGGATACTTGTGTTTGGTGCTCAACGGAGCAACATCGACGCAGTGCGGTGATCGAACAAGTCAAACTCATCCCAATTATCTGTTTGGGTCATCCAGCACCTATGGAATTTTTAGACGCCGTACTCGGCCCGCCATTCTTGATTCACCTCAACCACGTGGAGACGACGGAAGTATTGGACTACGAGATCATCGACCAGTGAGCAAGTCTAAGCAATTTGTTTCGAGGAATAACTCGTTTTGCTGCCAGATTCCTTTTTGTAATTCTTAAATAAATAAATTTGTAATTGTTAAGTCGGAATAGGTGCGGGTTGACAGCTCGAGTTATTCCACAGGTACAACGTTGTTTACGATTGTTTTTTTTTTTATTTTTTGTTTTGTTTGAAATTGAAATTCGACAGGGTTTATATACTGAGTGTACGAAATTCCTGACATTGGTAGTTAATGTGTGATTTGGGAATTTGACGTCGTAATTCCGCAATTCGTTATGTGATCTAATATTGCGTATTTCGAGTCTCGCTATTGGTTTGTTTTCTTAGTTTATTATTACTCTTAATATTATTTTATTAGTTACGGAGTCCCGGATAAAATTGTCACTTATTTTTCTATTGAGTCATAAGATCACGTATACGGTAATTGGAAATACGGACGCCGAGTTATCGACTGTTGCGGATGTCAAGTGACTTGACATCACGTTGACGGCAAGTTGTGATAAACGGTACAAATTGAGCCTTGTGAGTTACACTAATAATACTGAGTCGTACTAATTATTATTATTAAGTTTTTTACTTTATTTTTTTTACTTGTGTTCAGTCACGAGCTTAAATTAATTCAAATAAGCTTCGCGCATTTCCGCTAAGTCCGGGAGCTGCCGAACTCGCGATTGTACAGAGAGCGTAGAGTGCCGGGTCACTCGCTATTTGGACCCGACACATACTAAAAACTCCCTCAGGACCGTTTCAAGACGCTATGGGAACCCGCTACCAGCCGGCCAATCAGATAATTCGTTTTATATTGGCCAACCAATAAGAAAATCCGCTATCAACTACTTCCTGTTGGCGCGCTTTTAAGCCAATGGGAAAATTCGTCTTATGCAGCAAGGCTGCCACGTCAACATCAAGAGCCGACGACGACTCAACGACATTTTCATCTATTCTTTCTACAACGTGCTTTGCTACTTGCAACCTCGTGCTTTGAAACCGCTTCTGTAATTATTTCTTGTGTGATATAATTCAAATCGCTTTGCTAATTATCCTCAATATTTAGTCAGTAAAATAAGGCTGCTATTTATTGAGAATAATTCTGATTGTTACTCGCGTGTAATTAATTATAAATTAATTTCCGTGAATATAACCGCTATCGACCACGTGTCGAATTTTATACGTGAATCTTTTCATTAGTTTGCATTCGCTATCGCGTATCTCTTATTCGCATTCGCTATAATTATTATGTTTCTTACAATTTTAAAGTGTAAATAAATATCTAATTTATTTAGTGTTAAAAACTGTGTAATTGTTAATTGTTTAATTCCTCACGCCTAAACCAGATCCAATTAGTTTATTCGCTCATTTTACAACTTGTTTATTTTTTTTTTTTTTTTATTACTAAATCTCGGTAAAAATGATATTCGTATTATTATTATTATTAGTATTATTATTATTATTATTATTATTATTATTATTATTATTATTATTATTATTATTATCAACAGTCCAGATAACATTTTGACGTTAATTATAGTATTAAACACAGAGTTACCGATGGGTGCGGCTGTCAAGTGAGTTGACATCGCATTGCCGTGAAGTTGCAATACCGGGTACTGCCCGGAGTAATTTTGTTGGTTATAATAATTAAATCGAGTCATAATTATTAGTCGTATATTTTGGTCGTTGTTTGACTATATTTTTATTTGCGTTATTTAATTATATCGACTCAACCGCCGAGTCTGGGTAGTTAAATCATACGAATTGACTATTATGTATTATTGTTAGTGTTAAGATACCGAATACCGCTTGTCATCGATTTATTGGGTTATTTACTTATCATAAAATAAACTGATTAACTTATATACCCGGCTGATAATTATTTGACGCTACATTACGTGCCTATCCCGTTCCCGATCCGCCACCCTGAGCTGACTTATTTCGGAAATTTGTACTTCGGTGAATATTGCATCACCTGGCACCCAACAACTGCCGAAGCTGAACAAGGTAAGCCAAATAGTTGTGCGGGGATAGTTCGTCTGACGGATTCCAGGCGAACTAAATAACGAAAATACCATTCGTTGAAAAATTTATATATGGATGTATAGTTATATATGTATATATATATATATATATATATATATATATATATTAGGGTGGCGCAAAAAAACCAACTATTTTTTTTTTTTCCATCTCATATGAAAATTTGTTGGCTTACGATGTTTTAAGAAGTCTCTCCGAAAATCGGCCCGATAAAAAATTTTCAAGAGGTTGCTCACGAATTTTTAAAATATCAAAAATGATTGAAATTCGGATTTTTTATTTCAAAACTTTTCCTTTCTCGTGTCAGCAATAGTTTATATATGTAAAATCAGGACTATGCTGAAAATTTCAGCTCAAAATTCAAATATTTAAACGGCGCTCAAGAATTTTGAATATTAACTGATAATATGGAACTAATAGTTTGAATTAGTTTTTGTATTTTTTTATAACTAAATTATTGTTGTAAAATGAGCGAATAAACTAATTGGATCTGGTTTAGGCGTGAGGAATTAAACAATTAAAAATTACACAGTTTTTAACACTAAATAAATTAGATATTTATTTACACTTATTTACACTTTAAAATTGTAAGAAACTTAATAATTATAGCGAATGCGACTAAGAGATACGCGATAGCGAATGCAAACTAATGAAAAGATTCACGTATAAAATTCGACACGTGGTCGATAGCGGTTATATTCACGGAAATTAATTTATAATTAATTACACGCGAGTAACAATCAGAATTATTCTCAATAAATAGCAGCCTTATTTTACTGACTAAATATTGAGGATAATTAGCAAAGCGATTTGAATTATATCACACAAGAAATAATTACAGAAGCGGTTTCAAAGCACGAGGTTGCAAGTAGCAAAGCACGTTGTAGAAAGAATAGATGAAAATGTCGTTGAGTCGTCGTCGGCTCTTGATGTTGACGTGGCAGCCTTGCTGCATAAGACGAATTTTCCCATTGGCTTAAAAGCGCGCCAACAGGAAGTAGTTGATAGCGGATTTTCTTATTGGTTGGCCAATATAAAACGAATTATCTGATTGGCCGGCTGGTAGCGGGTTCCCATAGTGTCTTGACACGGTCCTGAGGGAGTTTTTAGTATGTGTCGGGTCCAAATAGCGAGTGACCCGGCACTCTACGCTCTCTGTACAATCGCGAGTTCGGCAGCTCCCGGACTTAGCGGAAATGCACGAAGCTTATTTGAATTAATTTAAGCTCGTGACTGAACATTCTCCCCAGCGCTGGCGACGGTGTCGACTGGATTGTCATCTGGAGAGTGAACTGGTAGTACACACAGTTTAGCGATTGGTCGAACAAGTTCCGTAGTAGCGGTTTTCAGAGTTACTACTCGAGTCAGGCCATCCCTGCCTGGATGTAATGCGAGTACTCGTGCAAGCGGCCATTTCGATGATGGGAATCTCTCATCAGTCAGCAAGACTAATGAACCCACCTTGATGTTATTTTGTGGATGATGCCACTTAGAAATAGATTGATGACGTTGTAGGTACTCTGATGACCATCTATTCCAAAATTATTGGAACATTTGTTGTAATTGTTGCCAGCGTGACAACGTAGCGGTATTGTTCTCCAGTAGCGAAGGCCCAGGCACAGCAATTAGCGGTTCACCGATGAGAAAATGTCCGGGAGTCAGAGCGGTTAAATCTGCAGGATCTTCGGATAGCGGAGCGATCGGTCTTGAATTTAACACAGCTTCAATCTGTGTTAAAACTGTAGTGAGTTGGTCGTAAGTCAATAGCGATTCACCAATAGTTCGTATAAGATGGAACTTGATTGACTTTACGGCTGCTTCCCACTTGCCACCAAAGTGGGGAGCGCTTGGCGGGTTGAACTTCCAGTCTGTACCATCTGTAGCAAGTAAATACTGAAGTTCCTTTAGCTGTCTCGATCCTGCTGCGAATTCTTTCTTTAGCGTGGCGTCTGCTCCTACAAAATTTGTACCACAGTCCGAGTATAGGGTATTGCAGGCGCCTCTCCGACTAGTAAATCTTCTGAATGCTGCGACGAAAGTGTCAGTAGAGTAATCGGTGACAATTTCTATATGCATAGCGGACGTAGCGAGACATACAAACACAGCGATCCATCCTTTATAAGTTTTCGCACCTCGACCTTGAAATGTCTTCAGTGTTACTGGCCCAGCGTAGTCTATTCCAGTGTGTAAGAATGCTTTTGATGGTCTTACACGAGCGGATGGCAATTGTCCCATTAATTGTTGTGCACGAACACCTCTATGTCTCGTGCACACGACGCAGCGAAGAATGTGTGATCTGACTGGAACTCGACCACCTTCTATCCAGACAGATCTCCGTAGATCAGCGAGAGTCAATTGAGTTCCCCCGTGGAATGTTCTCTGATGCGAATGGTCTATCAATAGCGTACTTAAGCGTGATGATCTTGGTAAAATTGCTGGATTTTTTTGTTCATCATCCAGAAGCGAATTCTTCAAGCGACCGCCGACTCTGAGTACTCCGTTATAGTCGACGTAGGGAATCAATTTAGCGAGACGATGATTTCTGTGTAGAGAATCACCATCTTTCAGTAGTTTCAGCTCTTGCGAATAGTACTGACTTTGAGTATACTTGATCAGCAAAGTCTTAGCGAGTTCCAGGTCAATCGTAGAGAGTGGTGTGGCCAGTGTGGACTGTGGCACTTTTTTAAATTTAGCGATGGCACGTAGACAGATTCCAAGCGTGTGAAGTAATGGTGACAACTTAGAGAATTTTTCTAGAAGTGTGGATAGCGGGTGTGAATCTGCCTTGAAGATGGTAAAAACCAGACCTGGACGTTCTTCAAGATGTGATATCGTCTGCGTAGGGATGTCAAAGGATGGCCAGTTTTCTTTTGATTGACTGAGCCACTTAGGTCCCGTCCACCATAGCGAATGCTGTTCTAGTTTGGCTGCTGTTAAACCTCTTGAAGCGCAGTCAGCTGGGTTGAGTTTCCCTGGAACAAAATCCCAGTTGACACTTGGTAGCGATTCTTGAATCTTGGTAACTCTGTTGCGAATGTAGACTTTCCATCTACCTGGGTTGTTTCGTATCCACGTTAAGGATACAGCGGAGTCTGTCCAGAAGAAAATTGGTATCTTTTCAAGTTTCAAAACTTTCTTGACGTAGAGTACCAGTTGAGTGAGTAAGACAGCGGCATTAAGCTCCATTCTCGGTATAGTTATGGGTTGCAGTGGTGCAACTTGTGTTTTGGCACACACTAGCGAAATGTTGGAGCTTCCAGTAGCGTCAGTAACTTTTATGTAGACGACAGCAGCCATAGTGAGTTGTGAAGCGTCAGAGAATCCATGTAATTCAATCGATACACCAGTTTTTACATGATTCCAGCGAGGTATCTGAATCTTCGAGATCTGATGTAGTTCATCTCGAAATAAATTCCATTCTTGAAGAAGCAACGGTGATAGCGTAGCATCCCAGTCGAAGTTCTGCAGCCATAGCTTCTGCATGAACATCTTGGCTCTCACGATGATCGGTGCCAAAAAACCCCAGTGGGTCAAACAAGCGAGCAATTTCAGATAAAATTGTGCGTTTAGTAGTTGGTGATGCTTCTGGAAGCGAATAGCCAAACTGGAATTTATCCTGTGTTGAATTCCAGGTTAACCCGAGCACTTTTACTGTAGTATCCCCAAGTTCTCTTGGTGTATCTTCTTGGGTTTCAACTGGAGCGACTTGAGAGAGTAATTCTGTTGAATTACTTGCCCACTTTGCAAGCGGAAAACATCCTGCGGCACACATTTTTTTTGTATCGAGAGCAACTTGGATTGCCTCAGCGAGTTCATCTGCGCCTCCATAGATGTCATCAACGTAGCGTGTATTTGTCAGCGGTTCGACAGCTTTCGGAAATTTATTTCCTTCATCTTCAGCGAGTTGTAAAAGTGCTCTTCCAGCGAGATATGGAGCTGATGTTGTTCCATACGTAACAGTAGCGAGTGCAAATACTGTTGGGATGTCATCTTTGTCAAACCAGAGTATGCACTGTAGATGATGATCTTCTTTGTCAACTGCGATCTGACGAAACATTTTAGTTACGTCAGTAGCGAATAAATAGCGATGGCAGCGGATGCGAATAAGCACGTCACTGATGTCAACTTGAATCTTGGGACCCACATGTAGTATCTCGTTGACTGATACACCAGATGTTGTTTTCCAGGAACCATTAAATACCACTCTGAGCTTGGTGGTAGTGCTCTGTTCTTTAAGAACCCCATGATGAGGCAACATGTAGCTGTTCGGTGGTAAATCCTTTAATTTTATACGTCTCATGTGTCCCAAATCTTCATATTCCTTCAAGAAGTCGAAGTATAACTTCTTGTAAACTGGATCGTCCTCCAATCGTTTGCGAAGACGTAGTAAAGCGTATTGCGCAGCTCGTAGCGACTCACCCAGTTGACATGGCGAAGATTTAAGCGGCAAGCGAACGACATATCGACCATCAGACTGTCTGTAGTGTGTATTGACAAAGTGTTGTTCACACTCGTCTTCTTCTTCCGTATATCGTGTAGCGAATTCTGTCTGTGGCTCTTCTTGATACCAAAACTTGCTCAACAAGTCTTGTAGATGATCATCAATAGAGACATGATGACCGTAAGCGGCCAATTTTGATGTAGCGGTGTCCACAGATCCATATATGATCCAGCCAAGCGATGTTGACTGAGCGATTGGGTCATTGTCACTCCCTTTCCTTATTTTAGCGTTGATTATATGTGCAGCTGGTGCTGCACCCAGAATGATGTCAATAGGTCGTGGAATTAAGAAGTCTGGATCAGCGAGTTGAAGATTAGTTATATGCGGAGATTTCTTATTGGTTAGCGTAAATGACGGCAAGTTTACCGTCAATAGATCAAGCACATGAGCTTGGATAGTAATAGAAGCGAAACTATGTAGCGAATGCAGCGTCATCTTGCATGACCCAAGTGAATGTCCTGCTGACACATTACCAATCCCTCGTAATGGTGAAGCTGCTTTACTGAGTTGGATATCCAGCTTCTTAATTAGCGAATGCGTCACAAAGGATAGCTCCGATCCTTGGTCAATAAGTACACGAGCAGTACATGTACTTCCTGTTAGCGAATTCAACTTAACAATAGCGGTAGCGAGTAAAACATTGAGCGAATGAGCTGAAAGCAGACTAGGTTAGCGAATTCAAAACAAAAGTTACCAAAATTGGAACTATTTGTTACCTGGGTCAGATACAGGAGCGTCCTGTACTGATTTAGCGGCAGCACTGACATCAATGTGCGTCGATGTGTGATGTGGCTGGTCACAATGGCGGCACTTCTGCTTAGTTCTGCAATCAGCATAGTGGTGGCGTCCCAAGCAGTTGAAGCAGAGACGATAATGCCGGACGATCGTTCTGCGGTTTTCTGGCGTCGCCTTTTGGTAGCTGGGGCAAAAGAGAACAAAGTGTTTCTCTTTGCAGATTGGGCACATGCCCGGTTCACTCGTACGATCCTTGGGAGTGAAAGCGATGTAACTAGCGGAACCAGTAGATGTAGATGGCGTTGATGAGGTAGCGGATCGACTGTTCACAAACTTCACTTGTTTGTTAGAAGCGGCTGACTTTGCGTAAAGCTTAGGTGATGGTTGTCTTTCACTAACACCCTTAGCTTGTGTAGAGGTTAGTTTAGCGCCAATTTCAGAATTTTCCCAAGCACGAACTTTGGCCTTGAGCATGTCGTGCAGCTGTTGGTAAGTGGGAAATTCATTGGACAACTCAAGCGATGCCATCCAGTCCACTCTCAAATCTGATGGCAAACAACGAACAGTCAAGCGATTAAAAAAGGGGTCCAACTCACCAATTGGAATTCCCAGTGCTGATATTGCGTCCAGCGATTTCTTGTTAGCGAGTAGAAGTGCATCCAGATCAGTAGCGGAGTGTGACGTCACCGGTCGACGATCCAGCAAATCATCGATATGCATATCGAGTAATCTGCGTGGATTGGTGTAGCGAGTGTTCAGCAAATTCCAAGCTGGTTGGAAAGCGTCATCCGTGATCTGGACGTTAGCGAGTAGAGCAGCAGCTTCACCTTTGACCTGCGTTTTCAGGTAATGCATTTTCTGGGACCCAGTAAGCGAATCTTCATTAATGACGAGTGACGTGAACAAGTCCTTGAACGAGTCCCACTCGTCATAAGAGCCTTGGAACGTTGGCAGTTTAATTTGCGGCAAGCTAGACTTGTGCGCGCCCCCAAAGTAAGCCGTTTGGTCGTGGTTAACGGCAGGAGCTTCCTGAACAGATTCTGGAGCGGGTCTAGCAGAGCTGAGTCTCACTCTGAGCTCAGTGTATACAAGATTAGCTGTACCATAAGCATTACCTGTGTGGTATTCATTAGCGATGATATCTGGCACATCCTCGAAAAGTCTCTCATGAGTTGTGTTGAAGCGATTCCACAATTCATTGAGGATAGCGAGTTCAGCGTCGATGGCGGCGGCACCTTGGTTAGCGAGTACTTCGTTGGTTAAGCGGTTGGACATGTTCCGCATCGTGTCGATGCGGTTCATTTGGAGAGCGACTTGTGCTTCAGCGGTCATCTTGAATCGACGTGGCACACAAAATGGACGCGAGACGTGAAACCGACGCTAAGTTTTCGATCTTTTTTGCTAAAAGGTCTCTTTACACCGGTGTGTAAAATCGATCACCCCGGGCAGCACTCTAGTAGTGCTCAGCAATGCCCACAGCACTTAGCGATTTTCACGACACAAAACACTTACACTAACTTCTTCTCACAATTTTTTACGATTTTAATTTATAAATAATTTTTAATTGTTTAAACACGCCAGATCCGGCTCGAAGGACCAAATGTAAAATGAGCGAATAAACTAATTGGATCTGGTTTAGGCGTGAGGAATTAAACAATTAAAAATTACACAGTTTTTAACACTAAATAAATTAGATATTTATTTACACTTATTTACACTTTAAAATTGTAAGAAACTTAATAATTATAGCGAATGCGACTAAGAGATACGCGATAGCGAATGCAAACTAATGAAAAGATTCACGTATAAAATTCGACACGTGGTCGATAGCGGTTATATTCACGGAAATTAATTTATAATTAATTACACGCGAGTAACAATCAGAATCATTCCCAATAAATAGCAGCCTTATTTTACTGACTAAATATTGAGGATAATTAGCAAAGCGATTTGAATTATATCACACAAGAAATAATTACAGAAGCGGTTTCAAAGCACGAGGTTGCAAGTAGCAAAGCACGTTGTAGAATGAGTAGATGAAAATGTCGTTGAGTCGTCGTCGGCTCTTGGTGTTGACGTGGCAGCCTTGCTGCATGAGACGAATTTTCCCATTGGCTTAGAAGCGCGCCAACAGGAAGTAGTTGATAGCGGATTTTCTTATTGGTTGGCCAATATAAAACGAATTATCTGATTGGCCGGCTGGTAGCGGGTTCCCATAGCGTCTTGACACGGTCCTGAGGGAGTTTTTAGTATGTGTCGGGTCCAAATAGCGAGTGACCCGGCACTCTACGCTCTCTGTACAATCGCGAGTTCGGCAGCTCCCGGACTTAGCGGAAATGCACGAAGCTTATTTGAATTAATTTAAGCTCGTGACTGAACAATTGTCATTTCAGTAAAATATAACTTTTGCATAACCAAGAATACACTGGACAGTCTTAAACAATAAAATTTGGTAAGTTTTGAATAAGCGAAAAAATCTACAAATTGAATTAAGAAATCAAAAAGTATGTTAAAAACTTATTATTTCTATTTCTCGGGTCATATTTTCATCCATTGTTATGCAAATTGATGGTGAAAAAAATCGAGAAGCTTCATTATTAATAATCAAGGGTCGCTCGAAAACGTCCAAAAGACAGTACTCGGAAACATTCAAAATTCTTGAGCGAGGCTTAAATATTCGAATTTTGGGCTTAAATCTTCAGCGTAGTCATGATTTCACAAGTATAAACTATTGTTGCCACAAGAAAAACCAAATTTTGAAATCAAAAATCCGAATTTCAATAATTTTTGATATTTTCCAAATTCGTGAGCGACCTCTTGAAAATTTTTCATCAAGCTGCTTTTTGGGGAGGCTCTTATTATTTTTTGATAAATCCAAGTGTTCAAAAGTTATCTGAGCTTAAAGTCAAATTTATAGTTAATTTTAAGATATTTTCATTTTTCCGGCGAAACTATCAGACTTGTCACCAAATATCATGAAACTTTTTTGTAGGTAATTTTATTCCGCACAAATTATTATGAACAAAGTTTTTTGAAATTCCGCATTTTTTTCTAGTTATTTTTATTTTAACGTCAAGCTCGTAAAAAAATAGTTTTTTGATTGATTTTAAGAGCTTGATATATATACATATATATATACATATATATATATATATATATATATTTCGAACGACAATAACCGCCTTCGTGACTAAGTGAACATTCCGAAACCTCGGAACGAGAACCGAATAAAGTGTACGACCGATCGATTTTTTTTAAGAACAAGTGAAATGCGTTTTGTGCAATAATAATTAATTAACAAATTACGTGTAATAATTGTATAATAGTGCTGTCACAGCTGCTACTTTCGAAAATTTTATTTTTTTTCCCTCCAAAAATAAGTACACACTAAGACCTCTTGTAAGTACCTTTTTATGTATAACGCCGACTTATTGACGCCAGCAGTCGTACCAGACAAATATACCTACCTGAGCGTTGTCAACGCTTTACAATTAAGTCGTATTGTACTAATGGACCACGTGTATTATACATTTCTCTTGCTCTATGGATTTCGTCATTTTTACTTAACGTACTTTTAAAATTTATGTATTCGTTCCCATTTATTAATCTAAGAATAGAACGGTAATCTTTTCTTTGATTTTTCATCTTAAAACTATAGACCACCCAACTCGTGTGCACCAGCATGTGATTCTTGGAAATTAAAGAAAGCTAATGGAAACTACCAAATTTATTGCTTCCTCGGCGGCAGAGTGGCGCCAGGTCATCGGCCCACCTAATAGTCAAAATCTATTTCCCAGGGATCACACTTGTGCATGGGCCTAGAACTTTCGGGCGAGTCCGAGTCTTATCGTATGGGAAACAAGTTACCACCACTTTTTATATGTGAAGACCATATAAAAAGACCATAGTCTTTAGCTCATCAGTTATTTTGGGAATCAAACTCTGAACCATACTGAACTCCGGACACTTGACGGTGTTCGTGGCTAGAGGATTGATATCCCGATTAAGCATTCGGTCACGTGAGCCCAGGTCATTGGATCGGTCCTTGATCGTCGTAAGCACTCGTATAATCGGCATATTATTTTCTACTAGCTTCAGAAGCATAATCAACGCGATATTAGCGTATAGCATCCGATCACGTGAGCCCAGATCGTACGATTGGTCCTTGATCGTTGTAAGTCGTGAACTAATATCAACCGTTTAGCACCGGTACATCATTGATTATCTTCATCTTATTTTTAATCCATTTAATTTCATTTTATTTAAATATTGAATTATACCACGAGAAACGTGAAGAATCACAGAATATTTTACCGCGATAAATGCGAAGATTTGAATAATATTTTACCTTGAAAATTCGCGAAGATTTTGAAATTATTTTACCGTGGAAATACGCGAAGATTTTATAAACAAATTTATATTTTATTTTACCGCGAAGACGCGAAGAATTTGAATATTTTGAAACTATTTTACCGCGACAAGCGCAAAGACATTCATATTATTTTGATCTTCGAAGATCTGGAAACGTATAAACATTTAAATTGATACAACAAAAGCAAACTAAATAAATAAATAAAACGATAAATTAGAATCATATTGATTAACCGCGAGAACGCGTTGTGAATAAGTGTCCTGTGCTACTGCTGACAGTCCTGACACCTCACCAAAAACCTGTTTAGGGTAAGTTTTAAACATTGTAACCATTATCTGGTATTTTCTAAATTTACTTTGAAATATTTGTAAAACATATGCATGAAACATTTACTATTATATTTACTATTTTAAATATTGCCATTTGTAACCCTTTTGTATTTTGAGAATATTAAGTCCTCAATAAATAAATACTCGTTAACATAAAACAATTGAAAAACATTATTTTTCAGACAATTTTACTTTAACAACGAGATACTAGCTTCACGAGGCTTTTCGGCAGCCCATCTTTCTTTATCCCTTATTCTACTACCTGTCTAGCCGCTCAGACCGATAGTTAACAGTAGGGGGTACACAAACTTACGTTTACCGCTCGACGTTTGATTGTGAAAAATAAACAGTCACATCATAAATTGGGAATCATTTTGGGTTATTATCAATATTGTCTTCAACAATATTGTGTAGGCGCGATTTAAATATAGAATAGAATAAACTGAGCATTTGGTCACGTGAGCCCAGATCATAGGATCGGTCCTTGATCAATGTAAGTACCCTTTTATTCAATACTTTTATACGAAATCTCGTACCTACGCCTATCACGATCTCCAATCGTGGCAGTGCAATTGACTCCTTCGTTGCTACGATGAGTGCTCTGAATTCCGCTTCCGTCGTAGAAAGAACTACTGCTCGCTGTTTCTGGGATTTCCAGCTTATTGCAGCTCCTCCTACAGTGAACACATACCCTGAATATGATCTTGAATCATCCTGATCGTTTTCCCAGTCAGCATCCGCATACTTGACGATCTTCTCAAATTTTCTGTCATAGACGAGGCCCATGTCCAGAGTTCCCTTTAGGTATTTGAACACTCTTTCAGCGGCACCCCAATGTTCTTCCGTGGGCTTCTCATTATATTGGCTCAGCACACTTACGCTGTGTGCGATATCGGGTCTTTTCGTCACTGATAAGCACATGAGTGGCCCAACTAATTCACGGTATTTTGTATTCTTTGTGGGCTTGTTTGGATCCGTCGTTGCCTTTAGTCTCGATGATAAGCTAGCTGGGGTGTTCTTCGGCGTGTAGTTGTTCATTCAAAATTTATCTACCAACTCTTCGACGTAACGTCATTGACACTGGATTACTTGTCCGTCGTTTTGCTTGAATTCTATTCCCAGACAGTACTTGGCTTCTCCTAGGTCCTCGATTCTTAGCTCTTTGTTCAATTCTTGCTCAAATTTTATCATTGATTCTCGATTGTTCGATGGTATTCATGCGTCGTCTACGTGAATGCACACTATTAATGAATCGTTACAGTTTTTATGTAAGAATACACATGAGTCCGAGGCTGTGGGCTTCAATCCTAATTTGCTCAGTACTTAACACAGTTTTTCGTACTACATTTTACCGGATTGCTTCAGTCCGCACAGTGATTTTCGGAGCCTACATATCTGATTGCCTTTTAGCAAATCATCCAGCATTTTAACAGCCTTTTTATGTATGTCGGAGTCTCTCTGACTATTAGTCTAACTGATTCTTGTCTTGCCACTAGGGTGAATGTTTCTTCAAAGTCGAAGCCTGGTCTCTGCGTGAATCCTCTGGCTACTATTCTAGCCTTTCTGCCCTCTGTTATTCCGTTTTCATTCACCTTATTCTTCAATATAACCCTCGATCCAATTATATGTTTGTCTTCTAGTCGTTTAACTATCTCCCAGGTGTCGTGATCCAGGTGTGATCGGACTTCTTCTACAAGTGCGCGTACCCACTCTAGCAATTCCGCCCCGCGGATTGCTGCATTTAAATCACTATCCGCTGTCATTGCCGTTTCTTCCATGAATGTTGTCTCCATAAATTCTATTTCATCTTCGTTTCCTTCATTTTGTTCGTGGTTCGGCAATTTTTCAGGTGTTTGACCTCTTATCTCACTTCGAAGTCTCTTATCATCGGGGTATAGCAATGTCTCGAGCAGTCTTTTTTCACCGTGATTCTCATCGTCTTTCTCGTGGCTGAATATGTCGTCCTGTGCTCCTTCTCTTTCGTATTCCGGTGGGGTTTCTTCATCTGTTAGATTTTCTCGGCTTGATGCATGATTGGAGACTATATTAGACATACTGACGTATCTGTACATTTTCGATGGTCGTCCCGGTTCCCCGATCTTTACTTTTGCTGGTCTACCTGGTGCACGTCTTATGTGCGATCTCTATTCATACTCCTCGCATGACTGTTTATTCGCAGTGACTCTTCCTGGCTCTTGGAGGTCATCTTCATGTGGATGTGCGTAGTCTCTATCAACAGGTATTGTGTTTCTTGATTTCAGAGTTCAGTCTTCGATTATTTCTACATCTCTCGTTGTGATGATTTTCCCCATATCATTTAATCTGATCCTGTATGCCTTAGCTGTTTGCGAATATCCTACTAACTCTCCATCTGTCGCCTTATCATCCAATTTTTGTCGTCCTGGTCCTTTGTTTAGTACGAATGCGTTGGATCCAAATACTCTTGAATTTTTCAAGAGTGATTTTCTTTCAAACCATAATTCGTGTGGTGTTAGACCTTGAAGATTTCTGCTAGGGCACCTGTTCCTCAGGTAAATTTCCGTATGTATTGCTTCTCCTCAATGCATCATGGACAGTCCTGACTGTATTAGCAAGCACCTGGCCATTCCAACGATGGTTCCGTTCAATCGCTCAGCTACTCCGTTTCGCTGAGGTGTACACGCTGTCGTCAAGCGTCTTTGGATGCCTTCATGACTCAGGTATTCGTCGAATAGTTTGTTGCAATACTCGCGTCCATTGTCGGATTGTAACCTTTTTATATTTATTCCTGTTTGTCGCTTAGCACAGTTTTCAAAATCCTTAAAAGCTTGAAATACTTGGTCTTTGCTTTTCGGTAAGTACCACTAGCATCAACCACTGTAGTCGTCAATGAATGTTACAAAGTACCTATTTCCATCTTCTGATTTAATACTTGATCGCTGGCACAAATCTGAATGTACAATTTCTAGTAACTTTGTGCTTCTTACCTTGGTTCGTCCTTGGTGTGAATGGCTTCACCGTCATCTTACCTCGATGACACACGACGTTCTTCCTGACGGCAGCCTTGACATCCATGTGGTTTGATGTCTTAATAGACTGACAACGGCATCCATGTGTAGGTGTCCAAGTCTCACGTGCTATTATTGCGTGTCTGTAATATGTGATTTTTGCAACGTACTCGTCGCTGTTAGTTCTCTGGTCTCTCGCATATAGTATACATCTCCTATTCTATCAGCTATCATCTTGACATTTCCTTCCAGGTCTCGGATAATGGTATTATCGTTCCTAAATAGGATTTCTCGGTCATTGCGCGTAATTTTGGAGGTAGAGATTAGGTTAGTACGTAGATCCTTGACTAATAACGTATTACTTAAATTCAAGTTGATCTGTTGGTCGTCCACGACTGTATTGACGTGCGCAGTGCCTTTGGCTCGTGCTATAATTGACGGCGAGTTGGCCATGTACAATGTCGCTAAACACTCTTCTACATCGGTCATCGCTTCCTCGTTGGCATACATGTGCGTAGAACACCCACTATCTAGACACCATCTCATCGTGGATGTGACATTTTTAGCTTCCTCTGGTCTTGATACCTTTATATAGTGGTTTTCGTAGCGCTCAGACATGGAGTCTACTTTCTTCGCCGAGTTTTTTCCTCTGTCTGGACATTTTGCTGCTCAATGGCCTATTCCACCACATATAAAGCATGGTCGTTTTTCATTATGTTTTGGTTTTCCTATTTGTCATTTCCCTTTGAATCGACCACTAGCATAGAGAGCATTATTATGATCCTCCTCGACTTATGTGGAAATTTTGCTTCTTTTTTCGTCTAGAATTTTACCAATCAATGTTTTCATGGTGAGTAGTTCGTCCTTGGATCGAATAGGACACCTGAAGTTGTCAATGCTAGGTGGAAACCCTTTGAGGATTAGCACCACCAGCATATCACTTGGTATGTCAACCTTTATACTCTCTAACTGATCGACTGCACTCGCGAAGCCGTCTGGACATTCCCGAAACTCATCTTCTACGTCAATTTTAAATGACGTAATGTCTGTTAGTAGTTCGATCTTCCTTACGGGTCCCTTTGAATCGTGTACAGGCTGAAGTTTATCCCAAACTTTTTTCACCGTGTTGCATTTTGACACCGTTTTTAGTTCCGCGTTCCCAATGAATAGTATGATGTCTGCCTTTGCCTTCTCGTCGTTGGTCTTCCATTTGGCCAAATCACGTGGCGTTGCATCACTTCCTGTTAGAATTAGGATATCGCCGCTTACTTAGCCCCATCGGTCATGTTTCACCAGAATTTACCTCATCCTCACCTGCCAGACGTCGTAATTCCAGTTGTCCAGCATCTGGATGCACGATGATGCGTCGGAATTCATTTTGTGGGTTATATTTGCCACGTGGTCACAATTATTTTTGGAGTTAAAACCTTTACTTAAAACTTTTATGTAATTTATATCACTTATTCACTCACTAATACTCACTACTGGGCCCATAACCTGTGGGAGTTATGCAGTGGTGAAAGGAATAATTAATAAAAGGAAATGAATAAAGTATATAAGTAGTTTATCAACTGCTATTGTAGAAGATAATCAGCGTGAGAATGAATATATATGTCGTAGACGGATCGTGAAATTAGACAGTTCGTAAACTGTTTAGTCATTTCATGAACTGCAGCCAGATCGTGTAATGGTCGATCAGTTACACGAAGTGTCTAAAATTTTTAGACAGTTCATGAAATGCAATTAGGCCTTAGACGGATCGTGTAATATTCCAGAATCACATGAAATGTCTAAATTATTTAGACAGTTCATGAAATGTCCAATAGCTGTTTTGCAAATCGTGTAATATTTGTAAAACAAATAAATATCTTAAGACAAGTCGAATTTCGCGCTCAACAACACACAGTTTCATGCACGTTCACCACTTCTTTCTCTGAGAGAAGCTGTAAAAAGTTGCAGTGAAGGGCAAGGATTTTTTCAATGCTCAAGCAGAGCTTCCGACCTAAAATGCGCTACAAAAAGGTGTGCGTGCAAGAAAGCAAACGTTTTGTGCAATAGTAGATGTCACTCGAGTTTATCATGTGGAAATAAATAACAATTATCGAATGATCTTATATTTCAAGCTTTGCAAATAAATAAAAAATAAAATTTTATCTATAAATAAATAACATTGGCGGCTCAAACTAATATCTTATCTTCTTTTAGTTGTCTCCTTTTTAGGAATCCGTTATTCCTAGATGCGCTCGAATAACTTTTGAATAGATCGATTCTTAAAAAAATGATAAGAAACCTTTTTTGAACAGCATTCAATTTCCTTAAAAAATTAGTATTAGTCTATTGGGTCCATTGATCTGTTAAGGAGTTAAAAATACTCAAAGGTTCAAAAAAAATTTTGCCGTGTTATTTAAATGGAAAGTCGAATCTCTCATTGAGCCAGGTCTGTAATCGACATATAATTTTTTTTCTTCTGCGAAATTTTTTTGTTTGTGTTAAACTATGATTTTTTTCACATACATTTAAAAAAAGAGTCGCTCCAAAATGACACACCCTAATATATATATATATATATATATATATATATATATATATATATATATATACACGATATAACGCGCTTTGTAATCACAATAGTGCCCTCAATTCTTGACGGATCTTCATTAAATTTTATACACTTATTCATTGGACGATTACCTTGATCAAGTTAAGAGTTATATATTTTAACTCAAACTTCGGCATTAAATAACCGAAGAAAACTCTTGGTAATCCTTTCTAAAACTTCCGGAATTCATGAATTTACATAAGAATATTTTCACGATAAAAAATTAAATCTGAATCTTTTGAGAATACCGTGCATGTACATTTACGATATGATTGTTTAAATTAAATTTACTTTGGTTCCATTATAATCCTTATAAATCATTGTTATTTAATACAAATAATTATTTTTGATCGCATATTATATAGATCTGAACAAGTAATGTCATTTGTCCGTCATGAGAATCTTAATGAAACGCTGGAAACTGATAATCCATTTAGTAACCTAACTATTTATAATAATTTTTTTTTTTTATTTATCGAGAAAAAACAGGATAAGATATAATTATAGTACATTGCATAGAGTGTAGACTGGGTAAGTCTTTTTACGGGACGCACAGTGTTTTTAACATGAGTCGTAGGTGTACATGCACGAGCGCCAGCGAGTGCTTAGTTTGTACCGGAGATGAATGCTAAGAATATTGTGTTTGACGGATAATGAATCAGCCCTTTTGCTGTGTACTATACTTTCTTCAACAAATGTCTGATTTTTTGCGAATTATTACATCAGCGAAGAAACCCGATATCAGCTGGGGTTATATATGACACTAGTTCTCGACTGTTTTCATCACGAATTTGTTTTTTATTTTATTTAATAAAAAAATAATCAACGGATTAATATATAGGCAGGGACATGAAAGTTGTCAGATTGATTGTACTACTCATTTCAAATACATTTAGTTTCGGGATTATTTATTCTTGTGATAATAGTTGAGTTTTCCCCATGAAAATAATATATTTTTACAATATAAAAAAAAAACTGTTGAAATATGAAAATTAGTTATCTCATATATACAAAAAAAAAAAAAAAACATTTGTATAACTTAAAAGTGCACGCCTCGAACGCTCGTGTTATAAGGTAAAAGACCTGCACCTCGGCCGTACCATTAATCGATCACTTTAACTGATAAATGCGTTTTTATTATTTTCATAAAAAACATTTCAACTATAAAAATTAGTATTAATAAATAATTATTTGTGAATCTAAGTGGATCAAAATATGATGTATTAAAGAATTTCATATTAGATTATAAATTTAAATTAAGTGACTCTTTTGAAAAATGCGCTCAGCCAGCGATTTTTCACTTAAACGATCGCTTGTTAAATTAAATTCAGGTTGCGTTAAAATTTGTAATAATTGTTATAGCTATATCTTAATAAATATATTTTAAAAATTCATGAAAGCTGATATTAAGAAAGGATAATATACTTTATAAATTATTCTCGAAATTGATAATTTTTTCAAAGTTTATTTTAAATTGTTTTTGAGCGACTATAGGGCCATGTGTTGATCGAGTAATGGTACATCACAACTTTTAGTGAGCGACTATACCCAAGTCGAAAAGTTTCAGTATTATTTCAAACTGAATGAACTGCTAACCAACAGTTGCAAAAAATCAAAAGTGGTTATTAAATAATATATAGTAGGGTGTTTCGTTACCGGCGAAGTTTAAGCTCTTCATTCCAATTCTACACGGAAAGAATTTTTCGATAATAATTACTCTGTAGTTTCGAGTTATCCTAGGCCGTTGCAAAAAATTTGTATTTTTTGTTTAGAATTTAAATTTTTTGTTTAAATATTGACGTTGCTAGGCTATTATTTACTCTATTATTGAGTAATTTTTTAAAAGTCTTATATTTAATCGATTATTGTGAATATCCCATCTTAATCTATTAATTTTACTCCATGCGATTAATTTCTACTCCCCAATATACCATTCTTTCAAACCCATTAATTTTATGATGAAAAACTGCTTCTAACTCGAATGAATTTTTTTATCTATGGAAGTAATTTTTACTCTAAACTGCAGAGTAATATTTCAGTAGTCTCCATTAATTTTCGGTTAATATCGGCTTCGATTAAATGTCTTTTATTTTGCTTGCGACAACTTACATGTTATGCACACAAACGTAGGCTTGGAATATTTTGTTTCAGCATAAAAAACAATATTTTGCTTGATGAGCAACGAAAAAAATACTTTCGCCGGAAACGAAGAACCCTTATATAATATATAGCATACCCGGAATAAATAGTTGAGATCTGCCTAGATCAAATTAGATCAAATTTGATCAGTTCTGATAACCTTTATGTATGAATAGGTATGAACAGCTCTGATTTAATCTGTTCAGATCAAAATAGATCTAGGCTAATATACTTTTCTGCTTAAAAATCAGCCTATTTAGATCTGAACGAATCTAATTTGATCTGGGCAGATGTAGACAAAATGCAGATCTAAATTTTTTTTTGCGTAGCTAGGACACCGAGATAGTCTTTATCTGGCAAGGGCAATGTTTTCAGCACGAGTTGTAGGGGCACACACCGTGCCTAAATAAGTTTCACTGAAAAAAAACTCGATTAAGTAGAGGTCAATTAGTCAAATAGACTCAGAATTTATTTAAAAATAGATGTTTTTTAAATTAGCAAAAAAAATTTTTGAACCCAAGTTAGCTTTAATTGGGCTGGAATTTTGAGGAACTCCAATCCCGCAAACTTTCGTTAAAAAGTAAAGAATATACCTGCATATAAAGTCAATTAACTGAAAAATTTCATTAGCTCTGAAGATGAAAAATTGCGTCTTTGGAAACATGGACAATCTAAATTAGTTGATTCAAAGAAATCGTATGACAAAAAATAAGTTTACACGCTTGCACGGACGTTCATCATAAAAAAGTCTAAAATAATTTTTTTGACCTTAAAATGCCGAAATCTCATGGAAATGCGAAATTCCATAATCGGTCATACCTTTCACCTAGTATTACTTCATAAAATCCTTATTTCACCCGCCCCTATCCTCTTTTTTAGACTGTCAAAAAAGTATATCTTTAGTATAAAATATCTTATCCTTTTTAACTTCCCGCTAAGAAAATCGAAGATTTTCAAAAATTTCGGGAAGTTATTGTTTAGACCCCGATTTGCAAAAATCGAAATCCCAACAGATTTCGACGTTTTGAGGTTCTAGGAAGCTATTTTCACTAAATTTCAGATGATGTTCGAGTGTATGTATGTATGTATGTACGGCTTGTTATTTACTATAAGCACTGAAAATTTGAGCTTAATTGGTAGGGTACGTTCGGAGATATTTCAAAAATAAATTTTTTCAAAAATGTTTTTTTTGAATAACTTTTAATTCGTTCGATGGATTGATTCCAAAATATAATCAGCTCTAAAACTTTATAAGCCGCATCGAATGCAACCTCAGCCATCAAAATCGGTTTATTCGTTCAAGAGAAACCGTAAACGAAAGAATTAAAAAAAAACTTTTTTTTAGTTTTTTTGAGATTTCTCAAAAACGACTTGATAAATCAATTTTAAAATTGGATCAGCTCTAGAACTCAATAAAACGCGTCGATCGCTACCTCAACCGTTGCAATCGTTTTGAGGCTGGCCCGCAGGGTCAACTGACAGACCGATTTTTTTACTTCGATTTACATGATTAACGAGTATAATAATCATTATTGTTTAATCTTTAGGTTACATCTGAGTTTATCGAAAGTCTCGAATTTTCATTAAATCATGTGAAGCTTCTTCATACTCAAAAAAATAATACCATTGAGTTTGCTGATATGGATACTACTCAATCGAGAACAGCAGTATTACCTCGCAATATAAGAGGAGAAAAAGTTAATTGAAATGTATAATATTTGATGCGCATAATTTATTTTTACGACGATTCAATTTTATTTAAATTAGTTTTAGATATATTTGACCATGACATTGAGAATGAAATTTCATATTTTCATCACTTAACATAAATATTAGGGTTATAAAAAGAAATTAATTTTTTTTTTAAGCACCTTAAAATTTGGAAAGGTTATTTCTCCCATTTTCTAAATAAATAAATTATAACGTATACCTACTTAAATTTCGCGACGGAGATGCGGAACAGTTTAATATAGCGTATGAGGTTGCCCACGCGTAATAAATAAATAATAATAAATGATATTAAATGACGACAAATGCCGAGATCAAATCAAAATAAAATATAAAGAAATTTTCGAGGCCGTAAAAGGATAGTATCTTATTCTTAAAAAATCGTGTCTTCTATTGCATACCTTATCTCTAACTAATCCAATATCTTTTAACTATCTGTTAAAAAAATTCTAAAATAATTAGGAACATATCGAGCTTGGTTCTATTTTTGAATACAGTATTTAGTACTCTCAATCGAGCTGAATTGTTGAAAAAATGATCGTTTCAATTATCATATGTTTACGTCATGAAAGAATGTAAGTGACCCTCGCGAAATTTTTCACATTTTAAGAAGTTATTTTCTACATGAAAATTAAGACTTGTGCCTGAAGAGTTGAGCCTTTAGTATTTAGTACTTTCGTAGTCATGATTTTTTTAATTTTGACGACTTTGTTTTTTTAAACTTTTTCGTTTATTCTTTTTGAACCAGAAGATTTTTCATGAAAATACAAACAGTATTGTTTTTCGTAAAAAATTGTAATTTTTTTCCATGAAAACATCAAATTTTTCATAATGGGTTCTGAAAGATGCTCAAAAATTTAGTTAAAGTGGTTGAAGCATTTTTTGGGGCCGTGCAGCAATTTTTATTTTAATACAATAATATGTAGACGTAAAATGAGTGCAGTTTTTAGTGTTCAATAAAATCAATTTTAATCCCATTTTAAAAATAATTTGTATGCATCCCCACTTAAAAAAATCAGGGTATCGGTTGACCCTGCGAGCCAGCCCCAAAACTTCCCGCTGTTTTCGAGCTCGTAGAGCTCGAAAATACATTTTTAAGTAGTATAAATATATTTTCGAGCTCGGAAATACATTTTTTCCTTTTTTTATGGGATTTTCGAGCTCAAAAGGGTTACGTATCATGTTAAAGTTTGAAAATTTAGAATCTAAAATAATTAATGTGTAAGCGTTTTTTATATATCTATTCACAATTATGTTCAATAATTTGCTTGAAAATAAGTATTTCCGTGATACGTTGTAATTATATTGTGTAAGTATATCGTGATACGAGCGACATGACTATTTTTCAGCAGTCACTTCCAATGACTTACATGAAGAAGAACATATTAGTTTTTAGTAATGTTGTTCAGTAGTTATGATGTTATTCAATAAACAAAGCAGATATAGATTTTACATTTATTATTCCGTCGACAATATTTTCTCGAACGGATAATCTGATTGGGACGTTTGAGGTGGTAATCGTCGCGTTTTATTGATGTCTATAGCTGATAGAATATTGTAAGTGATTGGTTCAGTCATTTCGACGATATTCGCAAAAAACCGTCTTCTCTTATTTCTTTCGTCGATGATATCTTTCGAACAGATTATACAATTGAGACGTTCTTGGCAGTAATAAAAAGCTTAGATCGAGATCTAGAGCTGATAAGATTTTGGAATTGATCGATCAGACAGTTTTCCAGATATCCAAAAAAAATGAAAAAAAAAAAAATTTTTTTTTTCGTATTTCTCAAATATCTCAGAGTCTATTTGACTAAATGATCTAAAGATTTCTGGATATCTAAGTTCAGAAAGAATCTTTCAAATGCCGCAAGAACCATCTAGAAAATAGTACTGTTATATTGATTAAACGTTGGTTTATTCTTGTTAGATTTAAATCTTTATTGAATTGCTATGCAGTGTAGTATTGTGTTTTATATTTAAACTTTTGTGATTGTTTTAGTGTACGTGTATCGCAAGTGTGATAAAAATTTAAGATTGACGCCACTTCAATTCCGGAAATGCATCACAAGGATGTGCTGCTCAATTCGTAGAAAATTAAAAAAAAAAGGAATACAAAATCGATCACAAAACAAAATCATCAAAAAGAATAAAAAATTAAAAAAGGATACAGATGTGAAAAAAAAGCTAAAAAAAAGTTTGATATCAAAAATTTTCAAAAATAAAACAAAGTTAAATGTGCTAAAAACTTAAAAAATAATTTAAAAAAATATATATATTACTTCGTTCAATAAAATATTAATATTTCCATGCCATGTTTTTGATTACCTGCAATATAGTCGGAAGGATTAACGAATCTATTAGTAGTAAAGTAGTTTTAGTGACTGTATATTATATTTCATAAAAAAAGACTGGGCAGTAGCGTGATCCAAATAAACCAACATATCCAATTGATGGCTTAAATTGGACCTAAATACCTAGAAATAAGTTTTCCTCTTGCGAAAAATTTTTAGCCGAATTTTAAAAGGTGTCGGTAGCGATTTGAAATTTCCCAGTTAAATAATACACCAAAAAAAATTTTTTCATCAAAAAAATTATAAATTTTAAACCGTTCGAGATGGAAATTTGGCACTAGCATATTCTTGTAAGGCATTAAATTTTTTTTAAAAATCGGGGTGACAGTCGGCCCTGCGGGCTATCCTCAAAACTTCCCGATATTTTCGAACTCCTTGAGCTCAAAACATTGTTGTAAATTCAATTTCGAGCTCTTCGAGCTATAAAATACTCTCAGATGCCATTGCTTTTTTATGCGTTTTTCAAACGGAAACACATTATATCATGATTTATACGGGAAAAATCATTTACAATTTTATTTTTTCAACTTTTCGTGGTCGATATCTTTTAAACTAATTGACGGATTTCGACGTTCAATTACTAACCAGCGCATTTTATTGAGTTTTCGAGCTAATTGAATTGTGGAAATGATTAGTGTAGTCGTTTTAAAGATATACGCGAAAATCCTTTTTTTAACATTTCTATTTCAGACGATATTCATCGATTTTGTTAATCGTTAACAAAATTTTTCTTTGTACAATTTGGATTATGTTGGCGATGTATGAAGCCTTTACATGCACAATCTGATATTTGTACGGAAGGTTAATGCAATCGGCAGCTGATAAGGGGGCCACCGTCAAAAAGTTTAAAAAGCAATAAATAATTCAGTTAAAATTAAAATAGCACAAATGCATTATATATCAAAATTATCAATATTTAGGAAAGCTTTATCAAATTTCATGTATTACAATTGATGCTTAACGAAAGATAAAGTACAAAAGTGATTTGTTTTACATGTGGTGCAATTATATCACTAGCAATATCTAAATTGTAATAGAAACAATTTTATTTAAGATTAAATAAAAAATATATATGTGACTAAAATTGCAATACAATACAAATGAAAAAGTTGAAACTACTTTTTTTTGAATTTAATATGTAAATTACATTTTTTATTTAGTCCATTAAATTTTAGCCCAAAAATTTTTATTTGTACTATAGTATCAATATTTTTGATAGCAAAAATCTAAAACTATATAATTCTGTTTACTTTAGACTTTTTATGGCCTATAAGTATACAAAATATTGGCTTTAGAAATACGACTCTTGGAACTTTTTTGAAAAAATTTAATGCCCTATACGGAAAAAAATAGACAGGAATGGTTATTTTGCTACACAAGAATGATCGTGAAATATGTAAAAACCGATATTAGCATATTACTAGTTCTCGTTATAATACTAGTTGGTCGTTCTTACTTACAATTCAACATAGTAACCATTACTATAGTACACTCCTATAGGAGTATTACATATATGTTCAATATAATAACTATTTCTGTGCTGGGTAGGAACGGTCGTTTTTAGTCATATGTCTAACTACTGTTTAGCGGGAACTGCGGGAACTAACTTTGTCAACAGTAGTTAGATATGTGACTGAAAACATCAGTTCCTAGCCAGCACAAGAATGGTTACTATGTTGAACGACAATGGAACGCATTTGTCCAGGGAGTCTAACATCTCAACAAAGCGACTATACTTATTTTATATAGTAATACATCTGCTGCTGAAAGAAACCTGCATTATCTGGGAAGTGAACGGTGACTGTAAACACGATAACCAGTCGTGTTTTTAACGTAATGTGTAATATAATAATGGTTACTAAGTTGAATTATAAGTAAAAATTACCCGCTCCTATTAAAACGAGAACTAGTAATATGCAAAGATCAATTTTTACATATTTTACGATCACTCCCTTGGCGGATCCGATTCCACTGAATCCCCGGAAATCCCAGCGTGTAAATGTGAAAAATTTCCACACAACAAACACTTAAACAACACCGTACTCCTCTGGGTTACACGATTTTTACCTGCTATTACCACCGGAGTTACAATAGAAGAGGGAGTACACTAAATCTACACTTATTTTACACCATGGCTGATTCAATGGAAATTAAAATTTTACGCTTAAATTACATCGTATTAGACGATTTTTACCCGCTATTCCCACCGGAGCTTTGATGAAAGGAAGAGTACATCAAAACTACACTGACTTTACACGACGGCTGTTTTAGTGGAAATTTAAACTTTACGCTTAAATTACGAGGTATTACATGATTTTTACCCGCTGTTCTCATCAGAGCTTCAATAGAAAAAAGATTATACTAAAACTACACTTATTTTACACCACGGCTGATTCGGTGGAAATTCGAATTGTACGCCTAAATTACATCCTATACAATGTATTAAATAAATTGTAAATTTTTGTTCATATAGTAGAGACTCTATACTTCTTATCAAAATAATTCGGTTTTTTAAGTCCAAGTTTAATTTCTAAGAATAATTATTCATGGAAACATTGATAATAAATATTTTTGTCATTATGTAATATACGATGTACTATATTACCATCAAAAAAGGTACTTATTACTCTGTCAAATAACGGAGGAGTACCCAGGCCAGAATAGTCTCAAGTTTGGAATTTAAAAGTTCTGAAATAAGTTTCTTACCCGGGACACTACAACTGGTGGGCGCGATCTTGTGGCGAGCATAGAACTACTTCCGCTGCTGCTTATAGCAACGGTGACTTCCATCTCCTACATACATATATATCTTTATTCCCAAGTTATTTTTCTCTTAGTGTAAGCATTTTTTTTTCTTGGTTGGAGCATTCAAAAATTTTTGCGTTTAAACAATAGTACTTATTCTGAGAAAATTTATTGTCTTCAAACCAAAAAATGTTACATTGTTTCGAAAAACTAACACATATTTGTTAAAATTAATATTTCTCATATTTAGAAAAAAAAAACTCTTAAAACAAGTAAAAATTTTTTTTGTTTAAGCATAAAAATATGTTGAATTGAGGAAAAAAAAACGGTCTGTCAGTTGACCCTGCGGGCAAGCCTCAAAACTTTCCGCAGTTTTCGAGCTCCTTGAGCTCGAAAACACTGTCGAGAATACATTTTCGAGTTCTTCGAGCTTGAAAATACTCCTGAGTGCCTTTGTTCTGGAAAAATAACGTTTTTTCTCCAACAATATCTCTCGAACGAATTCACCGATTGCAACGGTTGAGGTGGCGATTGACGCGTTTTATTGAGTTCTAGAGCTGATCAAATTTTAAAATTGATTTATCGAGTCGTTTTTGAGAAATTTCAAAAAAACTAAAAAAAAATTTTTTTGTAATTCTTTCGTTCACGGTTTCTCTTGAACGAATGAACCGATTTTGATGGCTGAGGTGGCATTCGACGCGGCTTATTAAGTTTTACAGCTGATTAGATTTTGGAATCAATCCATTGAGCGAATTAAAAGTTATTCAACAAAAACATTTTTGAAAAAATTTTATTTTCGGAATATCTCCGAACTTACACTACCGATTGAGCTAAAATTTTCAGTGCTTATAGTAAATAACAAGCCGCGTTGAATGACACCTTGACGATCAAAATAGGTTCATCCGTTCCAAAGTTAAAGAATATTTACATACGTACGTACGTACATACATACATACGCTCGGACATCATCTGGACTTTAGTCAAAATAGCTTCCTAGAACCTCAAAACGTCGACATCTGTTGGAATTTCAATTTTTGCAAATCGGGGTGAAAACAATAACTTCTCGAAATTTTTGAAAATCTTCGATTTTCTTAGCGGGAAGTTAAAAAATTATGATTTAAGATAATTATTTACTAGGTGCAAGAAAATTTTAATTTTCTGAATTGTTAAAAAAAATTTCTTGTATCAAGATTAATTTTCGTGATTCAAGTGAACTGTATTACTTTGTGAAAAATCAGTTGTAGGTAGTCAAATAATTTACTTAAAAAACTATCACATTTTAAAATAAGTCTGATAGTTTCGCTGAAAAGTAAAAAGATCTGAAAATTTTGTATTTATTTAACTTCCAGCTCCAATAACTTTTGAATAGATGGATGTATCAAAAAATGATAAGACCTTTTTTTTAGAGCGTTAAATTCTTTACAAAATATCCTATGGACTCATTTATATGAGGTGCGAATGCCGAGAGAAAGAAAAAACAATAAAATTTTTTCAACACGTTATTTAAATGGGAAATGAAAAATTAGAAATAGGCACCTCTTAATATTAATATTAAAAGCTCCGCTTTGAACAGGCTCCTATATTTACCTTCCTGCAAGTTTTCGCCTGTTTTTTTGTGAACAAAAAAACAGGCTGAATTTTTTTTTGTGGCATTATATATAATTCTGTATGGTTATATATAATTCTTTATAATTATGTATAATCCGATATGAATCATATATAATTTTATATAAATCATATATAGTTATATAAAATTATATATAATTGTTTTTTTACTCGGACGCTTAAATTATATCGTATCACACGATTTTTACACGCTATTCCCACCGGAGCTTCGATGAAAGGAACAATACACCAAAGCTACACTTATTTTACGGGGCGGCTGTTTTAGTGGGAATTTCAATTTTACGCTTAAATTACACCATATTGTACGGTTTTTTTCAGTGCACGTTTTCCTTTAACGTGAAAACAACTATTTTACATACTAATTACACCAAAATTTTTAAATCCGGAGACACGGTAGTGTCTTGCGCCAAGTACGAGTTCCAACACATGTACAACATGTGTGTCGCGTCGTTGTGAGACGATCGTGTCTCTATTCTCAAACCATATGTCACTTTAACCTCACTTATATTTTAAATTCAAATCAATAAATTATTGTGCTATGTCAGCCTATAATATTAGTTTATTTATTCATAATTATGATATTCTCATGTAATTTTCATAAAAATTCAACTGTTTCTGTTAATTTAATAAAAAAATTAAAATTTAAAAATTTGGATGCCCCCGTTTTTCGGATCTAATGAAGAAATTCCTACTACAAGACGAATTTTCGATTATTGGCTACCTTCATGTTACACTTGATGATATGAAGGTAGCTTTTGCTTACTTTTCAGTTAGATTCTTCTTCTTCGATTTAATAGCAATTACACGTCAAGTTCAGTTTTTTATTTTTCTGAATACTATTCGAGTGCAATATACAGTGCAAGTTAACAAAAAATCTCACTCCAAATCTTTTATCGCTTTACGTCAGGTGTACATTTTAAGAAAGTTGAATTTTCAAGCTGACGTCAACTTGCAGACTGGGTGGCTTTGCAGAAAGTGAGGACGTCATGAAGTTGAAAATTTAGCTTGAACGAAATTAATACCCGACATTCAACGGCAAAATGACGGTAAAAGGTGAAGAGCAAGATTTGTGGTAAACTCTCTGTCATTTGCACTGTATTTCGCACTAATGGTTTAGTTAAAATACTAAACAAAAGAAATTGACATATATTGACTGTTATATTGAAAAAAAATCTGTTTAGAAAATTCTAAAGCCAACTTTAAGGAAAGTGTCGGAGAGCAAGCAGTTACCTTTAAGTTAACAGTAAATTCTATGTAACTTGAATACAATTTGATTACAAGTATTACTGCCAGACAATGACGTTAAGTTAATTGAAAGTTTCACTTCCAATTGACGGCAAGTTTTTCTGTCAAATTACATTCAGATGATGGCAGTAGATTTGCATTAACTTGCACGCAAGTATTGTTCAGCCAAGGCTTGCCAGAAACTTGTCGTAGAGTTAGCCTTAAATTTATCACTGCAGAACTTGCTGAGCAATTATCTTCAAAGTTTGGCTACCAGGGACTTTGCAGCAGTCCAGAAAACCAGAGTTTCTGCTCCGAAATTGAAACGACTTTCGACATCTCGATGACTACAGTATATATGAAAAAAAATATCAGGCCAACTTTTAGCTCTCATATCATATACGTAAAATAACGTCTACGATTGACGTTAAATTACAGCTGCTATTTTATACCAAGTTTATATATAATTTTATGTGTGGGAGAGAGCAATAAATTAAAATGACGCTTCTTGCGTACTAAACCTTATCGAGATGTCAAATGTTTTACATCAAGTTTTGAGTTAGAATATTGATCATCTAGAAAGCTAGAGATCTTCAGAGATCATTCTCACCACCGGATTGGTCTAGTTAAGTTTCTAAGTGTACGTCAATTTTTGCTAAAGACGTTATCAGGATATATCCTCATTTCGTTGCAATGACCCTAATAGTCACTTTAGGTTGAAACTGACAGTAATTTGACGTAGAAATTTCCTTAAATTTGCTGCCCGAGTTTGCCGACAATTTGACAGCGAAAGTTTGAAAGAAAAACTTAAGGTTAATTTTTCCTCAATGTCCCTAATAGCCACTTTGGCCTGAAATTGACAGTAATTTGACATTAAAATTACCTGAAATTCGCTGCCCGAGTTTGCCGACAATTTGACAGCAAAACTTGGAATGAAAAATTTGCGGTCAATGTTTCCTCAATTTAGAAATAATTTTTTACTAGGAAAAAAAAATTGGTAATGTTCATTTTTACCATTACAGAAGGTAAGCAAATTTATACATAAAAATATCTAAAATTTGACGGTTAAAAATAATACTTTATAATTTTTCAAGTCAAATTAACAATAAATTGTTGTAAAACCTTGCCTGCAAATTGACGACAACTTTTTTCTAGTCAACTTTTGGAAATAATTTTCATTCTAATTCTAATCCTTTGACGCTAATTTGTTATGAATTCAGAAGCAATTCAGCTATTAGAGGTTTTTCCTACAACTTTCCGGCAACACTTTCTGTTAACTTACCTTCTAAAAGCGGGTGTATGTTCCCTGATAGCTACACTCAAAATATAATTGCTTAGCAAGTTCTGCAGTGAATCATTTACGGCTAACTTGACAAGTTTCTGGCAAGCCTTGGCTGAAGAATACTTGCGTGCAAGTTGATGCAAATCTACTGCCGTCATCTAAATGTAATTTGACAGAAAAACTGGCCATCAATTTGAAGTGAAACTTTCAATCAACTTAACATCATTGTCTGACAGTAACACTTGTATTCAAATTGAATTCAAGTTAAATACAATTTACTGTCAACTTAAAGGTAACTGCTTGATCTCTAACACTTTTCTTTAAGTTAGCTACAGAATACGGCAGTAGCTTGAAGTTAACTTATGGATAAGGTTGCTATCAGGGTTAATGACACTATCCCTAATAGTCACTTTAGCTTGAAATTGACAGTAATTTGACAATTGAAATGACCGAAATTTGCTGCCCGAATTCGCCTACAATTCGACAATAAAATTTAGAAATAGAATTTGCGGTTAATTTTTTATCAACTTAGAGGTAACTTTTGTTACTTAAAAAAAAAACCCTAACAAAAAATTTCCTTCTCTAGTAGCCACCATAACCGCAAGTTAACTTCAAGCTACGGCCAGAATCTGAAGTCGACTTAAAAGCAAAAGTTGGAGAACAAAAAGTTGCGGTTAAGTTGACGTTAAGTTGATTGAAAGTTTAACTTCAAATTGACGGTAAGTTTTTCTGTCAATTTACAGAAATTCAGATGACGGCAGTAGATTTGCATCAACTTGCACGCAAGTATTCTCCAGCCAAGGCTTACCAGAAACTTGTTTTTAAGTGAGCCGTAAACGTTTCACCGCAGAATTTGCTGAGCAAGGCGGGATGACGTCTATTGCTTGTAATCCAACTGGTCAGATAAACGATCGCATAGATTTCGATTGCCCAGAAACCAATTGCCCAGATAATTGATGATATATGATTCCGAAAGGGTAGATTTCCGATCACCGAAAAATCCAATAAAATAGAAATTCGATCGCCTACAATCATTACACAGAATCTCGATGGGGTAAAATCCCAATCACTTAGAATCCCGATGGCATAGATATTTTATGCCTTGATAAAAAAAATTAATTTTTATAGGTGGCGCCAAATTTAATATGGTTCACATTTTCTGATACATTGAGGACTGTTTTTATGAAACGAGAATATAACAACATAACTATATATATATATGTAATATATGGAAAAAGCGGGAAAAAAGAAAATAAAGCGAGTCTATCAAGTTATATATTTTCTTTCTAAGAAGAAAACTTTTCGATCGTTCTTTTCATATTTGAAGTAGAAATAAAATCGCTTATCATTAAAAGCTTAAAGAAAAGGAAGTAATTACGTGAAAGTGTGATTAAAGTTTGTGAAAGATAAACTAATAAACTGCGCTTGACAGAATAAATATGTTAAGAATAATAAGATAAAACTAAATTAAATGTTGCTATTTTAATAAGAAAAATATGTTAATTATTATTGATATTTAAATGTAATCATTGCCTATTATGATCATTAATAATAATTGATTTCATTAGGCCGAATAATAAAGATGTAATGATATATACTTAAGGCTTTGAGAAGTCGAGCCCGATTTACGATAATTTTTTTTTTATAACTTCTCAATACTTAATTTATAAAAATCTTATATAAAATATTGATCTGCCGAAGATTAAAGAGACAGTTGACCAAATATATAATTCCATAGCAATTGATATTTAAGGATAAAGAGTTATGATGAACTTAATTAATAAAGCAAAAACTTCACGTCTAAGGGAATTACATAATCTGCAAAACTAATAAATTGGGATCATTATAATTTTCACTATCAGTTTGATTTTTGCATCTATATAATAAATTTATACAATAATGTATATCTATTTATGTTCCTTAATAATGAATTTACTGATTTGCATGTTTCTATTAATTGAAAAATTTTTTAGCATACATACTTGGTGCTACTGGATAATGTTTTTATTTATAAAGAAAAAGGCATTCGGCAGCCGAAATGAAAGTAGATTTCTCATTATTTGATTATTTCAACCGTTCAAATAAACATTAATAACAAAATAAAATTTTTTTGACATTTTTTTTGACTTGGTGAGTTATTAGCTTCTATTCTATCTCCTTAACTAACATTCACTTATATAAAAAAAAAAAAATATTATTTATTTAGACGACTTTGATCCTGAACGACGATAATCTGGAGACATGTGGATAAAATCCTTCGATTCCGTAATTCATTGTTTAGCGGCTAACTTATTATTTCCTTGCTACCACTACTATTATTATGATTTCTGCAATCTTATTTCTACCTTTACATCTATTTTCTTAATAAATTTCCTTAAAAATAATATAGTTCTTTACTCCCCTTTATTTTAGTGTTTACCAGCATAAGACGAATCTTTTTCTTCATACTTACATTCCTTCTCTTATTTGTTCCCCACTCAATTTTTATTAAATATTCCGTGGAATTATGCACAGTCGTTCGTAATTCATAAGGACAGAATCCTTATGTCTTATAAATCGCCCCATACTTTCCGTTGATGCTTTCCACACATCGATAGGTGTCACTTCTCTTTTCTCTTGACGCATTAACACAATTTTCTTCATTTCCTCCATTTCCTCTACATTTTACTTTATACTCCTCTTTATTTTGCTTTAAGTACAACAATTCCAACTCCAAATCCTGGTTTATCATATCTCCCATAACTCTTTTTTTTATGAGGAACTGTATTATTATCAAATGCGTCCAACTGACGTGTCCCTCAGTGACTGACCATATTTCATCCGGCTCTCTTTCGTATCCTGCAGGCAAATCATCATCTTGCCGCGCATATCTGCAATATTGTACCACGTATCTTCCCTTTTTATGTTTTAAATTAACATTTGCCCCATTATCTAACAGTATTGTTACAATCTGATTATATCCTCTCGGTCCTGTTAGGTGCAATGGTGTTACGCCCGCATTATCCGTCTGCTGATTGACATTGGCTCCAAATCTCATTAGTATTTCCGTTATTTCCATCTTCCTTATATAATCCAGACTATACAGATTGCTTCCTTCATACCGGCGAGTCAAAATTTTTTCGAATGCGGTCTCTGGCATATCAGTAATCATCATTGGCTTCTTAGGTTTTACGCGTACTAATTTTCGTTGCTGGCAAATAAAACAATTTTTTACAAGATTCCTCACATCTTGCTGCATCGTTCTCCAATAAAATCGCGTTCTTATTCGGCAATATGTTTTTGTCATTCCCTTGTCCTCCAACAGCGGAAGTATGATACTTTCTCATTAATGATTTTCTGTTGATGGCTTTGGGTACCTCCAGTTTTTTACCGCACACTGTTATTTATATATCTTATTCCTTTACAATCTCACGTAACTTTCCAATGTAATAATCTTGCAGTGCTTTATTCAAATGTTCACATCCCGCCGGGTTTCTCAATGTTTTATGTTCTTCTCGCTTTATCAATATTCCCAATGACACCATAATCATATCTATTATTTTCTCTGATGTACGACCACCGGCATCCACTGCATAGACCAATCCCAATCCGTTACTCTTTTGTTTATTTATTATTAAAATATCACCTTGTTCCAGTTGAGTTCCTTGCAGATTTGTCATATTTACCCACTTCATCTCGAGCAACACATCCGTTAAACTCGAATTTACATCCCCGTTGGCTGGTACAAAGAAAGCAAAATTGTCATTGACGTCTGTTACATGCTGTTTTGTGTATATTAATTTTGATTCTTCTTTCGGATTTGCGTAATGACCATCCGGTGTATCTAATTCCATCAATGAGTTCCCCGAATCTGAATCCAAATCCGTAGAGTCGTTAACACATGTGCTTCTTGCTTGGAAATCATCCGATAACAGGAATCGCCATGTTTCATTACTATTCTCGTCATATTTTTCATCGAAGTTTTGTTTATACCCATGCTTCGTATTTTCTTGCTCCATTGATACTTCCGTATCTCGTTCGGCTCACGTCCAGTCAAATTGGGCTTCTGCACTTCAATTTTTTCATCTCTTTTTTTCTTTTTCACTTTTTCTTTAGCGACTAATGGCACCTTTATTTTTACTTTCATCGTTATTCTGTCTTTCCATAATAATTTTTGTCTTTTAGTGTTCTGCCCCATCTTTTCATCTTCTTCCACTTGTTGTATCTTTTCTTCCGTTTTTGATTTATATTTGTTTCGTCGCCGGCGACTGCTGACAGCCTGTGGCTCCGCTCCAGGTTCCGACGCTGACCCGGACGGCACGTAATACTCCCCACTTTCATCACTTGCTATCTCCCGTGGTGATTCACTGTAACTAAGGGGCACTCGTACCACTTTCTTGAGCCGTGACTTACTTCCTCTCGGACGTCATCTTCGTCGTACTTCTTTTTGCTGTTGTATACCTGACGGGCTCGCAGCTTGAGTAATCGCAGCTTGCTTCGGCTTATTATTTCCCCGTGTATCGTTGTCAGTCTTCATTTCGATATCAGATTCTCCTGATGATGTATTATATAGGTGATCGTCCGCTCTTCTTAATTTCTTCTTTAAATTTCTAACCTTTCCTCTCTGTCCCTTTCCATCAGCTGATAAATGTGTTACTGATGTTTCTTCTCTGGCTCGTTTACCAACATTTACTTCAGCCATTGTCAAAAGCTCACCGTTTTCATTTCTCACTAGATTTCGCGATAAAGCATCTGCATTTGTGTTATTCTTAGCTGGCCGATGAATAACTTCGTATTCATATTCTTCTAATCGATTTACCCATCGCCGAATGTGTTCTCCAGGGCTTTTCGTAGACTTGAGCCACTGTAATGGTTGATGGTCGGTAACCAACGTAAATTTCTCACCGAAAATATACGGTCTGAACGTGTCGACAACATACATAATAGCCAATGGTTCTTTCTTGGTTACTGTGTAATTTCTTTCTGTTTTTGACAAAGCTCGAGAAGCATAACTTATCGCCCTATCTTCTTCAAGTTTTCCTTGGCTTAATATCGCACTCAAGGCAAAGTCTGACGCATCTGTAGCGACGATGAATGGTAATTCAAAGTTTGGATACTGCAACATTACATCCCCACATACTTCTTCTCTTAATATCTTGAATGATTTTTCTTGAGATTCGCCCCATGTAAAAATAGCGTCTTTTTTCAATAAATCAGTTAAAGAATTTGCATCACTTGAAAAATTCCGGGTAAATCTGTAATATCCTGCAAGTCCAAGAAATTCTCGTACCTTCTTCTCATCCGTCGGTCTCTTAAATTTTTCAACTGCCTCCACTTTAGCCGGATTCGGCTTTACTCCTTCCGCACTGATTATGTGTCCCAAATACGCAACTTCCCGCCGTAAAAATTCACACTTTGCCGGCTTTAATCTTAATCCCACTTTTTGAAGTCTATCAACGAATTGCCAATATTTTTGACAATGCTCTTCCAATGTTCTTGCATAAATTACCGCGTCGTCAACATAAATAAATAGCATCACACCCTGCAATCCGGATAATACATTTTCCATCGTACTTTGAAACGTCGGTGGAACACCTTTCAAACCCATCGCCATTCTTTTAAACTGATAGTGTCCCATCGGTACTGAAAATGCCGTTTTATGTCGATCTTGCTTTGCTAATGGTATCTGATAAAATACCGAGTCGAGATCAAACACGGAAAATTATACAGCATCACCAATTTGGTCCAAAATATCTCGGATATCTGGCAACGGGTACGAGTTTGGTACTGTTTTGTCGTTCAACCTCCGAAAATCAAATTAGCAACCTCCAATCTTTAGTTCCGTCGGCTTTTGGTTTCTTGGGAACGATCCATACTGGTGAACTGTACGCAGAATCCGATGGTTCAATTATATCAGCATCAATCATCCCCTGTATTCGATCTTTTAACACATCTTTCAAATGATGTGGCATGCGATACTGCTTGATATCGATTGGGTTGTCGTCTTTTGTTCTTATCCGATGAGGTGGAACGTTTGCTGCCTCCAGTCGTTCGCCTGGTAATATGTAAACTCTTGGTTCATACTCAATGTTTTGTCGCACTGTATTTAGCTCTTCCTAATCCAGGTGTGTTGATGTTATTAAATCCAGTACCAGCTCTGTTCGTTCCGCTTTACTTTCTTTATTCTGCTCCTTGTTTTGTATGAATTTCACCTCTGCCTCAGCCGTTATTTTCTCAAAAGATTCAGCTTCGACGTATGGTATCGCGAAATCATGCTCTTTTTCCGTAGTGTTAAATGCATACATTCGTGCTGCGCCTTGGTGGACTAACACTATAGCTTCTCCCAAATATATCCCAGGTGCAATATCACACCGAGGAATATATCCTTCCACAACGTTATTTACAACTCTTACCTTTATTAACTTTATGCCTTCTGGGAAATTTTTATAATGTCTCTCAAAGTCATATTTCTTATTATTAATTGAAACTGTTTTGTTACCAAAATCAATCTGTGAATTTTGTGCTAAAAATAACGGCTGGCCCAATATGGCATCTTCCTTTATATTAAATTCTTCCCCCATGACATCAAACAGTACCCGTTGGCCTTCTATCTCCAGCTCAGCTTGGCCTGAAGTGGTTAAAGCATCAGATGTTATGCCTTTTATAAGCGTTCTTTTTATACCGTCAATTTTTGTTCTTAATTCTAGTGAGTCTCATCGTATTAAATTTATTTCTGCGCCCGTGTCAATGAGGAAGATACCCGTTCCTCCAAGCACTTTATCAGCTCTTAATTTTACGAATATGTGTGCAGCACCCATAATTTTAACAGGTTTTACTTCTTTCTCTTCATTTGTTTGCTCCTTATTCGTTTCCTCTGAGTTGGCCGTTTCGACGAAGCGTGTCATCGCACCGGCCCTTCCTAGTTTAAAGGCCGCGTGTTTGGAGCCCTGTTGGACATCTGATTTCCTCGGTTTTGCTGATTAGTTCCACGTGATCCATCCCATCTATTGTCATAATTTCCAGGCAAACTGTTCATAAGCCGTTGCGTTTTAAATGCGTTTGTCACCATTGCACCTGAGTTACCATAATTATGTACCATCTATTAAAATTGCCTTGAATTCCTTGACCTCTGCCCCTGCCGTAATAACCATCATTTCCATAATTTTCCCATTGATTTCCATAATAATTTCTATTTCGATACCCATTATAACTGTTGCCATTTTGTCCATATACATAATTACCATTATTCTGCCATTCATTACCGCTTCCTCTATAATTATATCTCCCATTTCCTCTGCATCTATCGTTTTGTACATAATACCGCTCCTGCTGCTGTGGAACTCTTCCCAGGAATTCCTGCTGATTAATTGGTGCCCAAAAATTTCGTTTGCTTTCTATTGGAATTGGGCAATTCCTTGCCAGATGCCCAACTTGCCCACATGTGAAACAACTTCGCTTGTCTCCATTGTCCGCAATCTCATCATTAGTAATTGTATACGTAAATTCCGCACTGGGTCTCGGTTTATGAATATATTCTGTGCCTTCTTGTTTACCTTTTTTTTTTACCTCTTCTTCAAGCGTTAGCTATCTTATCTTCGCATGCTCCCGTTCCTTGAATTTAAGTTTTCCTTCTTTCGCTCTTTTCGCCGCTTTCGTCCTTTTGTATTGTATTTCCGCCTCCATTGCGATCTTTATCGCGTCTGCTAAATTTCTGAGCTCTTTATCTGAGACCGCGAACGATAACTTTTCGTATAGTCCATTCATGAAGGTTTCCAGCACTGTCGCCTCCAAGTCCTTAGGTCCCGTCGGTAACCCTTCTGTTCCTTTGTTAATCCACTCCTGCTTATTTTATTCTCAGCCTCCTCTTTTATACCCTGCAGTCGCGCACCAAATTTTGTTACACTTTCGTTATCCTCTTAAATCATTCCCGCCTGCCGATGTATTACCGCATGGAATGTTTCCGTTCGACCGAAGTTTTGGCGTAGCTTTTCTATCACTTGGTTGACAGTCGTTGCCTCCCTCAAAAATGTACGCATAATACTTAAAGCCAGTTCCCTGAATCGCGTCGACAATTCAAAAATAAATACCGAATTATCACCAGCTTTTAGCAGCGTCGCACTGTACTCAATAGCATCAATGAATGATTCCACATCACCCTCTCTCGTAAAAACCGGTATATGCCGCATTAACGATATTACTCTTTTTAATTGAACTTCTTCAGTCTCCGTAATAGTTTTTACCGTTTTTGTGCCTGAAGACGTACCAGGGCAATTTGAATTACTATTGTGTAACGGGGTAAAAATCAATTCTTAATTTTAAACTTTAAATTTTATTTGAATAAATTCCCCGCGGTTGGTTAATGATCTGAAAGGGATAAACCCCGTGATCTAGTCTATCGACTGTCACCGGGAGCGCCAATTTTGGGGGCTCGCCCTCCAGACCCAATTAGAAATTTTCGGGGAGTGGCAAATTTTCCGATAATTGCCGAAAGGTCGCGAACGGACATATTTATTAGTGAGTGATCAACACCAGAGGGGACAGTTGTTGGACGGACCAGCAAGCAACCTGGACGTGGTTCTGCATAATTTTGTCAGGTAATTATAAAATTTAGAGGAAAATTTTTGTGGAACCTTCTAGAAGCTTATTTCTTATTAATTAATTATGTATCCGGCAGGGAAGCCGATACAATAAAAATTATATTAACTAATTTGTACTGAATCCTTCACAGATAAGAAGGAGAAAAAATAAAAAAAAATAGAAGAAACCCAGGTTAGAAGGAGACCAGAAAATCGGCAAAAGGGGAAGGAAAGGACGCCACGAAAAAAAAGGTAAATAAATTTGTCGGCAGGTGTAGCCACAGTTTATTAATTGTTAATTAATTAAAATTATAATTCGTGGAAAGTCGCCATTTCCGGGTCGAAAAAAAAAAAAAATAAAGAATTTCTCGGCAGGCAGGCCAGAAATTTTGTGAACTTACATGCGGTCCGTCGGACGAAATTCTCGGCAGAAGCCAGAATTTTATTAAATAAAAAAATAGAACTTTAAGAAACATTTCTCGGCAGGAAGCCAGAAATTATAAATTAATATTAATTAAATTATAAATTAATATTAAGAAATTATAAATTAATATTAATTAATTTATAAATTAATCTTAAGAAATTATTTAGTTAATAAGAAAAAAATTAAGATAAAAAAAAATTACTAGACTGAAAATTCAAAGTGCTGTGAAAATAGTGTTAACAATAAAACTAAAATTAATTAAAATTAATATTGATGGAAGTCAGTTTTTGATGTGGAATTTAGTCACTAACGTGAAGACTAGTCGTAAATGAACTAGAGAGAGATAGCGTCAGCCGTCGGCGTCAGTTTTCAGTATCACAAAATTTCTCACTCAAAACTGATATTTGGAAAATAAAATTAGAAAATTTGTCAAGATTGTCGTAATTAAATTATGAAAGGTTAAAATTATAGTCGGTAAATTGAAGTTGCAAATTAAATAAATTAAGTTGTGTGTGTGAAATCGAAAGGAAATAAAATTGTGTGTGTGTGTGTACGAAATAAAATAATTCCAGGGGAATTAAGTTTTAATTTAAGATCCAGGGGATCTGGCAAGTTGCCAATTTTATTTTATAATAATTGATCCAGGGGATCAGGCCGGTGGCCAATTTAATTAATTATAAAGTCCAGGGGACTCGTTTTATTTAAGATCCAGGGGATCAGGCCGGTGGCCAATTGTAATAAAAGTCCAGGGGACTCGGTTAATTTATAATAATAGATCCAGGGGATCAGGCCGGTGGCCAATTTAATTATTAATAAAGTCCAGGGGACTCATAGGCTGTAAAAATTGTTATAAAAGTCCGGTGGACAAAATTGAGAAAAATATTAATTATAAGGCCCGGTGGGCAAAATTGTGACTCATTAAATAAAATTTGAAATCTAGACGGTGTAATTAAAATTTAATTTAATCCCTCAATCTCCTCACTCTTATAATATTTCAACGACCCTGATTTTTGAAAATAACATATCCGGTTCTGGAAGGCCGAGTCTTATCTTCCAGTGGCGCCCTTATTAAGATCAATTAATAAAGGGGCCAAACTTGGCAAGGTTGAAAATTACCCTGTTACAATTGGTTAATGAATTACTATGAGTTTCTTCCCGACTTTTTTCAAAAATGTCTACTAAATCCCCAATATTTTTTATGTCAGTCTCATACGAACGATCTTCAACCGATTCTTTCGAACTTATGGAGCCAGACGTGGAGTCGCTCGGATTATCTAACCGCCAGTAAGTCCAGTACTCCCGCTGGTCCAGTTTACTATTATCGTTAAAGGACTCAATTTTTACTACTTACATAGACACCACGATGAATAATGCTGCGGCTATGAGCATTCCTGTCTGCTGACCTTGATTCTTCTCGGACTGCTTTCGTATCCAACTTCCGGCAACAGATTTTTTCTTCAGCGGAACTACAGATTACTATTTCTTTCCTTCTTTTTCTTTTCTTCGTTAACTTTTCTTTTATCACTTATTCAAATTTTCTTCCTTTATATTTTTTTTCATTCATTTATTTATTCTCACTTATCACTAGCAGGGCGAACTTGATATATAATTTTCACGCTCAAACCGGCTTCACTAATTCAGAGGATTTCACAGTTTATTCGGCAATTTCCCAGAAATCTCTAATATTGGCCCTTAATTAAATAACTCTTTACAAATCTTCAATATTTCTTCAATAATTTACAACGCAATGCAATAATCTTCAATAATTCACAATACAATCCACTTTTTCTGCAATATTCTTTGATTCGATAATCTTCAATAATCTTCAATATTCTTCAATAATTCACAATACAATTCACTTTTTCTTCAATATTTCACAATTCGATTCGCTTTTTCTTCAATATTTCACGATTCAATTCACTTCTTCTTCAATATTATCATTTGAATTCATTTTTCCTTCAATGTTATCATTTCAATTCAATATATTTCTATAATTCTTCTATATTTCACAGTACCATCCAATAATTCTTCTCTATTTCTCAGTTCAATTCACTTTTTCTTCAATATTTCTCGATTCAATTCACTTTTTTTCTTTAACATATTATCTTTAATACGTGCACTTTCCTTGCTATCTCACAACACCTCCAATTTATTTATAGGGGAGGAGATTTAGAATCTCAGTCTTACAGTTTCTTGTCGCGTTGACTGGGCACTCACCACTAAAATTCCCGAAAATTTACTGAACTCACCTCACTTTGCTGGGCGAAAACCACGTTGGGCGCCAAAATTTTTGTTACGTGTGAGCTTACAGCTTAATGTTCTGACTGCGTAACCGAACTTACCGTGCCTAGCTCAGCGTCTCTAGAAATTTAATAGGATATTATAAAGGGTGTGGGTCGCTTAGTGAAGGAATGACTATATGTGAATTATATGGATATTTGTTTATTGGGCGTCCCTAAAATATAGGAGCACCCAGGAAAGGCCCTGAGAGTCTCTTTTACAAATCTAAGATAGCATAAATCATACGCATCCGAATACAATATTTTTATAGCGGCATTAACGTATTCTTATAGTGATTTGTAATTATAGCGGAAAAATAAAAGGAGATACAATATTTATGCACAAGGAGACAACTATTCGAATCAGCTTAACTATAGTAACTAACTCTCTTTCTGCAATTGCATCTTCAGATTCGAAAATATCACTCCACCGTTTCCATGAGAAAACTCTTTTTTTGCTGAATAAGGAAATATCCCTCCGCAGTCTCCAACGGAACTTTTTTCTTCTTACAGTCAAAACTGCTGACCACACAAAACGTCTGCTCGTCGCGTTGTATTATAAAAGTAATAATTTCTGCGACTAATGTAATGCGATACTTACGTGCAAATATATTACTTTCTGAATTTAGATTTATCTATTTAATATTTTTTAATTACTATTAGACGAATGGGCTTCAGCTCACCCGTCACATGTGAACTTGAAAATATCTATAATTAAAAAGAACTAAATTAAAAAGTTAATAAAAAGTAATTTCTATAAATAAAGACACACCTCCATATGAATTACCGTATAAAATTTAATTGCAATAAATAAAAACATAAAAAATTCGAAATAACCGTAATTTTAAAGGTATAAAATCATTGAAATACATTTAAAATATTTTCCTTAATTGAATAAATAAATGAACGAAAGTATCCGTGAAAAATGAATCATACATGTATGAATTCTCCACACATGGCCATGTATGTCAATTGGCCATATATGCCCATATATGATCATGCATGGCCATATATGACCATACATGGCCATGTATGAATATTGGCCAGGGATAGCATGATACGGCCATATATGACTTGATATGACTACGTATAGAAATTTTAACTAAATTAAAAAAAAAGTTTATTTTTTTTTTTGTTTCAATTATTTTGGCGACGCAGCGATTATCAGATATGCAAATAATTGGATTCCTAATCGAATTAGAAATTTTTAATTCACAGAAAAAACACTAGACTTACTAATGACCACACCCGTTTCAGTAGGATTCGAACCCGAGACCTTTCGTACCAGAGACTGACGCTTTGACGACTAGGCTATGCAACCGACAGTTAAAACGAAGTTTAGTTGTGCTACGTAAGATTGAAAGAATGTAATCACTTTCGAAAAAGAAAAATATAATTATCAATATGCTTTTAGTAATATCAAAAAAAATTCCTATTTTTTTTACACTACAACATCCTGTTTATAAGTAATTGTAATAGTCAGCTCAAATTTTTTATATAAAAAATCTGTATGTCTATATATGGCCGTATATGCCCATGTATGAACTATATACGGCCATGCGTGGCCATATATGTTTCATTTTCACTGGTAAATATATGGTTGGAATTATATTCAGTATAGTTGAACAGATTTCCATTTTAAGAAATGTACATCATACACTTTTTAGGACATGGTTGAAATCAAAATACTCACTGAATAAAAAACTGTCGTTTTTTCATGTACTTTTCGAAAAAAAATACAATAAAATTATTTCAAGTGTTTTAATGCGTTTATTAATTTTTAAAATTAAAATTTTATTTTTAAAGTGAGTGCATATTTTGGTTTTCTGTAAAATTTTTTACAGTAAACTACTACTCAAACCACAAACTTTTATGTCAGTCCGGTCGTGGGTTCTCAATGGCTACTATTTTTTTTCGATTTTTCAAAATTAAAAAAAATTTTTTTTTGTCTATTTTATCAAATTTTATCACTGGTGCTCTTTCAACGTATTTTGCAAATTTTCATGTATATTTTTTATTATAACAAGCATAGGAAATCGTTAATAATTAAAAAAGACTAATGATTATTTTTCAATGCAACTTCCTGCACTGATAGAAGGATTTATTACTACGGAGTACTAAATGGATTTAGTAAAAAAATTTTCAGGTACTTATTTTGGAGAAGAAAATATTTTGTGCTCATTAACATAATCTATTATGATTTAATAAATCATTTTTTTATCTCAATTAAATCTTATTGTGGTAAAATAAATATTTGTTTCCACCAAAAAAATATTTGGTAATCGGTACTTAATTTTTTTTTGGTAAGTTTTGTCGGTAGATGGCTTATTGAGGATTCAAAACGCATGCTATAAATATTTTTTCTGATTCGATAAATAACAGTATACAATAAAAACATTTATTTCAAATTTAAAAATATTATTATAAATCTCTCAAGTATTTTTTTTTAATTATTAACAATTTTCTATGCTTCTTATGATCAGGAGACACGGTAGTGTCTCGCGCCAAGTACACGTTCAAACACATGTATATGTGTGAAGTGTCATGGCGCGAGCCTGCCGTGTATCTATACCGGAGACATACTGGTTTTTGGCTCTTTTTAGCTCTCATTTTTAAAAACTTTTTTAAAACAATAAATTTTTAGAAAATTCCTTCTATATTCGAAAGATCATTGATTGTTCGTCTTAAAACTATAAAATTTTATTCATTTTAGTTATGAGAATAATTTAAATAATGAAATTAGGCCAGCATATACTATAGCACCCCCAAAACACACAATTTTATAAATTTTTTCGTGCAAAAAGGGCACTGCCAGAGAATAAAAAGTTACAAGAAATGCCATGATTCAGTAAAACATTGAAATTTTTTTATAGCTATGATTCATTTATTCACTACCAGCGGTGCTTCAGTCTGTATTTTTTACTATAGTTTCATGAGTTAAATTCAAATTCTGATATAAAATTTCAAACAATCCGTAATTTTAAATTATTATCTATATCATATCAGGAGATGACGATCAATGATCTAAATAAACATGAATAAATCCTTGTTAATTTTCTTAATATCTAAGATGAATTTTTTTATTTATTCATTTCACATTCATTCAGAGTTTACTTGTATTTTTTTAATGTTTCCCGACTTTGCATACATGTATATCACAAAAATATTATTTGTAGGTTGCTAAAATTTTTGTTTCTTATTTTTTCAAGTTCTATCTATCTATCCTGATAGCCACAGCTTTCTCAGTAAGGTCTGCCGTGAAACACTTTCGGCTAACTTAACGAAAAAGTTTCTGGCAAGCTTGGCTCTCCAACACTTTCCTTTAAGTTACCTTTAGAATTACGGCAGTAGCTTGTAGTTAAATTGCGGTTAGGACGGCTATCAGGGTTAGTTAAATTTGCTAGGTGGTATCAAAATCGTGTAATTTAGAGCGATGACGGATACAGATGTTGTAACTGGCCGTCTTTGGCCGAACTAATTCCTGATTTATAAAATCCCCTAATGGCCACTTTAGCTCAAAATTGACTGTAATTTGACATTCAAATTGCCTGAAATTTGCTGCCCGATAGCAAAAGTTAGAGAGAAAGATTTACAGGGAATTTTTGCTTGATCGTTTTTACTATTTCAGAAGGTAATTTTTTCTATTTCAGAAGGTAAGCAAATTTATACATAAAAATATCTACAATTTGACGCTAAGACAATGCTTAATAATTTTTCAAGTTCAAATTAACAATAAATTGACATACAATTTGCCTGAAAATTGACGACAACTTTTTTCTAGTTAACTTTTGAAGGGAATTTGCATTCTAATTCGGGTAGTAAATTTACGTGCAATGTAGAGGAAGTTGCATACAAATTGTCGTAAAAAACGGAAAAGTCCGAAGTTAACGGAGATTTGACGAAAAATTTTAGGAAACTTTTGTAAGTAAAGTTTTGCCAAAGCAAACTGTGCTATTAGGGTCAGTAAGATTTAGTATAGTAAATATAGCAGTATTTAGTATAGTAAATATAGTAGTAAATATCCTTATAGCCACTTTAGCTTGAAATTGACGGTAATTTGAAAATAAAATTACTAAAGTTTGCTGTCGGAATTTTCCGACAAATTGACAGCAAAACTAGAATAAAAGTTTCCTTGAATTTTTCGTCAAATATCTGTCAACTTTAGGCTTTTTTGTTACTGACGACAGCTTGTACACTCGTTGTCATTAATGCCTGGCCCCCTGTGTGGTAAAGATTCTATCTATAGTTTGGGGGATCAGGCATTAATGACAACGAGTGTATACAAGCTATTTATGTTTTTCAAGTTCACTAATTGATTGACAGGTGTAGGTAATTTTATTTCTTACAAATTATTATGAATAAAGTTTTTCGAAATTCCGCATTGTTTTCAAGTTATTTTCATATTAATGTCAAGCTCTTAAAAAAATAGATTTCTGATTGATTTTATGAGCTTGATATTAAAATAAAAATAACTTGGAAACAATGCGGAATTTCGAAAAACATTATTTGTAATAATTTATAAGGAATAAAATTGCTTACAAAAAAGTTTCTATGCCATTTTGTGATAAGACTGATAGTTACGCCGGGAAAGTGAAAAGATCTCAAAATTTACTATAAATTTTACTTGAAGCTTAAATAACTTGATAACTTTTGAACAGTGGGATTTATAAAAAAATGATAAGTGACTTTTGTTGTAGTGTTTAATTTCTTACAAAAACATTTATTGTGCATAATAATCCGTTGGTTGGTTTGTGAGCTAGAAAATTTAAAAAAAAAAAATTTTTTTTTCTTGTGATATTTAAATGGAAAATAGAAAAATGGATCGAGACAAACCTTCATATCATTATTAAGAGCTCGGATTGGTACCAAAATTTTTATTTTTAGTTATACTTTCAATTTTTGGATACCTTAAAAAAAAATTTTTTTTTTTTTTTTTTTTTAAACACCTTAATGATATTAATCAATGGGATTTTCTTTTCAGAAGAAAGAGAGCTACTTGAAGCTCGAGCAGCTGCTGACGCAGCCCTCCAAACTTACTATAGGTTGGCCTGTGGAGGTGGCCATTATTGGGGTCAGTCACCTTTTCCACAGGCCAACCCAAATTGCTGGCATCTACCACCACCACCACCGCCACCATCACCACCGCCAACATCACCACCGCGTTTGCCAGCTGAAAATAGAGGAGGGGTACCGGATGCAGCTCGTGGAGCTGTAACCGACATACCTCTTCCAGCAGCAGCTCCAGCAGCAGCTCAAGTAGCAGCTCCAGAAGCCATTGGTATGTTTAATTCTTAAGAAATCAGATAGATTCTAAAAGCTGTATGAATAAGACCTATACTTAACTATAGCACTTCTCATAGAACTCATTCATTCTTATGAATTTTTTATGGGGATTTATGAGAATCTGTTAGATTTTATGAGATTGTTTAATATATTATTCTATATTATTCGATTTATAGAAATCTAAACATTTTATTTTGCTTTACAGATACTCCAAATCGATGGGCCGCTGGAGGTGTAGCCAGGGGACGGACAGGGCGGAACCGTCTTGGTCCCAATAAAAATTGGAGGGGACGTAGAGGCGGTCCGGGAAAGGGGTCTATGTAAAAAATTATTATATGTATTAATAAAAAAAAAAAAAAAAGAAAAAAAAAAAAAAAAAAATTAAATTAAATTAAAATAACAAAAAATTCCGCCTTTTTTTATTTGAAATTATTTTTTTCTCCCCTCCGGGCGAAAAGCGTCAACTTTTGTCCCGCTGTGCGAAACGAAGTTGTCGCTTTCCGCCTCCGTCGAGAAGAAAAATAGTATTGACACCTTAGGCAGTAAATAAGAAAGCCTTAGATCACATGTTTGTTGACCTCGGATTCGCCTCGGCCAACAATTACATGATATCTGAGACATTTCTTACTTCACTGCCTTAGGTATAAAATATACTATTTCTTTATTTTTTCCATTTTATTAATCTGACTGTGTATCATTTGCTTTTTAATGCATATTAAGAATAATTTTTTCGTGTTTTTATGATTGTTGAAAAAAAACAAACATAAAAAATTATAAATTATATATTAAATTTCTATCACGATATTTGATTTTTTCGATTTTGCCGCCACCGACATTTGATTTTGCCGCCACCGACAGCATGTCAAATATAGTAACATAATATTCGGCCAAACTAAGTCCTTAGTAAATTTGCTCAGGCCTTAGTTTGGCCAAACATGTCGTAAAAAACGGAAAAGTCCGAAGTCGACGAAGATTTGACGAAAAATTTAAGGAAACTTTTGAAAGTAAACTTTTGCTAAAGCAAACTGTGCGATTAGGGTAGCCATTTTATCTTGGAACTGAAAGTAATTTGATAATTGAAATTACCGAAATTTGCTGTCCAAATTCACCGACAATTTGAAAGCAAAAGTTAGAAAAATCAACTTAAGGCTGGGCCGCACCTAACGAAGTCCTGAATTTAAGAATTCTAATTACTCTTTGAATATTTATGGGACTTGGATGACGAACATCTTCCGAGGAAGTTCGTCTTCTGCTTTTAGTCGGAAGCTAAGAAAATTGCTGTTATGATCATTATTTAATAAATACCAAATAACATCTCTACCATTTTTTAAGCCTACCCAATAAAAACACTACCACATAGGAACACTATCAAAAAAGTAACTCTGTCTTTGTCACACACATATCATATGATAAGGACAGAGTTACTTTTTTGATAGTGTTCCTATGTGGTAGTGTTTTTATTGGGTAGGCTTAAAAAATGGTAGAGATGTTTTTTGGTAGTGTATTTTCTTGGCAGAGATTTATGCTGGTACAGTTGAAATGTGGTTGAGTTATTTATGGTAGACTTGTAAATGGTAGAAATGCTAATGGTAGGCATTTTTAGGGGTGACCTGCATTGTGGTAGAGATGTTCATGGTAAAGATGTATATGGTTGAGTTCGTTACTGGGAGGGTTGTAATCTGGTAGAGTTGTAACGTGAGAGAGCTCTTAAGTGGTAGAATTGTTGATTGGTTGAGATTTTCGCGAGTAGTGTTCAAAACTGGTATAGTTGTTGTGTGGTACAGTTACTTGTGGTAGGCCTGATTATGGTTCAGCTGTCGTAAGGTAGAGATTTTTCTGGTACACCTATTAATGTGCCAACTTAACCGTAACTGTTTGCTCTCAAACATTTTGCTTTTAAGTTGGCTTCAGAATACGACAGGAGCTTGAAGTTATCTTGCGGTTATGGTGGCTATCAGGGGACTTACTATACTAAATCGTACTAACCCTAATAGCACAGTTTGCTTTAGCAAAAGTTTACTGTTTACTTTCAAAAGTTTCCTCAAATTTTTCGTCAAATCTCACTCCTAAATTGAGCAAAATGTACCGCAATTTTTTCTTTACCACTTCTGCTGTCAAATTGACTAGAAATTACAGAAATTTCAATGTCAAATTACTGTCAATTTCGAGCTAAAGCGGCTATTAGGGAAGTTTTCTCATGTTATGTCCTCAGTGGCCTCAAGTGACTCCACCTGTTAATCAATTAGTGAACTTGAAATACATAAATGGGCACGCATTTAACTTCCATTCCAAATTTACAAATTGAGATCTTATAACATTTATTGCATCTTACCAATAATTAATCGATAATTTAAATAATAAATCAATGTAGCACATACTTATTAAAATATATATTTAGATTATAAGAAAGTTGAAATAAATACATAAATTAATCCAATAAATACATAATTAATACATAATAAACTATAAACATAGTTTTAGTGGTTTTGGAATGTTTCCCTAATAACCACTTTGCATTGAAATTGACGGTAATTTGATGTTGCAATTACTTGAAATCTGCTGCCCGAATTTGCAGACAATTTCACAGCAAAAGTTGAAAATAAAAATTTGCGGTTAATTTTTCTTCAATTTTAAGGTAAACTTGTATGAAAAAAAAATGGTCGGTAATGTTCATTCTTACCATTTCAGAAGGTAAGCAAATTTATACGTAAAATTGTCTACAATTTGAGCGTAAAAATATACTTAACAATTTTTCGTCAAATTAACGAAAAATTGACATAAAATTTGCCTGGAAATTAAAGACAACTTTTTTCTATTCAACTTTTGAAGTGAATTTGCATTCTAATTCAGACAGTAAATTTACCTCAAATTCAATAGCAAGTTACATACAACTTGTCGTAAAAAATGAAAAAGTCCGAAGTTGACGGAAATTTAAAGAAAAATTCGACGAAACTTTTGCTCAAGCAAACTGTGCTATTAGGGTTCCTGTCACCCGATACTTAAAACCTAAATAACACACGCGCATAAAAATCATCAATAGTCCCTTCCCTAGTTAACAATTATATATATATATATATATATATATATATATATTATCCATTGAGATTCAGAAAAAAAGCATTCCATTGGCTCACAGGGGAGGGAGGATAGGTAGTTAGCACCATATGCTAGTTGTAATAGCTAGAAGGTGCTGGGAGGTAAAACTACTAGCCATTTGATGTTTTAAATTACTAACAGAAAAGTCCGACGTTAATGTATATATTTGACGTTAACTTTAAAGGAAACTGTCGTTAAGCAACTGCAGCTCTTTGTCTTATAAAAATTGATCAATTAGGCTATAATATCTAGCAGTACAAAATTACTACAATTGTTACCAAACAATTTTATTGTTTCTACAAATTCATACTATAAACAATATAGGCTCACGTGTCTTAAACTAGAAGTCGATTTCTAATAGTGTATATTAAAATCAATAACAATCAACACGACAAAAAAAAGACAAATCCTACCAAAAACAGATTCTCTGTATAAAATTGCGCCAAGTACACGTTTAAAATTTTTTACAATTAAAAAAAGATTTTTTTTACAAAAAAAATGAATCAAATCGAAAAAATACCAAGTACCTAATATAATTCGAAATCATGGAAAATATTTTCATAGAATTGAAAAAAAAAATTTCAATGTACTTGGTGTGCCTATAAACTGAAAAAAAAAGAATGTCATTCAATTTTATTAAAAAATAATTTATATGCGAAATCAATTCTAGAAATTAATTTTGCTTGAATAAATTTAATAACGCACACCAAGTACATTGAAATTTTTTTTTTCAATTTTTTTTTTTCAATTCTATGAAAATATTTCCCATGATTTCGAATTATATTAGGTACTTGGTATTTTTTAGATTTGATTCATTTTTTTTATAAAAAAAATTTTTTTAATTGTAAAAAATTTTAAACGTGTACTTGGCGCGATTTTATACAGAGAATCTGTTTTTGGTAGGATAAAAAAAATACACAAAGCTTTTCAAAATACGTTAAAAGCGAGAAACTAGTCATACAAGTTGATAAAATGGGGAAAAAAAATTTTTTTTAATTTTCAAAAATCGAAAAAAAATAGTAGCGATTGAGAACCCACGACCAGACCAGCCGAAGAATTTGTGGTTTAAGTAGTAGTTTACTGTAAAAAATTTAAAAGGAAATCAAAATATGCACTTTCCTTAAGAAATGCAATTTAAATTTTAAAAATCAAAAAACACATATTAAAACACTGGAAATGATTTTTTTTTTCAAAAAGTACATAGACAAACGATAGTTTTTTATTAAGTAAGTATTTTGATTTGAACCATTCTCTGAGAAGTTATCTCTAAAAAATCATAAAAAGAGCGGTTTTTTTTTAAATTCAATATCTTTTGAACTGGTGATCATAAAAATTTCAACATTTCGGAAAAAGAGTTATTTGATGGGTTTAAAAGAATTAAAAAGAATTAAAAAATTAAAAGAATTAAAAAAAATTTAAGAAATCTAAAATTAAAATTTTTCAAACCGTCCGATTTGACGTGGAATGCCCCATATATACATTAAGGTAGCGCAAAAAAACCGAGTAGTTTTTTTTTTTCGATCTCGCATAAAAATTTGTTGGTTTACGATGTTTTAAGAAGCCTCTCCAAAACTCAGCTCGATAAAAAATTTTTAAGAGGTCGCTCACGAATTTTGAAAATATCAAAAATTATTGAAATTCGGATTTTTCATTTCAAAATTTTTTCTTTCTCGTGGCAGTAATAGTTTATATTTGTGAAATCATGACTACGCTGAAAATTTAAGCCCAAAATTTGCATATTTAAACCTCGCTCAAGAATTTTGAATGTTTCCGAGTGCTGTCTTTTGGCCGTTTTCGAGCGACCCTTGAATACTAATAATAAAGTTTCTCGATTTTTTCACCATCAACTTACATGACAATGAATGAAAATAAAACCCGAGAAATAGAAATAATAAGTTTTGTACATACTTATTTATTTTTTAATTCAATTTGTAGATTTTTTCGCTTATTCAAAACTTACCAAATTTTATTGTTTAAGACTGTCCTGTATATTTTTGGTTCTGCAAAAGGTATATTTTACGGAAATGACGATAATTGAGTTGTAAAAAAATACAAAAACTAATTCAAACTATTAGTTACATATTATTGTTATGTCCAAATAAAATTTTTTTTTTTTATGTAACAATTATTAAAAATAATTATTACTAAGCTCCTCTTTTCAAAAGCGCGCGAAAACGCAGCGTCACTATTTCCACCTTTTTATGCGACAAAGAATAGTGCGAGGATAACAACAATAAGTTTACCAAATAATTAATAAACTGTCATCACCTTCCATCAATGACAATAATTGAAAATTCCCCATCAATTCCTAAAGCAAAGTTTATAAAAAGCCTGAGCACCATGGCTCGAGGCCTCAGTTTTATTGATAGAACTCGCGGCCCGCGGATATTCGAACGTCGAATTTTCGTGCACTCTTATTGCAGGATTCCGCCCTAGGCGTTGAAAAGTCAATAAGAGGATCTGTAATATCTCCTATGTAAACCTTATTGCAGGAATCCGCTTCGGCGTCGAAAAATCAATAAGGCAATTTAAAATTAGCATCTTTTTGCAGTCAATTATTGCGTGAATCCGCTTAGGCGTAAAAGAGGCAATAATTGAATTTAATTTATCTGTTAGATACCCTCAAGGATTGATAAATTAATCCGGTCTGATCGAAATAGTGACACAAATCACGTGTATTTGTGATTCCCTCTTGGGCTGAGTTTAATAGCGCATAAAACCCTGCGGGTGTGATAAGGACGCAATTATCATATTTCTTAAAATTCTAATAAAATCTAAATAAGTTCTAAAAAGTAAAATAAAACCATAAAATTAATAGTTTTTATAAGTTACTAAGAAAAAGATTCAGTGTACTAGTGAATTGTAACAGAAACAGTAAATAAATATACAAAATAATAATTCAACCTTGCGAGTATCATTCGAGAGTAGCACATGAGTTTACATCCTATAACCTCAGCCGCGCCAATCCAACTAAATCCTACAGGAGGAAGCTGAGTGAGCTGCAACGTTCTGGAGGGATCTATCCTGCCGTGCTAGAAGAAAGATTCGTCGAAAGGTGAGTGAAAGGTTTTCATTCAACTCTTTCATGAAATATCTGGTTCACTACAAGAGCACCAGTCTCTTCAGATACGTTTCGGGTTCTTAATCTTCGAAAGGTCCACAATAAAAATAAATTAGAGGAAGACAATCTCTCCCTCGTATTTTTTTACTGTTGTCCGCAACCTCTAAATCGCTCGTCTAAATTTTTCTATCGCTACCAAAGGGAGAAATCCCGGATAATTAATTTAAATTTAAGCGGCGGACATAACATAAAGAACACTGGTGGCAGCGGTGGGATATTTAACGTTAAAAATCCTTCTTGTTGCGCCACAGATGTTATTTTTCTACCATTTTAAGATAAAAGGTAGATTCTAGTGGTTATTTTTCTCTTTTCGAAATTTTGAGATCGCAAAATTTCGAGTTTCGTGGCATTTTCTTAAAAGTGCCACGCCCTGTCTTCGTGGACTTGCCACACCTTAACAGGTAGCAATTCCACGTATTGGAGACTCAGCATTTTCCGCCCCTCGAATTCGAGTTGCGAAACGCCTGAGTTCACTGTCCGCGACTTTGCGACCAAATCACAAAGTCAGCAAAAAGGTCGCACGCCGACTTTACTGTTGTAGTTTTAAGCTGTTAAAAATTAACTCCTTTCTCTCTCTGACCTAAGTCAGCAATTTTTTTTTCCTGAGTCTTAAGACTTTTGATATTTTTGTCTTACGTCTCACCTTAGGGTGTGGTCACCACCGCTATTCGTAAAAACCGAAACAGGAGGCGAAGAAATTTAACGCCTCCTCCAGCCGGTGTTTTAAGAGACGAAATGGTCAATCCTAACGGCGAGAGACCCGTCATCTGGCTAGATGCCACTCTACACGATGCAAATACCCCACCTACTCAGTCTGATATGGCCAAGGAGCTCTATCGGGAGCTACCTAAATTTAACGGCGAAGGCCCAAATTTCGAACGAGATTTTGAAGAATTTGATGCAGTCGTACGGAGTTGGTTACCGTGCATCCTCCCAGACTATCATGATATGTTCGTTTCAAAAATCGTAAAAAGAATCTCTGGTCGAGTTTGGGACCAAATAGAGTTTACCCCGATCCACAGTGTCCAGAACTTCTTCAGATACTGGGAGGGAGGTTTCGAGATGGCGATCCAGTTCTTATTTGGCACAAACATCTGGCTTCTGCTAGCCCGAGAGAAGGCGAAACCATCGAAGATTTCTTTTTCAGGCTACGCAAAATGATCAGAGGCCTTGAAGCAGCATTACCAGCAGAAAATCGAGATGCCATCATGTCACAACAAGAAAAGATTGCGTTCGATCTGCTTTATTCTGCTTTGCCTGACCTTCCTAAATCTCTCGCGCGTTTAAAAGACCCAAAAACGCTTGAAGATCTTTATAAAGCGATTAAAGAAGAACGAACTCGCGAATGCGTACGACCAAGTCGGAAACGTGAATCTAACGACTTTTTGCGTCATTCCCATAGAGACCGCGGGTACGACCGAGACTATAACAGACGTTACTCTAAGGACGACCGTCAAGACCGTCAAGAAACTAAAGACGAGCGTTTACTTACTCTGAAAAACATCACAGACAGAGTAAATACGCCACAGACAGCGAAGACAGCGCAGACTCAGACGCTAGCTCAGCGTCAAATGACTACCGAACGTACGCTTATACTTCGAGTGAAGGAGGACGTGGACAGACTTTTGACGATGACTCGACTTCACGAACGGTCAAGAAAAATTCATCACGTTTACGAACGGACGAACCTTCTTCGACGAAGAAAAAGATCGTGACGTTTAACTCTGCAAACATCGACAATGAAAAATTAGAACATCTGAAATTAGAGGCTCCGTGTTGTACCTGTCCGTCTTGCCCTCGTTGTGAAGCAAATAAATCTGCCTCTAAGAAAGACAATGACGAATATTTAAACTCAACAGGCGCTCGACGGACCGAGGCGACTGCGAGTATGCCCCGAGAGTTCCGCCGACTCACGAATCCTCATCAGAAGACTCAGACGGTGAAGGAGTTCAGAATTCTTCAACGCCCGAAACCCTTACACTAGTTCAAGGTAATGATCTAAGAGTCTGGATAACATCCCCAAACCTCTTCCAGGGCGGCTGCGAAGTTTTGCTGGGTACAGGTTCTGAACTGAATCTCCTTTGTATCGATGCTCTGGGGGGATGATACCATCTTTTAACCTGAAAACGGCGGTTTGGTGGGCGGCATAGCGACCAGCAGTATGCCAATAATTGGAACTGTGACTCTCAAGGTCTTCGAAGTAGATGCTTGTTTCCAGGTTGTACCTAGGTCACCAGGTGGTTACCTGGGCATCCTCGGAAATGAATTCATCATCAAAGAACGAGTGGGCATTTCTTGTTATTGGAATACACTGGTCCTCAAAAATCGACCTACTCGTCCTATCCCTTTTACAATGGAAAATGACCTTGATGTAGGATATATCCTGTTCCTAGGGACAGGCCCGAAGATTTTCGACTCATGTATTTCCCTTCATGGAGAATCACATTGTTTTCTCATAGATACAGGGAGGGGTGTGTGTTTAATAAATTCTTCTGCCCTTAAACCCGAAATTAAAGTTGATCATAGTGACCCGATGCTACTCCGTGGTTTGAATGGACAGTCATTTTTAATACTTAATTAACGTTAAGTTATTTATGTACGGCGTTGTGTTTTTGTAGTACCGAGGAACTTTTATTTATTATTTTTTTTTGTATATTTTGATACGTTCTTATCATTTAAAATATCAAAATAATCACTTTTTTTTCTATTTTTATTTTGTATTTTTAAGCGCGGTGTACCTTTTATGGTTCCACGGTGTATCCACCATGGTCCCATGATGTATCCACAAATATTATTACAAAAAAAAAAAAAAAAAAAAGAAAAAAAAAATCCGCAGACTTGAAGGTTCGATCCCGATACCCTTGAATTGAAAGTCTGATCTGTTACTCACCGTGCGAAATTTCACACTTGAAAGATTAGTTTGATTATATTTCTTTAGATAAAATTGAACTTAAGAAAATTCAAGACATCGAATAAATGATTGTTTTCTTATTTATGTTATATTAAATTATATTATTGTTTATGGTAACGAGACCAATATTGGTATATCCACTAATAACGAGACATTAAATACTTGTTTTGGTCAATTATATCAATGAGAAATTGAAATTTTTCAGTTAACTAAAAATTTTATAAGTTGATATCTCGGTTTTTTACGACTAAATTAATTATTGGAATTCCATTCAAAATTGCCAGGGATTACTAAAGAATAAACAATGGGCAGCAAGGGTTGAAAAAATACCAAGAATTAGCCGTAAACCTTCACGTTATAAAATAACATCGGATGATGAACTCATATTGAAGAATAAGCATTACAATTTAACTAAATAAATTGAATTGTTTTATGCATAGTTTTTTTATGGGGGACAAAAATAATTTGTATTTGTTATTCAAAATCGACATAGATTACTTTTTTTATTGTAATTTTAATAAATTCGTTATCTAACTATATTCTTTTTGGATCCTCCTAAAAAAAAAAAAAAAAAAAGGTATATATTCATTAAGTTCTTCAGAAAATGACGGTAACAAATTTTTACAATTCTTAAATAGTAGTGAATGTAGCAGACATGTAGTAATTAACTAGTTTTTTTTTTGCAACGTATTATGAATTATTGTTTATGTAGCTAAATTTTAATCTTTTGACACTAACTTTCTTTTCATCAAATATTTACAAAAATTGTTGTAAATCTACTACTCGCTCTCCGTCAATTGTTGAAAATTATATTTGTCTATATAAATTTCGGTTATTATTGAATATTTTATTTTTAGAAAACGATCATAAGAGTAAATTGTCATCCCCTCCTTCTAACTATGTTGTCCAAAAAAACCATGATACATCTAAGATGAAAAAAAAGTAAACAAGTCATAAATCAACAAAAGACATTCCTGATTATCTGCGATCGGGTGTTTATAATAATTCATCTCTGAGTCCTCTCAATGATAGAGCTGGCAGCATTAATTATGATTCGAATCAAGATCATACTCAACGGTCGCCTCAAAATTTAATTCACGAATCACCCGAGAAACAAACTTCTAGTCTAAGAGATGATTCTAATAGAAATATTTATAGATTTTTAATTCTAACAGACGGTGTTGATGAGACAGGTAGATTTTTTTTTTTAAATACTTATTTTCATACTCGTCTTAGTTATTTAATTGAAACTTTTTTTTTTGACAGAAAACCAATTAAGAATTCGGTTCAAATCGTAATACAATTACGGGAGTTACCACTACACAGGCAAATCTAATTACACCTAATGCATTTGTCGAAAACATAAGCCAAATAAAACCTCAGATAAAAAGTGTTATCAAGTCTGGATATTTATTATTATTTGCTTCAATTTTATTTTATAATTATTGTCTAATTAAATTACTATGTTGCAAATTATCCTTATGAACTAAATAATACTGATTTGGACCGATTGAATATAAATAGACAGCAACATATGCAACATTATGAATCAATAGTTGCAACAACCAGTCAAACAATGCCTGATGCCCAAATAATAAAACGTAAACAAGTGTCAGTGGTTTAAATGTTTATAATAATTCTTGTTGTTGTATGTATCAAGTGAAAAATTTGATTTATTAATGTTTACTTCAATAATTTTTAGATTTTAGCTAATATATTTAGGACAAATTATAATTTTATTTGAACTGATTTCTTTATAATATAATTTATTTTTTTTTCTCAACAAAACAAGTCTTGTGTGAATTAAAAAGTTTAAAAACAATAATTGATTCGGTTCATCTAATGTTGTTGGAAAAAAATCATGTTCCGGGTGCACTGGAAAGAAAACATTGAACTGATTTTGGGCTACCTATTCAGTCCGAAAAGCAATTAGACTGATTTAAAAATTAATGAAAAAACAGTGCAAAAGCTACAGAATATGTAAGTTTTTATGTAAAAATTAACGCGCTAATATTTAGCTAAAAAAGATTGCGGTGGATTAAATAAACTTAAGAAGTAACTTAATTTTATTTGGAGTAATTTATTTACTTTAGATTTTATATTATAATTAGTTTTTTTTTTCTTTTTATGTTCTAGTTCTTTTTTTCTATTCTTCCTTTTCTCTTCGCTTAAAACAAACGTATTGTATCGCAAATGGGAGGTGCGACATGTGATTAACATGTAAGAAATGCACTAATTTTAACTTTTTTGAATGAGACGGCATATCGAATAACTTGAAAAGGTAAAAATGATACGATTGAGGCTAAAGATTTAATACATATGACTTGCATAAGAGGTGATTTTCTTGTCTATATAAAGTTATTTTTACAGTAAAATCCATAGTAAAATACAAAGGTTGTCGTTTTCGTTTTTATAATCGACTTAAAAAAAAAATGAAAACACAAGTAATGAACTTTGATAGAGAGTTAACTGTACCTTTTTTTTTATGTTAATTGAATTTTTCTTTCCTTGTTTCGTTCTATTCGACTGACAAACTTTAATTATTGTATCACAATATTTTTTTTAGAAACTGTTCTCCAAAATCGGGATACTGCAGATGACGCAAAAATTGAGGCAGTCATAAAAAATTGGTTGCAGCACGCTCGTAATCACCTCAAAAATCAATTGATCAACAACTATTAACAAATTGACTAATTTTAATAGCATTATTATTAAAATAATAAGCCCACGGTCAATGTTGTGCGGCCAGCGCGGATTTGGTTTACCCCGTGGCGCATCGTGGGCAATGTAGGTTAGCCTTCGAGCTGCTGACCTACTAATCGCACCACAAACTTTTCGCTGGGTAAGCTCCCCAACGTAAAGTCAAACTGAATTCAAGATGATACTGAACCCAGAAGTGCTCCCCACAACCGACCCTCGGATGAGGGCTACCCACTAGCTGGGCGGAGCACCGAGATTCCAAACGAAGACGACCTTAACGAACAACGAACTGTATTTAGGTGGACGAAGGAATTACGAGCCGATCTCTTGATATGCTATCATAACAGTAAACTAGAGCGAAGAGGTTAACATGGCTAAGGTGCATGCTCTCTGGAGCGATATGCATCCGAACCATAGCCCTTTTTCGCAACAACATCTACGTGATTATTCCTCCCATCTCCGACGAACACGAAGATCACTGTTAACTAACAGACGTTTATCTCACCGTCTGTCTTTTCCAGCACATCAACGTCAGGAGAGACGGCGTTCTTCTGAAGATGCTAACAATGATTTTGACACCCGGCAAGTATGTATCTCGAAGAAGATACATTACAAAAAACATCTACTTGACACGGAAAACCACGAACTGCTTCTCACTCTAAAAAACCTACGATGCTGCTCCCTCACTCTCACCTCCAGCGAGAAGAAATACCTCTTCTCCTGAGGCTAAGATGAGAGGGCGCATTGGGCAAATTTCACTGAAGATTGATGATCTCCGGAAACATGTCTCCCGCATTCAGTGTGTGATTGAGTATGTAAATGCTCGTAAAGCGTTTACAGCTAAAGTCCGCTATACTGCGGCTAAACTACGATACCAACATCACACTCTGAATAAGGAAAATAGTCTTATAATCAAAGATTCCCTTAACAACTTGCGGGCTCTTGTGACTGCTAAAAAGTCACCAGAGAAAATCTCAACCCCATCCATCAAGCGAGTAGAAGCGTTCTGGTCCGAGTTGTATGGTGATCAACCGAATGTGAATCGTGACACTCCAGCTCTCGACACCTTCGAAGCATTCTGTCGACAACACCGCAACGACAATGCTGATGAAGAGAGCCCTGAAGTCAGCGTGGAAGGAGTTCGTTTAGCTCTGAATAATGGTAAGAGCTGAGCTGCTCCGGGTCCAGATGGCATTAACTTATTTTGGTGGAAGAAACTAACCTCTACTCATAGCCATCTGGCCCGGATTTTTACAGCGTTTATCAGAGGCGACGAACCAATTCCATGTTGGCTTGTAGGAGAGCGAACCGTGCTCATCCCTAAGAAAGGTGGCTTGTCTGACTCAAAGAAATACCAGCCTATCACTTGTTCGAATGTGGTTTATAAGATTTTTACTAAAATCTTAAGCAATCGCATTCTAGAAGCAATAGATCCTGTATGGCAGCAGATATACGAACAACGTGGCAGTAAAAGAGGCCTGTCAGGTTGCAAAGAGAATCTGTTAGTGGATCGTTGTGTCATTCAAGACGCGATCTACTATCAGCGCAACTTGTCGATAGCCTGGATCGACTACCGCAAGGCGTTTGACTCAACATCGCATGAGCTTATTCTTTTTTTGCTCAAATGCCTTGGGGTCAATCGTGATACGTTGGGATGCATCCAGCGTACGATGCAACTTTGGCTAACACGGTTCCACATTTCATGTGGCAACGACAAACGTGTGACCGAAGTTGTACAGTACAAAAGAGGAGTTTTTCAGGGAGATTCTCTGACCTCTATGCTGTTTTGCATCTCACTGCTGCCAATATCTGTTGCGTAACGCCTTAACTGTGAATACTCAGTGGGCCCACCAACTGATCGGAGGTATTCGATCACCCACTTACTCTACATGGATGATCTGAAGGTATATGCACCTGATGAGGAACACCTTCAGACAGCCTTAAACATCGTAGAAGTGTATACACGGGATGTCGGCATGGCTTTTGGGTTGGACAAGTGCGCGGTCGTTTATCTGGTGCAGGGTAAGTGCTCTGATGTGCGTGAAGATATCGAGTTGGTAGATGGGAGCGACATTGACCATCTTGACGCCGGAGAGTCGTAAAAATATCTAGGTATTGAGGGGAGCCCTATGCAGGACCTTCCTAAAATTAAAGCGAGTCTCTGCAGTGAGTATGTGCGGAGACTTCGGAAAATCTGGTCATCAGAACTTTCCGGAAAGAACAAAGCCACCGCAACAAACATGCTTCCTGGCCCGGTACTTCTTTACTCTTTTGGTGTCCTTAAATGGGCCTGAAAAGAGCTTAGAGACCTCGATGTCAAGACACGCAAAGTAATGAACATAAATCAGAGCATGCACCCTAAGTCTTCAGTCACCAGATTATACCTTTTCCGGCACATTGGAGGGAGAGGTCTGCAGAACTTGGAGTGTCTACACGATCGTTTGGTTTTGAGTTTAACATATGAAGTAGTCAATTTCACAACAGATGAAGACGACTTCCTCATGCAAATTGTTCATAGTCATGAGAATAGGCATAAGGGAGCGTTCTTATATAAGGCAGCAACGTACGCGACAAAATCCCTAGGTCTCGGAAGAGTAATCCCTCTTACTGACCTCCCTACGGAGGAATTTAAGAGGGTAATCAGCAACGCTGAGCAGCCAAAACTGCTCAGTACATGGATAAGTCAATGCACAGCGTGTTCTTTAAACACGTGCGTGAACATGGCTTGTCCGAGCAGCTGACGTTTTCCTTCCTTAAGTTAGCTGGTCTGATGTCCGAGACTGAAGGGTATATTTTTGCCTGCCAAGATGGTGTAATCAACACTTTCGAATACCGTGCCAAAGTGATCCAGATACAGATACCCGACACACTGTGTAGGGTGTGTAAGCAACATCCTGAGACGCTTATGCATCTCTTGTTAGCATGTCCTGTGCTGGCAAGAAGTGCATACGTTCAGCGTCACAATGCTGCTCTGCGAGTACTTTATTACCATCTAAGACACACGCACGGTATCGATAAAACACCAGTGCTGCCTTATCTGCCAGGGGATGTTCCGCAAGTGGTTGAGAAGAATCACCGTTGCCGTATTTATTGGAACGTGCCATTCGCAACAACGCGGAAAATAGATCACAATAAACCTGATATAGTGCTCTTCGATAAAACCGCTCGTAACATTTATGTTATTGAGTTTTCAGCTCCAGCTGAATATAATATCACGGTTAAAGAAGAGCACAAACACGAAATATATCAGGGTTTCCAGTTTGAAATTGGCAAACTTTACCCAGGCTACCGTCTCAAACTTGTCGTACTCATTGTTGGCGTCCTAGGAGGGGTGAAACAGACTTTTGTATCCGCATTGGCTAAAATCCTAACTTGTTCATTGCAAGTTTAGTTTTTGGCATCGAGGGTGCAAAAGGCTGTCGTTCTCGGATCCCTCTGACTTCTAAGGCAACGAAACTTGGCCTGCTGTGCATGCTGATGATCATGTTGATGATGCATCGCAGCAGTATTGATTTGGCGCTCAGGTGAGGCCCTCGGTAGAATCGGACTACCGGGGATAACCTCCTGAGCATTTAACAAAAAAAAAAGAAATAATAATAATCATAATAATAATAATGATTACTTTTATTATTGATATTATTATTTTGAGTTTTATCATTCTAATTAAATTATTACACCACCACACAAGAAAAGAAAAGTTGTCTATACTTTTGACGGGACTGGTATATCTTTATGTATTTCGACTCGCTGAATCCGAATCTGAGGTCCGTTTAATCCGTGCACCGTCAAATTTTCGAGAAAACTTTGAAAAACCGAAAAAATGTCAAAAATCGGCAGTTTAGGTGATTCAAAAATTTTTTTTGACCTTAACCGAGCATGATTTTCATGTATTACTATTTTCTAAATCCTTATCTGAAGTTTAGTTGGACTATAAGCCGTTGAAAATTTAAGTAAATTCCAAAGAACCTGAAAATTGCAAAAAAAGCAAAAAATTCCATATATTGCGTTGAAAAAAATTTTATAAAATTAGATCAATCATGATTTTTATGTATTTTTATCCACCGAATATTAATCTCGATTTTCTATGGCCCAGATATCTCTAAGAATCTAAATAAATGGCAAAAAAACCACTAAAAAATAAAAAAAAATCAAGTCTGTTATGATAAAAATCAATTTGTAAGAAAAACAAAAAAATTTTAACGTTATTTGACCTGGAATACAAATTGGAAATTTTTTGACCTAAAACCTCAAAAAACTCTAGTTATTTCTACTTTTTTTGATATTGTTTTTATTACACCAGTTACTTGGTGGAATCCTCCGCCTTACTCGTCACTGTAATCGCCGAGATTTTGAGGAAAGTGTAGAAAGTAAGAATCTAAAACCTGCAATTCAAGATTCATCGAGCAACCCAAAGTTGTACTTTGAGTAAAGTCCGAATTTGAGGTTCTCGATGCCGAATTAAAAAGAAGGAATTTTCGATGGACCTGAAATTTGGACTTTATTCCAGGACGATAATTTCGAATATGAAAGGTGCGAGATTCAGAGAGCAGCATGGGCAAGCTCCCAAGAAGTATCACACAACTTTTTAAGAAATACAAAAAGTGAGAATTACGTGAATTTAGTTGAAGAGTTGTTGTACAACTACGATACTTTGGGTTGCTTGATGAATTCAAACTTGCCCTATTTACGTTCTCACCTTTCACAATTTCTTGAAATTCTTGGCGATTATAATGAAGAGCAAGGCAAACGATTTTATTACGACATTACTGTAATGGAAAAACGTTATCAAGGACAGTGGAATGTCAATATGATGGCAGATCATTGTTAGACACTCAAGAGAAATCTACCCGAGGAAATAAGAAAGCGAAAGAGGAACCCTTTATGTGGGCCATTTGAAGATAAAAGGTTTAGATATAAGTAAGGAACGAATTAAAATTAAATAACAAACGGTTTTGGAAAGATTTTTTTTTAAGAATTTAAATTTTTTGAGGATTTAGGTCAAAAAATTTTTAATTTATATTCCACAGATCGGATAACATGTTAAGAATGTTTTGTTTTTATTTAAAAATTGATTTTAATCATAACCGACTCGAATTTTTTTAATTTTCAGTGGTTTTTTTGACATTTTTTAGATTTTTAGAGATTTCTGAGCCATAGAAGTTCGAGATTTATATTCGGCGAATCAATATACATGAGAATCATGATTGATCTAATTTTATAAAATTTTTTTTAACACAATATTAGGAATTTTTTGCTTTTTATTGCAATCTTTCTGGGTTTTGTGGAATTCACTTAAACTTTTAACGGCTAATGGTCGAAATAAACTTCAGATAAGTATTAAGAGGGTCGACTACTAAAAAATCATGCTTAGTTGGGGTCAAAAAAAATTTAATCACTCAAACTGCCAATTTTTGTCATTTTTTTCGGTTTTTCAAAGTTTTCTCGAAATTTTGACGGTGTACGGGTCAACTGGTCCTCAGATTTAGATTCAGCGGGTCAAAATACATAAAGATATTCCGGTCCCGTCAAAAGTACAGACAAATTTTTTTTTTCTTGTGTGCCGGTGTTATTATTAATTATATTTTAATGAATTATTATATAACTGTGAATGAATAACTTTCTAATAAAGGATAAAAAAAAAAAAATTTTCAAATATTAATTATAATTCAAATACCTCAAAAACATATCAAATTAGAGATAAGTTTATGATATCATCAATTCCCTATCTTCTAGACATTAGAAAAATGTTATCTTTCTCATATGTTTATCTTATCTTCAAGCTGAGTCTCAATTTTCTCCGATCCAAAAATAGTTATCTTTATGAGATCTTTTTGATAATTTCTTGCCGACCGGGATCATTATTTTATTTATTTTCTGAGTTATAGAAGATAGAAGATACCGGCTTTCGTATGTGTTAGAGAGACAAAGATGAGGAAGAAAAACAGTTGGATTCATTGTTTAATTACGGATTGTTAGTTAATTGATGTGTGAAATTTTTTATTATTAAATTCTATTTTTTATTATCTATCGATTGGTTCTAATTACTCATTGTCATTATTGTTAGTTTGCTATGAATTTAATCACTCTCTATGGAGTTTCATTGTTATTGTATCGTGCTATGTCATAATATACTATGGCTATTCGATATTGTGTCGTTAGTTAATTGTTCTTTTATTTTGTCCTACATCGATAGATTGGAGTATTGCGCCTTAAGTTGTTAACATTTATTTTACGGTTGCTGTTGCGTATTATTCATTATTTATGATTTTTTTCAAAGTCAATTATATCAATCATAGTTTTTACTACCTTGTTTTTTATTAATAATTATTGTAACCGGGAGGCAGTGGTTTACGACGTGAGAGTACGGCTCTCTCGCTGTCTCGGTCTTGGATTGGTCTTTCTCTCTCTCTCTCTCTCTCTCTCTCATCGCTGGCTGATTGTCGAGTTTGGCTGAGTTAGGCGCTAGACTATAGAGGATGATTGTGCGCAGCAGGTGACCGTGAATTGGTCAGTGCGCATAATTAAGTAGGGGTCAAAGGAGGTTGGCTTCTAACACGAGCTGACCTAAGACGACAGTCGAGTTCAGGTGATCGTGCTACTTGCCACGCATAAAAAAAACTCATTTTATTCAGACTACGTATTCTGCGTTTTGTAATTTTGAATCCTGATTAGACAGTCCTACCTACGGTGAGAAAATTCTTTCGGGAAAGTTCTGGTTTTTCTTGTAACTGGTTCATAAAACCACAAGTGACTTGTGAGTGTCTGTAAGGAGTGCCTGAGAACCAGCAGCCAAGGAACCTGAAGAAGTCCACCATTGAGACCAGAGGTCCTATGATGCAGCGACGTCCGGTTCCAACAGTACGTCAATTTTAATTAAGCCAGATGAGATTCTTAATAAATTTTATATATTTATATATTGATACCTGATGATATTTTCTCTCTCTTCAACGCGACACTACGTAAATAATTATTAATATTGTTCCTCGCGTCCAATAAATACTTGCGCACTTATTAAATTTATTCATTGTCGCTGGACGCTTCATTATTCTCATAAGTAAATAAATAATTAGTAAAAGGGGAAATATTTATACATATTTGGGATTTAGTTAAATAAAACTTAATTTTATAGAATTTGATTTAGTCTCTTAAATAAAATTTCTTCAATTACCAGCGTCATTTAGAATAAGTTTATTTCAGCCGCGTGTCCGGTCAGAACGAGTCTACCTACATCCTGAGATCTATTTTCCGGATCTTTCGAACCAGCCTTGAAATAATCTTTAATTTATATCTATATTCGATAATTAGAAATCAACTAAATAATATTATTCGGGAAAGTTTCATTAACTGTGGTTCGTGGCTACTGGACACGAAGTAGCCAGGGCCCACCGTTATATTATCAGTTCATTATATAGTTACATTTCAAGTATTAAATGAATTTGAATGTTAGTTGAATTAGTTGTGCTAAAATAGAACGCCGGAATACCAAGGGATTCTGATAATTTATTTGAAGGTGGTACCGGTTGGGCTGCAAGCATTAGGAAGTTTATCATAGCAATATTGATGGCTCAATTTATTAGCTGCACGAAGAAAAACACATAGCAACTTTCATTTGACAATATGAGTTAAAATTACTCAATTGATTTTATAATTTTAAAACGCTATTGAAATTGTGTATCTATTACTTTCGAGAGAATTTAATGTTTAGTTATATTTACTTATTTTTATTATTCAAATATCGAATTAAATACAAACTACATTAGTAAACTTGACTATAAATTCAATAAATTTCACTAAGTTAGAATGGAAATAAATCAAATTATATTGATTATAATTTTTTAAAATTTATTCCTATTATTATTATTATTTGATTTTCGATAAATGCTCAGGAGGTTATCCCCGGTAGTCCGACTCTATCGAAGGCCTTACCTGAGCACTAAATCGTTACTGCTGCGTTGCTGTATCAACAAGATGATCAGCATGCGCAGCAAGCAAAGTTTCGTTGCCTTAGGAGACAGAAAGATCCAAGAATTACAGCTTCTTGCATCTGCGATGCCAGAAATTTAACTTGCGATAAACAAGTTGGTAGTCTAGCCAGTGCAGATGCAGAAGTTTGTTTCATCTCTATTAGGGTGCCAGCAATGAGTACGAGAAGCTTAACACGGTAGCCTGGATGAAGTTTGCCAATTCCGAACAGGAGATCCTGATATATCTGATGTTTGTGCTCTTCTTTAAACATGATTCTACATTTAGCGGGTGGTGAAAACTCAATGACATGAATGTCATGAGCTGTTTTACCGAAGAGCACAATATTAGGCTTATTGTGGTCAATTTTTTGAGTTCTCGTGAATGGCATATTGCAATAAATAAGAGGGTTTACCCTTCCGAGACCGAAGGATTTTGCCGCCTACATTGCTGCCTTGTTAGAGATTACTTCTTTATACCCATTTTCTTGGCAAACCGTGTTGTTACTGCTAATTTGATCGCTAAGCCCCCTGGTACCCCCGTTAATCGTCGGCACGAGAATCGGGTTACGCGGACGCGCGCGGGTAAAATCACGCGACCAATTGATTTAGAAAACGCGAAACGGGACACACTTAAAACAGATTTTTTAACATTAGACGGTACAAATTGTTCGCGGGGCACAAGCCGACGTTTGTGTCCGGGGTCGAGTAACTTTGCCCACGGTGGGCCCGTAACGGAAGGAAAAACAATAGAAGAAGGGCTCGGTACGCGAAACGAAATTTCACCCCCCCAAAATCCGACAATAAGAGAAGGAGGAGAAAGAGGTTTTGACGCGGATGGTCTTCGAGTCTTGCAGGTGAACTTGCGAAACGATAAGGCGGGAACACTGGAGACAAGTGCCTTGTGGGAGGAGGAACGTATTGATGTCCTCCTTCTGCAAGAGCCATACGCAGCAGCAATTAACAAATGTTTCACAATACCTGGTTTTGGCGGCAACTTAAAAGTTGCTGCCACAACTGGAGAAAGGCCATTTGCGGCCATTTGCTTAATAAATCCAAAATACCAAATGATTCAAATTGCTCAACTAAGTACTTCGCACTGCGTATGCGCTCAAATTGTGGGTCCAGGCACTTCTTTCTACGTGGTATCGTCATACTTCCAGTGTCGCGACAACATAGAAACTCACATCACGCAATTAGAAAAGGTAGCTAAGGCACTAAGGGGAAAAAGGGTATTATTTGGGATGGACGCGAACGCCAGATCTACTAGATGGGGCCCAGAAACAAATGAAAAGGGAGAAAAACTAGAGGATTTTATTGACGATTATGGGTTGGAGATTTTAAACATTAAAAGGGAGGGACCAACTTACTCATCAACCACAGGGGAATCATACATAGACGTTACCCTAGCTACCCCAAAACTTGCACGGTACGTAAAAAACTGGTCCATCAAACGCGAGTGGGTGCAAAGTACTGACCATTATGCGATCGAAATCAGCCTAGGAATTCCAAGAGAACGAGAGGGTCTCGACGGGGTGGATCCCAAGCGGTTCAACCTTGCGTTGGCTGACTGGGAAAAGTTCCACGAGAAACTACCGGAACTCGCAAGAGAGAATCTTGACGGCCTAGCACTGGAAACGATCGAGGACGTGGAAAAGTATGCCGATGCACTCACTACAGCCATAATAGAATCATGTAAATTTGCTATCCCAAAGAAGAAACTGCACAAAAAGTCATACCCGTGGTGGACCAGGGACCTAACAAGGGAAAAGAGAGAAGTGTATAAAGCTAGAAGTAGATATCAGAGAGAGGAGGAGAAAGACAGGAAGACAGGACTTAAATGGACATACTTGACGCTTTGCAAGACTTACTCAAAACACGTTAAAAGACAGAGAGAAAACAGCTGGCGAGAGTTTGTCACGTCGAACGGTAACAAGGAGCACTGGGGCATCGTTTACAAGCTCCAGGCAGATAAACACCGAGTTAACAGAGTGCTCACCACACTCCGGCGTGACGGACGATCCACAGAAAGCTTCAAGGACACAGCTAGCTGCTTTCTAAACACACACATTGTTGATGACAAACCAGAGGAAGAAACGGAGGAGCAGAAAGCAACCCGAGTAAATTCACAAACACCACCAGACACCGCGGACGCCGACTTATTCACCCCGCGCGAACTATACAGAATTTTAAAGACCCTTAAAAACAAAAAAGCACCCGGGCCAGACTTAGTTGAAAATGAGGTAGTCAAAAGGGCGGCAGTAATTTTATCAGGAGAGTTTTTAGATTTATATAATAGATGCTTAGAACTAGGAGTTTTCCCAACCGCATGGAAAGAGGGTGGGATTATCATGCTCCTTAAGAGCAGTGACAAAGACGCGAGCGACCCCAAATCATATAGACCAATTTGCTTACTATCGGTAATCGGGAAGGTATTTGAGAGGCTGATTAAGTCGAGACTCACCACCACAGTCTTAGCTGGGGATAATATCTCCAGTCAACAGTTTGGCTTTATGGCCAAAAGGTCGACTGAAGATGCAATCGTTGAGATGCGCCGCTTGTTAGATTCGACAACAGAGAATCTGGCAATCGGACTTCTCTTCGATATTTCTGGCGCCTTTGACAACGTGTGGTGGCCGCGAGTACTCGAGGGTTTGAAGAAGCGGGAATGCCCGTAAAATGTTTACAGGGTGGTTCAAAGTTACTTTGAGGATAGGACAGTCTCACTGTCATGGGGATTCGGGAAAGAATATAAAAAGCCAACAAGAGGATGTCCTCAGGGATCAGTTTTAGGGCCTTTATTTTGGAACATTATGTTCGATGATCGACTTAAAGAATTAGAGTCAACAGAACACGGGAGTAAATTTGTAGCATATGCTGACGACCTCCTCGTCATCATAGAAGGCACTTCACGCGCGGACATTGAAAGAAAGGGGCAAGGGACGGTAGACTCGATACTGGAATGGTGTCGTTCCGCGAAACTCACACTGTCGGAGTCTAAGACTGAAGCTATCTTCCTCAAAAGAGATTACACCCGACGCGGTCCACGCAAGGACAAAGGTCCGTACCCCTACGAAGCGAAAAGACAGAAAAAGCCCAAGTATGATTCAAAGCCACCGAAAATCGTTATAGGCAATTCAAAAATAGCATTCAAAAAGAGCGTTAGATACCTGGGGGTACACTTCGACCAGAACCTCAAACCAACAACACACATAAAGACAAGGCGCGCGAAATTAGATAAAACTTTTGGTCGTCTACGCCGTCTCGCACGGACTGAATGGGGACTGCGCTTTCCGGCTATGTCCACTATCTACAGGGGCTACTTCCTGCCTGTTGTCACTTATGCGGCAGCAAGTTGGAGTGACCTATGTGGAGTAGAGGATTGGAAGGCTCTTAGGGCCCTGCAACGGCGAGCCCTGATTACGATGACGTCTTCATACAAGACGGCATCGTATGAGGGACTTTGTGTAGTTGCAGGGGCAGTGCCCATTGAGCTTGTGATTGATGAACGTTGCGCCCGTTATAATCTTCGCACTGGCAAACAGGCAACCCTTGGAACCGTGACCGTGCAGCCAGATGACGAAGAAGGCCTTGTCTCCCTTAAGAGAGAAACCATTCGCAGATGGCAAGAACAGTGGTCCACAACGGACAAAGGACGCATTACATTCAACTTCTTTCCCGACGTTACTGAACGTCTAGCAAACAAACACATCAGCCCTAATTTCTGGCTTACCCAGATTTTAACCGGTCACGGCTGCTTTAAAGATAGACTCTTCCAGTACGGACTCGCAAAAGATAGGAAATGCCCCCAATGCAACAAAGGGTGGGACACCGTTCAGCACTTACTGCTAAAATGCACCGAGTTCGAGCCTCAGCGTGAGGTGCTCCAGAGCATAGATGGGTGGGTCGCGGAGTGGCCACAAATCGGGCGGGTTCTTGCCACATCCCCAAACTTCTTTAAAATTTTCAATGGTTTCAGCGAAGATTGTCTCCACCACAAGCTCAGCAGCCAATTCCAACACCGAGAGGAAGGAGGAGAAGAATACTAGATCGCGGTTCAACTGGCATCCACCCAGTTGTTGTCGGAGCATCTGGGCATGGGTGTGCGGAGCTCACGAATTGTGAAGACTCTGTGCATCTCGGATGTCAGTCCGAAGTTAGGTGTGAGTGTGAATGTATTAAGTATGGAAGTATGAATGTTAAAAAACTGGGTGTCTTCTCAGGAAGGCGAGGGAAGAAACCACGACCCCTCCTGACCAAGTGGTAAGTCGACCAATACATGAAATTGGTGCTATGGGCGTATCCTTTAAAGCCGGCATGAGGGAAACCGAATGCTAGGATACTCTGGGTATGGACTCGTAGTGGCTGTTGGTTCGGCACCCACACGCAAAGGATTTCTGATCCTAAGGGTTATAATATCTGCCAATATTGAGCTTGCTCAATGTTTCGCTATATAATATTTATGGTAGAAAAGAAAGGACTTACGCAGCGCGTGTATGCCCAAAAGGGCGAGGAAACGGCTTCCGGTCGGCGGAGGTGGACTTAGGTCCCGTTACATTAATTAATTATACCCATTTTCTCCCAGAAGGGGTTTTAGCGCCTTGTAGAGGGCGCCAGAACAAGTACGTACCACCCTCTACGTGGGTTCTGGGACCAGTACTCCAACCGTTAGCGGTGCCCGCATGTTTTGCATCTCGTAACATGTGGCAACTCCGTGGTTGCAGAAAGCCTATAGGTTCCGCTAGGCGGGCGTGACCAACTCTTCAGGCTGTCTAAGAGCCTAAGAGATACTAGCCCGTAAACACTACTTATCACTAGCATACAGTGATAATCACTCGGGGACAACAGAGGGCAATCTCTTATAGAAGCTGTCTTACATCCGAGTGAGTTTAAGTGGAGGAAGCTCGTATGGGTATGGGGAGAAGTTGCGTCCCACCAATAATCCTACGCAACCGGTTGACCAGAGCTGAAGTCTGGTGCCACGAGGGGCCACTTTCCAAGCCCTCTGTGACCAGAGTCTCTCTATTTCCTGAGATGGAAGTAGTGTTTGGCCCAAGAAGAGGTTGGCCGTGGTAAGGTACCCACATGCACTGCATGCCTAATGGGTAAACCAATATGAGCTCATGCTCACATTTCGCTTTTATAATGTTATGGTAGTGGATAGGGACCTCTTGCAACGCGTGTATGCCCAAAAGGGCGAGGAAACAGCCTTCGGTCGGTGGAGGTGGACTGAGGTCCCGTTACATTAATTACATATTCCCATTTTCATCCCGAACTACCCTCTTCCTGAGCTGCCCTCTTCTCTAGCTGCTCTCTATCTATGATTTGGCTCAAATCATTAGTGTAAAAGCAGCGTAGGAATTATAAAATCTATCAGGGGATGAGCAAGCAGATGATGGCTTGTTAGGAACCCAAAAGAAACAAGTGGAGGAAGCCCTTTACATAGGGTATGGGAAGAAGTTGCATCCCACCACTAATCTTACGCTACCAGTTGACTAGAGCTGAAGTCTGGTACCATGGGGGACTCATTCCAAGCCCTATTTTGACCAGAGTCTCTCTATTTCCTGAGATGGGAGGAGTGTTTGGTTCAAAATGAGGTCGGTCTCGTGGTGGCTGTTTGTAAGGCACCCACATGCAACGCATACCCAATGGGTTAGATAATGTGAGCTTATGCTCACATTTCGCTTTTATAATATATGGTGGAAGTCATTATATATAATAGGCTTACGCAGCGCGAGTATACCCAAAAGGGCGAGGAATCGGCCTCCCGTCAAACGGAGGTGGACCTAACGGTTCCTTTAAATTATTTTTTTTTTATTTCCTGAGATGGTAGTAGCAGTGTCGGCCCAAAAGAGGTTGGACTAGTGAGTAAGCTAATGTAAGCTTTGTTAACATTTCGCTTTTATGATATTGTAGAAATTGGTAACTTATAAATTGATATCACTTATACTACAATGAGAACACACTTAAATTAGCAATAACACCACAATAAGCAGCAGTAAAAGAAAGGCAAGAGATATATAGTTTATTGAATACAGATGTATGCTGTTATGCTGTCAAATTAAGACTGACTACCTATAGTCGTGCATCGATAAAACAAGAGAAGAAGGCATTCGTTTTCTAGTTATTCGAATATTTTAAAAGATCAGTTTGACATTCGTTACACTACCCCCTTCTCCATAACATTATCGTCCCGTTAAAAATTTGTGTTGGAAAAATCGAACTTAATTGAAATTAAATTCATTTCCAATTTCGGTTCAATTCTGCTATGGTCCCAAAACACTCTATCTATTTTCCTACAGGGAAAAAAACACTATAGCCCAAAAGCAACCCTGTAGGCCAACGCAAACATAATAAAAATATTGAATCAATAGTCTATAATTTAGTTGAGTTAATAATTGATAAAAATAAAATATTCTGCTAAGAAGTTGATTGATGGGCGTGACGTTATTTTTCTTTTCAACGAATCAGAATAAATAAAATAAAAAATGTAACTTTCCTCTCGATTAAATTGATCTTGAATTTGGAAGGGGAACGGGTTCAGGATGGGAACACGAACTCCTTCCTCTCTCCTTTGAAGGACTATGAATGGACTGCTTATCTTTATCCCCAGTGAAATTGGAAATATTATCTGGACATAATAAAAAAAAAAAACGAAATGAGTATCTCTTAAATTTTAATAAATTTTATACTTAATCATATTTCATCGTAACGTATTATAATTTATCAGTTACTAATTTATAAATTTCCATTGTCGTGATCAATTCAATAATTTGATCTTAGATGCTCAATGTTTTACCACTCGATCCATTTAGTCTATGTTCCGAGATGTTTTCTGTAGCTAACGTGTAAATAGTACTGAATACTACACGTTGCAACGAATCTCACTCAATTCGTTTTCAATTAAGTAATTTCTTTTAATTTTCTCCCCTAAAAGTTTCTCAGAAACTTGTAATGATTTAAATATCGCGGCAGTCTCGCCTTGGGTCGGTGAGCAACATAGAACAGCACACGCTGCTCACACGTCTCATCCTAACTATTATTATTATTATTATTGTTGTTTACATGTACAATTTTTTTCTAATTACTGCGCTGATATTATATAACATGGTACTCAGGGATGAATAATATTAGAATCAGAAAAATACACTGATTAATTTAAGCCTATTTTTGGATTTAGTAGTTGCTGGAATAAATAATTGCGCATTTGATTTATATGCTGATGATTATTGGCTGGTTGACGCATACGCGTCGGCGCAACAGTTGGCAGTAATAAATTGTGAACGTGCGTTTCTGATTTTACGACTTGTAAATCGAGCGCAAAATCTAACAGATTCTACGGCCATCTATTAGAACAATTATATGTTAATTAACACTCCTCAGTCACTCGGGGCCATGTCAGAGGACCCCTAGATCAAATTCTACTCGAATTTAGATGACAGTGGGGTAGTTTCACGCCTCCAAAATTAACATATAAAAGGGCCAGCAAACACTTGCTCAGAAACTTAGGCCCTGGCCATCACCTAGAGTGGACTGATGACGCTAAGCGAGGTCCCTACTCTAGCACCAGGACTCATCACAATTTATATGAGTCGGCCTAACGATAAGTTTATTATATCTAGTCATTTAGCCCAGTAATCAGTTCTATTTCGTTTAAGCTGTTACCTGAATAATTTTGTCTATTGAAACTTATATTTATATTAAAACTAAATTATTAATTTTATAAGTAGTACTGGTTTTGATTCAAATTAATTAATTAAGGAGATTTGTGAGACTCCTTCGTCTGGTTAAAGAAAAACCTAATTTGATTACTGAGTGAGTGTGGTGGTTAGATATACAACATCTGCCCGTGAGAATTTTACTGAAGAGGATCGACATCGAGTCCAAGGAGCCCATGAGGATTTACCGAAGAGGATCGACATCGAGTCCAAGAAGCCCGCAACGAATCGGAGATCGATATCACCAGTAAGCCCACGTACAACCAGATAAGTTTTGACAAATTATTAATAAGTTTCCCTCCCTCTCTTCAACGTGAATTAATTTTAATTAATTGTACATTTTATTTCCCGCCTCCAATAAATCTTGTGCATTTCAATAATAAAGTAAATTAATGTTGGACGCTCAATGTTAATTAATAAATTTTAAAATTAGATTGAATAAAGAGGAGACTATTGTGTAAATAAAGTTGAGATTTGGTTAAATAAAATTAATAATAAATAAATTGAGTCTCTTTGATCAAATTTTCTTATCACCAGCGTCACTTAGACTGTTATATTTCAGCCGCGTGTCCGGTCAAAACGAGTCGACCTACAACCTGAGATCTATTTCCCGTTTTCCGAACCAGCAATAAAACAATCTTTAATTAATATTTATATTTAAGCATTTACTATTACGAAGTAGCCAGGGCCCACCGTTATAAAATTTATTCATTATATATCAATTTAGACATTTGTTCATAAATTCACTGGTTGAATTAGGAGTAAACCGTGGTAATAATTAATAATAAAATGGGTAATTGGTCATTTGGCGCTAGGAACGGGCTAAATGACAAGGTTCACGTTATGTGAAGCTAAGCTAAGCTAGATATCTCCATTGGTTGGAGTGAGATATACGATAAAATGGCGTCGGCCGAGTTGCCGGCATGAGATTCACGTGCTGCCGTGGTGAGACGTGTGATCGCTATTGTAGGGTGTGTGCTTTTGTTGTTGTAAATTAATTAAAATTAATATCGCCATTTAGTATTATTAAAATATAAAAATTAAGAGAATTTATTGATTATTAAATTGTGCAACCAATGGAGCCGGTACGGGTTTTCTATTATAACGATACCTGTAAGTACCTTTGAGTTAATTCATTGGCGTGTAATTGTATCCCGCGTTGGTGACTAATTGCCTAACAATAGGTATGAGTCATATAGATTGTGGCCAGTGAACGTGATATTCGTAAGCATATGAGATCAAGTGCGTAGTTGACGATTCTAGCAATTGATTATTATTAAATATTATGTACGATTATTAATTATTTGTTTGCGATTTGAAAGTGATTGTTTAAATTTACTAAGTATTACGTGCGATATATAATTCAACAATTACGAGTATCAAGTATTATTTACAATCATTATTTATTATTTGCAAGAAATAATTTTTTATTTACAATTATTATTTATTGCTTGAGGGAAATACTTTATTATTTACAATTATTATTTACTGTTTAAGATAAATAATTTATTATTTACAATTATTATTTGCTATTGGCGAGAAATAATTTATTATTTACAACTATTAATTAATATTTGCGATTGCTATTTATTATTTGCGAGAAATAATATATTATTTACAAATATTATTTATTATCTGCGAGGAATAATCTATTATTTAAAATTATTGTTTATTATTGGAAAAATAATAGTTAATTACGTACACCTATTTAATTATTATTTGCGACTATCGCATCTTATTTACACTTATTAACTATTACTTGGGCATATTACGTCATTATATATTATTATTTGCGATTATCAATTATTTGATTGTAATCATAACTTATTTACATATGAGTTAAATATAACTGAACGACGATTGGTCATCAACCCGGTAGTTATTTAGTAATTTGTTTAATAAATTGTTGACTCTTTCTTGCTATCCTATTTTCTAATCTGAAACTGCTCTCTTGTCAATTCATTTCATGAAATTTTCCTTCTATTTATCATTCGTATTATATTTGAGTATCATTGTTCGTGGAGGTGCACGAACTGGCGCCCAATTCGGTTGTCTAACCCAGCCTGAGATGAGCTATGGACCCAGTGTAGGTTTTCCGACTCCAGGGGAAATTGCGTTCTTTTTTTTTTTTGTTGTCAATTTATTTCAGTGTTCAACATCGGAGGGCAATAACGCCTATTTTAAACTCGCCACAGTCCGCCGTGGGGCGTTTAAAATAATAGGGAACGTTATAAGCTTTCTAGGGTATCCACCCGGACAAAAATTTTTTTATAAAATTTTATGAAATTTTACAAAATTATATGAAATGTTGCAAAATTTTATATTTTGTAGAATTATCTCACGGTTTCTGATAAAATTCCATAATTTTTTTTCAAATTTGGTAAGCTTATCAAATTTTGTAAAACTTTGTAAAATTTCCCAAAAATATACAAAATTTCATATCAATAACTTCTTGGTATCTCAATAACAATTATAAAAACTTTATAAATTTTCATAAAATTATATAGAATTTCATAAAATTATATATAATTGCATAAAATTTTATAAAACTTTATGAAATTTTATGAAACTTTATAAAATTTCACAGAATTTCACCAAATTTCATTAGTATAATTTCATTAAATTTTGTTATATTTTATAAAATTTTATGAAACTTCATAAAATTCATCAACAAAAGAGAAATGCCGACAAAGTCAACTCCGGATAAATCCCAAAGCCCCAGTCAGGATACTATCGACCAATGATGAGTCCTAAGAATTGAAACTTTCAATTTGAGCTGAGCTCACTTAAACCAAAAGAAATAACCAGTCTCCCATCAAAGGCCCAGGAATCCTGGGAACCCCTTACAGCAACCAATCATTCAGGGCCCTCAGCTAGACTTCCCTCCAGCTAATAACCGAACTTCAAACATTCCCAGTCCTAATAGAATTCCGGGAATTCCCAAACAGTGTTACTACCGAGATCGTTCAGAGCCCTTAGCTAGACTTCTTTCAGCATCTTGGGAACTCTCCAACGACGTCTACAGCGTAGCTATTTAGGCTCTACTGCCAGATTTTGCTTACGGACGATACCAGTCTTTAGTAAGTCGTACAGACAAATCTTCAATTCTATCAATTTGAAAGATATCCTAGTCATACTAATTGACTACAGAATCCCGGGAACCCTTTACAACGTCTACGCTGAGATCGTTCAGGTTCCCAGCTGGACTTCTCTTTTATTTTTTCTTATTTGTCACAATATGGTGCAAGATGGTTTACATTCACGATTTTATATTTTCCATTTGGTATTTTTCTAATTCTGTAAATTACATTATTTACTTTATTTTCAATTCCATAAGGACTCTCCCAATCACTGTGAAGTTTTGGAGATTTTCCCTTGACTCTATGGGGGAAATAGAGCGAAACTAATTTTTTTTCTTTAAAATTTAACATACTAATTTTCAAGTCAAAATTTAATTTTGCTTTATTTGATTTAATTTCAAATTTATTTCTTGTCATATTGTGAATTAAATTCATTTTCTCTTTGATCGAATCTCTAATTGACTCACGAAATCAGACAGTGTGTTGAAAATTGCTTTATTCGATAAAAAACTAAATAATTGATATAAAAAACTTAACACGTGTGCATTTTTAAAAATATTGTAAAATATAGTTCTTTCTCTTCAAACTAAATATTTTAGCTCTGCGCTAGTCGCAACATCGCCCGTGTACCTACTTTTATGACGGTGAAAGTGGAAAAATCGAGAAACTTTTAAACCAGTTTTCGAACCTTTTTTTTTCTAGCATACTGGCGTTCTGCATCAACTCGTTGCCGTTAATACCAGTCAGTCGTTCTATGACCTCTAGTACCGAGCACATCGAATGTTTCCGAACTTGTCAATTTTCTTGACCAGCTTCATACAAGTTAACAAATATCAGTTAATTAATTCGTTTTTCATACACAGTAAAGTAGCAATCATTCAGTCATAATTAAATATTATTTTGCAATCATTTTGTCACCATCAAGAATCAAATTCACAGCAACCACAGCGAGCAACGGCTCGTGATCATTAACAAGCTACAACGTGCCATCCCGCACTGGTGTGATTGTGATATCCAGCCTTAGACTACTAGCACTCAATCATAAAACTCAGGTCTAAGTAAATTAAAACCTGGGTTAGAATTGGTATGTACACAGATTCAATTAATAGTCTCTCCCGCATCTTATCAATACTCTGACACTCTAACTAAGTCGCGCTATAATGACTGACCTTTAACTGTTTGTCAAAAGGTCTTTCTGACACTAATCCCGGTTTACCTGCGACCGGGACACCACCTTGTGATTCTTCAGTGGTTGTAGCGCACCATATCTACTCTGGAGAATCCTTTCGGGTATTCTGTCCTTACCGATCGCACCATGATGGCTGACCTACCCCCAGTTTTCATCAAGGCCTTACCCAGAACGGTCCCTGGTTCTCCGCGATCGGGACACCACTTGGGTGACCTGTCAGTGGTTATGGTGGATCGGCTAGATGAGTTTCGAGAGATATCTAATTGATTCTCGTCAGGCTAGTCCGCATCTGACCTCGCTCAGTCCGTCACAAGGTCTACCTGAGTCTGGTCCCGGTTCACTTGCGACTGGGACACCTTGTGATCCGCCAGATGCCCTAGCAGACAGCATCAGCTCCTGCTCTTATTCGATCGCATCATAATCCGTCTGATCGAGACATGCATCTCGAGATACTCTTGCAATCATGTACCTGTCTGCTCTATCTCCAACCTCATAATATTCGGCTTAAGCTTCTTACAACACTAATTCATGGCTTGCGAGAACTTGACTATCACGTTCTTACTTCTAAGCTGATCTGCCGCTGTTTTTATAACATCCAAGAAAGATACTAACACCGTATTATTCCCAACAGTTGCTGACTAGTCACTGCGAACGAGCTAGTACGAGTTGGAACGAGCACGCATGAGATTCAAAGGAGCTTGTACGAGACCACAAACCAGCGCTTGCACGACAGATCGAGATTCAAAGGCTGCACCAGTGGATTGACTACTATCTCCAGACAGAGTTGCTCCATCATTAAGACCATTGCTCTATATCACAAGACTATTGACTATTCACCAGTTCCAAAATCATCAACTACAGTCCACTACTGAATATCCATCTGAGACCAATCTTCACTTACAATAATTTACCTGCAATATAATTTGTTTTAAAGATCAATAAATTTGTTAAATAATTAATTTTAGTTCTTGCTCAAACACAGTGTCTCAGGCTCTCCTGAACTCTTTAGGTTTGTCGGAGGACCTCAAAGAAGATCTAAAGGAATCCTGAGTTCACGACCCATCATGAGCATTGCAGGAGTAAATTCTGTAGTTTCATGTTTAGAAGAGCGATAAGCTACGAGGAAAAGTGGAAACCATTTATCTCAATCTTTTTGATATTTTGAGATAAATTTCGAGATATTAAAGAATTGTCTTATTCAATCTTTCTACCAAGCGGTTTGATTGAGGGTGCACAGGAGTTGTTCGAGTTTTCTTTATTCCTAAATATTGCATCAATTCATTAAAAATTAAAGATTCAAATTCTCTACTTTGATCTAAATGAATTTCTAAAGAAAGACCATGACGACCAATAACATGATAAACTAGTACTTCAACGATTGTGGATGTTTGATGATTTGGAAGAGGAATTGCTTCTGGCCCCCTATTAAACTAATCTGTGACAAATAAAATGAAACAATTTCTTGAACTTACTTTTGAATTAACTTGCTACACATATACACGTGTTTTATGATTGTGCATAAAAATTACAAATTTTATTGTTTATTGGTGACAGTAAAAAATTGGATTGGTATAGTCTTGTACGCCAATCTTCAAACTTTAAACTAAAATATAAATCTTCTCGTTTTCATTCGCTTTTATTGAGTAATTTTGATTGTTAAACATTTGAAAATCGATTATAAAGCACTGTCGTTATGTTCCTCTAATTTACATTGGGCTTTGAGCCCTGTTCTACAACCTTTACCACATGGCTAAATATTTTTTAGAATCACGGTTTATTTAAATAATTAATCACGGTTACGCGGTCAAATAGCGACTTCTCCGTTGTTTACACATACAATACGCACACACACAAATTTACGCGGACAACTGACGCGGTTATACCCTCTCCCAGTTGCCTCGAGGGTGTCTGGTCGACTTTCCCGTCAGCCCTGCACGAATTTCCCTCTCAGACAGTAAGCGGATTGTCTCTGTCAAAACCCCCACCTACTCAGTTAGTTTCACCTACCACCCTTTGGCAGAAGGCCTCGGAGTGGAGACCCTCAACCCTCTCAAAGAGAGAAAAACTTCGCTTGCCTGGTCCGGTCGGACTCCTGGTTAAAGAGGTTCCTTCGTGTCCTGGAAATGGTCTTCCTCAAAACACAATCTGGGAGACTAAGTTGCCTATACGGGCTTTTATGAGCGTTTTTATTACCTGGCCTATCCGCCACACATATGGAAAAAATAATTTCCATCGCTCTCTATCGCTTTCTGCGAAAGGATCGTGAACGAAAAATAATTCTAAGTCCAAAGTGATAAAATCAAAGAGGATTGAAAAAAAACCATTTTGACGAAATATAAAAAAATGAATTTGAAAGAAAAAAAAAGTGTTTAAGAGTTTAAGTAAACACCAAGTACGAGGAATTTGGCCGGTCGAGCTAACTACTCGCGAGCGAAAGACGGGATAATGAGAGAATAAGCGATTAAAACTTAATCTCTCACATATTATTTACCGTTTTCCGTCTTATTTCTCAATTCTTTTAGTCTTTTAAATTCATTTTTATATCTTTTAATTCTTTTAAAAGATTTACTCGGACACGAAATTCATGTTTTTATTATTTCCCTTTGACTTTGATGGCTCGAGACTTAGAATAATTTTCACTCGGGCGCGCATTCCTATTACTATACTCATAATTGTATAATCACAATAAATTCAACCACATTAATCTTAGTAGTAATAAAACACAGCCATAGTAAATAATAATAAATCCTCATAGTTGTATTAATAGTTTAAGCGTATTAAAAAGAAATCACAGTAGTAGTTAAATAGCATTAAATAGGCATAGTTATTATAAGAAAGTAGTTTTTAAGTAAAATAGTTAATAGTAATTAGAATAAGCACCATAGTCATAGGTTCAGTCATAGTAATAGTC